>JARHVA010001678.1:1295000-1360000 GCA_037957365.1 Torreya grandis | reverse complement strand
TTGGATGAGAGGATGGGGGTAAATATTTGGTAGTATAGAATAATATAAGTAAAAGAATGGGGATTAAAAAATCATTTGTGTAAATTTAGTTCCAAGGTTATTTTCTAAGAATTATGATTTTAGATATTTTATTTGAGATGTGTAAGGAAACATGGACCATATTCCACACCATGAACACCGAGTGGAGTGAGTGAAATGATTCTAGAGACCTAAGAGGAGTGGGGCTCTGATAAGTGATTTGAATTTTGATTTTTTTTGCATTTATTAGAATTTATGAGGGCTTAAATTTAGAGAAAATGAAATTATTGTTATGAAAATGGTGATAGTGCTTTTTCTAAACATGGCATTGAAATTTTAGAATAGGGGTAGTGAATTTGTTTTAGGCTAAATTAAAATGTTCATTATTTTGGGTAGTAGCAAAATCACTAATTATGACAGCAAAATCATCGAGTCGAGAAGCGATTTCTCTAGGTGTAGCAACAATTTTTTAAAAAGGGTTAAAAGTGAATTTGTAATGATCAAGAGTGAATTTGTAAAGTGTAGTGGAGACTTTGCATAGAATGAATGAAGTTAAATGGATTGAAAATGTTTTTTTTTTTTTTTTTGTTATTTTGGTGATTAATTATTTAGAATGTAATGAGAATGAAGAATATAATGTTGAGTAAAACTAATTAAATGCTAATGTTTGTCATTTGGAGGATGTATTACCAATGATTGTGATGTAGGAATAGATATTTGTAGAAATGGTGCACATGGAAATCTTTACCAAGTATGATTTTAACATGATAGAGGTGAGTGTATTATCTTACATTTCATAGATTCTTGAGGTTTGAGAAGATATAGTTATATTGATAGCATTGGTAGAGAGATGGCATAGTAAGATGAGCATATTTCACTTTCTGATAAGGGAGATGACTATTACATTGGAAGATGTGTATCATATTTTGGGTATCCTAATACGATGGATATGTGTTTACTAAGGGTAGGGTTTGTAAGAGATTAATTTATACCAAATTTTTTGTGATTATTTGATTATGGTTGTTAGAGATGATATCGATGTATACTATTATACCAATTTATATATGGATTCTTTGAATATCATACTCATGGATATTATCAATGGCATTTTTCTTCCTAACAAGAGTGGGAGGCAATGTCCTATTAGTCTATTAGATGTAATTGGAGACATGATAGAGATGGGAGAGATATTATCTTGGTGTTCATGAATTTTATCACACTTATACCATGTTTTACATCATTTTGTGTATTCAAGTTGGATAGATATTGGGCCATCTACATTAATATAGGTGTGGTACTAGGAGAACACTGAGATTGACAGGTTGGTTGAACATATAAGAACATGGTAAGAGGATGATCCATTGTCACATGGATGGTATGTGAATATTGGGACACATAGACCACATTTAAGAGGTTTGGACTTTTATAGGAGGGTGTTGGATGAGGTTGGTGATGACCAGATCACCTAAAGACCTTAGAAGGAGATTATGTTTTAGTGGACACATGAGGATATTCACATGGACTACATGATGACTCCTTGCTACATCATTGAGAGATGTAGCTATATCATAGATATTTATTACCCAAATAGGGTGATGAGATAGTTTGGTGTAAGGCAACATATACTAGCCAGACCACACATGTTTACACATTCTGTGTGGGAGATACCATAGTGGAGTATGATGATTGATCTAACCATCATTGATCATAGATGGACATAGTTATATATTATTAAATGGATTGATTAGAGAGATGTTATTGATGCTATAGTATTTGATGGGTATACATATTAGTGGGCTTGACAAAGATAATTGAGATTGAAAATGCCATATGCACCATCACAGACATGGCGGCACAGGTTAGTGGCTAGTTTGAGTAGATAGCCATGAGGTAAAATTTTAGGATCTCAGATCAAGAGGGATGATACAGGGGATAGAGGAATATCATGAGCATGAGTAATAGGTAGAGGACATGATGGGGATGCTAGTCATCTACATGATGTGTGGATCATAGATGTGGAGGACATTGATATTTTACATGAGTTAGGGGTTGAGATGGATGTTGATACAGAGAAGAGGGTTGGAGGAGAGACTCCATTAGTAGAGGTGGAGAGTGAGGATGATTATGTAGTACATGATACCACTATGAGAGAACTACAAGTCACACAAGCAGTTAGAAAATATGTGGTTGGGTCTTCACATAAAATCTTTAAAGGAGTATACACTTATTAATAGGCTCTAAATGGAGATTAGGGATCAAGATAGAGAGATAAATGGATTGTACCAAGAGGTATCTATATTATAGGGTGTAGTAGATGGTAGAGGGAATCAAACTATGAAAATCAAATGATTACAGTCAGATGTGGAGATGTTATAGCATGTTATTAATGGGATGGATGGAGATGTCATGGTTATAATCTTGATTACTCATGATGTAGAGATGTAGATGATAGATTATACAGTGCTCACATAACACTATAGGTAAGAGAGGGAAACAAATTAGATTGATCTTGTAGAGGCTAAAGTGTTATTAGTTAGAGAGGGACATATGACTATGTTGGATAGAGTGATGTAGGCTATGGAATAGGCCACATACTATAAAAACTTATATGAGGGGGTTGTACTATGAGATTAGAAGGCAACATCATTCAGAGATTACTCTATGAGATGATCAATGCCTACTAGATCCATTTAGACAGTGGAGTTAGAGATGTTAGTGGGATAGGTACCATGTGTTATGGGTCCTCTATGAGGCACACCATGTCATGGAGAGCTATTCCCAAGAATAGATATGTTGTCTAGGGGATATGATGAGACATAGATTCAAGGGGTATTTTGATAGATGGATTGATCTATGTATACATATGTTGAGATATTCCTTTTTGTATAGACCTATTATACACACACACACACACACACACACACACACACACACACATTCATGATGATTGTTTTGAGTTTTTGTACTATGGACATTGGACATTGATGGACTATTTATTTGTTTACATGGATTTAAGGATATATTATAGTATTGATTATATTTCCTACATTTTGAGTTATGTTAGCATGCCTTTTGTAGTCTTTCAACATAATTATTATAGATTTATGATTTGGATGATGTGTAAGGATGTAGAACATGACATTGTTGCATATATTTTGTTTTTGTTCTTACATTGGATTTATAATAAAATTTGAGCTTAGAGCAACTTGATTTTTAATATAGCATAAAACATAGTACCGCCAATGATATTTAATAATCATGATGAATTTTGATGTTTTAAGATTTTGAAAAAAGAAAGAAGGAATAAATTGTGTTTTTATAAAATTACATCATGATATAGTCATAACCATACTATGTATGCATTTCACACAAAATTATGTTTATAAATATACAAAAAGTAATAATGAAAAGAAGACATCAAAATAAAAGATTTAAGCTAAGTTATTAAAACACACACAAAATGTTTATGCAAACAAATGTAATCTAACTTATTTTAACAAAATGATAATGTTTTACATGAAAGAAGTGGAAAAAATAATAACACACATAACTAAACAAATAGTAACTCAAAACTTGATCACATTTGATAAAAGACAAAAAAATAACCATTGGAAAGGTTAGAGATAAAAATGAAGTTAATGAACCAACTTAATGGATAAGGATAAATAAAGGGATACTAATAACCAACTGAATGGCTTAGGGATAACAAATAAACAATACAAAAATGAAAAACAAACAAAGACAAAAAGGAAAAAATTGAAAAATGTAAATAAAGACAAAACTAAACAAAAATTGAACAATTGTAGCAAAGAGCGAGGCTAGGAACTGAACAAGTGCATGATAATTCGAAGGATAAGCTAATATAATTTTGGGGAAATGGATGATGGGGAAGATGGTGATTGAAATGGCCCTAGAGATCCCATGTCTCTAAGCTCTACCTACATGATCCACCTTAGATAAAGTCTATATGGGGATATTAGGATAGATGTAATTCTCCCAATACAGGAAGTGATGAGAAAGTGGATGATTGATAAATCATGTTAAATGTTTTGATGAAAAGGATGCACAAGTGACCCACCCAAAAATATGTGAATGATTTATAATATTGTTTATAATGGTAGATGTGTTGAGATTGATGCCTTTGGAATGTTTTGTATTATTTTTGTGTTGTTTTATGATAATTTTGTATTTTTTGGTATTTTTTGAAATTTTTATGATTTTTTATGTTTTTGTAGATTATGTGAAATAAGGAGTAAGATGTTTTCCACAATAATGAGAAAGAATGTAGGTTAATATAAAGGAATAACAACCTTGAACATTAGCATGTTATAGGATAAATGACTAACAATTAACAAAATGATAAATTTGGAAATATACAATGGATGATTTTATACACCCTAAATTGGTCAAACAACTACACATTTCATGTATTTTCATAGTCTTATTTATAGGAGAATCTAACTGGAGAATAAAATCCTTGTTTGCACTAGCCATGTCTTTTATTTTGATTATCTTGGTCTTGTTTCTTGCTTGGGCCACCTTTTTGTTTATAACTAGTCATCTGGAACCTTTTGACTAGTCACTCCACTTTAGCTAGGTAGTGTTCATCATGCCAATCTGGTTCCCCTAGGTCTTGAGCCTATAGAATAGGAGCACTAAAATTAGACATAGTGTTGGACCCTATGGTGTCATATTTTTAGTTTTCATATCTTTTTGCATTTTGAGTCCCAATGGTCATTTATCTTTGCTCAAGAGGTCCTAAACCCTTCTTATCCCCTCCCTTAAAGTTTTGTTTTTCTTTTAAATATTAGCTAATGTGAATAAATCTCCCAAATTCAAAATAAAGAATCTCCAATAAAAAGGACCTCACAAGGCATTTTATATCTAGCACTTATTACTTTGACATAGTAAAAAATTAAAATTAGTCAATAGTATAGCTCATCATTCTACATCATACATAGATTTATATGTTTGATCAAGGAAGGGCCTAGGTGAAAGTTCATTCTTGCATCTATCATGTGCATTGATTATGCACATTCCCTAAGGGAGAACTACATTTGATCTGAGACCCTAGCTTAAGGGTTAATGTAAGTAGTGATTAGGATAGTAGGGGTTCTAGATCATGTGATCATACTTCCCCTAACTCAATTTTTTCCCCATTTTATTTTGATGTGTTTGTTTTTTTTTGTGTGTAGGTAAAGCTAGGGTTTTGGAAGAAAACAAGTCATATAGTGGCACATAGAGATGATCGTAGAAAAATAAAGACACCTACAAGACCTAGGAACCAAACCACACTAAAATCCAAAATTAGAATTTGATTTTGACAATGGCAATGGAATTGGACTACAACATCGAACACTAAAGTGTCCACTTTTTTATGATCTTGTGTTTTCACTGAATAAAATCCAGATTCATGTTTTTGACATCTTCCCAATATTTTATAGTAGGTTTTAGCCTTTGTAATAGTCATCTCAACCTATTTTTCTAGAAAGTCATTCCATTTTACCCATGCAATTGATTTAATCAAATTAATATAAATATATGTTTTACTATACTTGATTTCATTATTCCCCTTAATCTATACCCTTTATTGTTTAGGAACTAATGGGTGAATATTTTTTCATCAACTAACTGATGACAAAATGGGTATATCAGCCACAGCACAGGGAAATTTACACCACGAGGAGTGTGGGTTTACTAGATCTGAACGAGGTAAATCTCTCCTCTCATCAAGGGGAGGTTCCCTATTAAATATTTATACGTGGGCTAGATGTATATAATTAAGCAGAAAATAACACATGGGGTGGTATCACAACATCTACTTCTCTTTTTTTAGAAGTAATGTATAAATAACAAAAGAGGGAAATCCTAGTCTGCAGCTAACAACATTCCTCTTCTTTCAGGAATGGTATCAAATGTCGAGTAGAGAATCACCTAAAGTGACGAAGTTCACAATAACACTCACATAAGCACAAAGTCTTCTGTAGCCTCCTTCATCGATTCGAAACAAGTACAATCGTAGAGTGAAGTGAAGCACAAAGTCTTCACCTAAAACTATAAAAGATAACTGAATCTCAAAGATAAAAGTAGCACAAAGTCTATCTTCTACCTTCCAAAAATGCCCTCAGATAATACTAACACACCCACTTTGCTTATTAAATCAGATAAATAAGATATTACTAGGAAAAAGGACATAAGAACTATTTCCTAAATAACACAGACAATCTCAACACAAAGTCTGAAATAACTTGCTTCTCATTCATTCAACAAAATATGATTTACAAATTTGAGCACAAAGTCTCAAAAGTTGCTTCAATTTCAGCAGAGTGTTTGCTATTAATTTTTCCAAGATTATTTACAAAATGAGGTCTCCACTATATATAGGGAGAAAATCCTTAAAAAGAGAAAATAATAAAATATACAAAATATCTTGGTCAAAGATGACTCATCTTTGACTTTTAGATATTTTTCCAAACTTTTTACATGTAATTACATATTACAAAATTGCATGCACTTTTCTCAGGAAAAAAGTACATAAGGAGAGAAGAATAAAAAAGGAGAAAGAGCCTTAGTTCTTGCCGCCAAACTTCTTCAGATGAGCATCGACTTCTTCATAGAAACTTCATTGACCTGAAAGAACTTATGTTGAAAGGATGCCAATGAAGAGGGATCCTTTAGAGAAACTGCAACATGAATCATGATTGTGCAATTAGGAGAAGAAAGTAGTGATCTGAGAGAACTGCATATTTGCTGGTCATGATCAGGGAAATGTGCTTGAAAGAGATGAGACATGAGCAGGTCCAAAAGTGAAAAAAGGGGAGCGAACATGGAAAGTAAATTTTTTCCAAAGATAGCAAAAATGAGGGAAAGGTATGCAGTGGTGGCAAAATTTGCCACCTTTGCATATCTGCTGAAAAATATGTAGTGGTGGCAAAATTTGCCACCTTTGCATATCTGCTAAAAAATATGTTGTGGTGGCAAAATTTTCCACCTTTGCATATCTGCTGAGAAATATGCAGTGGTGGCAAAATTTGCCACCTTTGCATATTTGCTGAAAAATATACAGTGGTGGCAAAATTTGCCACCTTTGCATATCTGCTGAAAATTATGCAGTGGTGGCAAAATTTGCCACCTTTGCATATCTGCTAAAAAATATGCAGTGGTGGCTAAATTTTTCACCTTTGCATATCTGATGAAAAATATGCAGTGGTGGAAAAATTTGCCACCTTTGCATATCTATTGAAAAATATGTAGTGGTGGCAAAATTTGCCACCTTTGCATATCTGCTAAAAAAATATGCTAACTCATTGAAATTAATCAAAAATTTGGGCATTCTGATCACATTAGAAACACAATGAATTTCACATTTGCTGAGAAATATAACTAAGAAAGGTCACAAACTTTTCAAAGATATTAGTTGACAAAACCTGAGATCAAGAGAAACTTGCTTCAAAAGATGAACCTAGAGAGAAAACATGAAACAAACAAGTTTCATAGGGGTTGTTCTGAAAATGAGCATAGCTAATTTTGGGAACAACAGCTGGCTCCTATTGGGGAACTTCCTTCTATTACAAGAAGTAATTGAAGGGAGTAGAATTCAGAATCTCCAGTGCCTTAGAAGCGTGCCATTGGGCCACGGAGTCAAGCTACTCAAAAAAAAAGGCTCCAAAAATGAAAACAAAACAAAGCAAAAGACTATACAAATATAGAGGTGAATTTATTTGGTACTTCAAGAATAGAAGCACCTTAGATGCTGCCCCTTTAGAGGTAGTGACGATGATGCTCTGTTCTAATAAACCAGCAAGAGGCCATTTTCTCCCTATAATTGATGATGTGTGAATGGAACTCTCCACCAAGAAAACAATTTCCTGTGCCTTCCCTTTTTTTTCTCCTCTTGCCCCACAACAAGACTTGTTTTTTGATCTAAAAACCATGAATATTTGTTTTCTTAGTGAAGAGTTCTTTTCCCTGGTCATGATGCACAACAACATGGTTAGCTACCATAATTGGTTGCTCTTCTGGTTCCATCCAGCATCTGATTTGATTGTCTTCTTTTGACACCCACCACTAATTGGCACTATCAAGTCCATTTGTCATCTTTTCATCTGAACTAATTTTTTGGTTGGCATTCTCAAGGGCTTTAATAGGCTCTTCACGAACCTCTTCTATGGTAAGAAAATAATTACCCTTGCCTGAGGACTCAAACAAAATTTGAGCCACAGGAGATGATGTTTGGGTGACCACGTACTTTACCTCTCTCTCAAGAATCAACCTTTGCATCACACCTTTCATAGGGATTCTTGCCTGGGATAAGTCCATGCTTAATTCTCCTCTGACATCCTTGCAAAAGTTTCATCCAAGCAGAATGCCATATGAAACTGGGACGTCAGCTACCAGAACTATCATCTTGATCCTCTTGTTAGGGAACACTGCAAATGCAAATTGGGCATCTTTGATTTTCCCCAATAGTGGTACTTATTTGTTCTCCATGGAGAAACATCTCCCAAAATTTTTAGTCAATATGAGACCAAGAGATTTTTCCACTTTAGCAGGCATGACGTTGTCAGATGCACCAGAATCGATGATGCAGTTACTCAGCTTGTGACCATTTATTAACAGGGAAACATAGAAAGGTTCTATTTTCTTGGGAGAAATTAGAGGAGTCACAATAAGATTATTTTGGGTGGATACATTCTTTAGGGGATCATGAGTTACCCTTAGAATTTCTTGTCCTACAGGGATGGCTGTACCTTTCACACATTCCGTTAACCTGTCCAACTGTTCAGGATGGGCTTGTAGAAAGTCAAATTCAGACATTTGAATTTTAGTCTTTTTGACATGCTTAATTATGTCAAATGTCTAAATTAGACTAGGGACAAAGGATGGGAGTTCACTCTTTTAGTTTTTGGGATGGGGAGGGCTAGTTTGTGAAGTTGAAGTAGAGGGTGCAGGGATGCTTGGAGTACGTACCTTTTCAACAGCCACCATGTCCTTTGGTTGGAAGGGCAGAGTGGTTCCCCGCTTGGCAATTAAAACTACTGGCTGAGGTTTCTCCTTTATTTTCTCTTTATTATCTTGTCAAGCTGACTATTTCTGAGACCAGGTGAATATGGCATATGATCCCTCAGCTGCATTCCTCTCATTTTTGGGTTCATCCTGATAATTCAGGTAACCAATGATGGAATCGCCAACTAATTCTTCTTCTTGATCTTTGAAGAGATTAGCATCATCATGTTGGTCCAACTCAAGTTGAAAAGGGGAAGCATGTTTCATTTCTAGATATCCAACCGCTGAGTTGGTTGGAGGTGCTTCAAGGGTAAGGTTCCTCTGTGGGGGAGGAAGACGATTTGGCTTCCCTTGATTCCTGACAGCATTGCCTTGGTACGTTTGATTCTAAATTATCCTCCTTGGCATATCCTGATTAGGAGAAGCAAACATAAATTGGGCCATCTATCTTTTGAGAGCTAGCATTTCATTTGCTAACTTTTATACCATATGATCTGTAGTACCTATAGAAGAGCTTTCAGCAGATGAAGAGAATTTATTTTTACTTGGGTCTTTTTTGATCTTACCTGTTAGGATAAGATCAACTTCAATCTCAGTAGCTAAACTTTGAGCCAATGTTAAATCCATAGGGCTAGCTCACCTTAATAGGAAACTTACTTTGGGAAGCTGTGAGTTGATGAAAAAGCACTTGAGATTTTCCAGTGTGGGTTGAGCAACAACTGGAATCCAATTCTTTAACATGTCAAATTTGGCTACGAAATCCCTCGTGGGTTCTTGGGATTCTTTTTTCATTTGGGTTAGATGGGCTAACAAGGCGTGTGCATCTTTAGCAGGTTTAAACCTAGCTTCGAGTTTGGCTTTGAGCATATCCCAATTAGTTACTAACCCAGGCTACAAGTGATAAAACCAATCTGTTGCAACACCTTGCAAAGTCTCCACAAAAAGTATTACTATCACATCCTCAAATTCTACACCAATTACATTGCATGATATGGAGAAAGTAGCAATATGCTCATCAAGATGAACCTTTCCATCTCCAAAAAACTTAGAATTTTTTTTTCTAGAACTACGAGGTAGTTCATGCAAGGGTGCAGTCAAGTTAAGGGGACCAAAGGAATTGCCCCACAAGCCTTGAGCCATTATGATAAGAGGATTAAATGGTGGGATAACAAACCTTGGTGGAGTGTTTATAGGCAGGCAATGATTAACAGTGGGAAAAGAAGTTCTACCTTGCGTTGGT
This sequence comes from Torreya grandis, assembly GCA_037957365.1. Lineage (NCBI taxonomy): Eukaryota > Viridiplantae > Streptophyta > Pinopsida > Cupressales > Taxaceae > Torreya > Torreya grandis. The sequence goes on along the minus strand of JARHVA010001678.1, from coordinate 1,349,736 downwards.
GACCTGACAAGGTTAAAAGGAAAACTCCTAGACCGTTAAAGAAAAGCTGGTGGAGGAAATAGATGAAAATTGATCTGCTGTGCCAACTCAAACATGGGGTCAAAAACACCCTTAGATCTCTGGCTTCTTGTATAGCATGGAGTTGCCAGATTTCAAATGAAAAAGGGACCGAAACTACTTCAAGTTGAAGCTTGAGGCTTCAAAATGCACGTTCGTAATCCCCAGCGGCTCTAGTTTGGTAGACCAGATAATATAACAGAGATGGAGGGAGATGGTAAGGATATAATGATAATGGGTAAGACATGAAATGGATTCGCTAGACTATGTAATGGATAAGGGTAGGGACTGCTTTAATCTAAAACTTGAGGTTTCAGACTGCACATTCGAATCTCCAGCAGAGTCGCCAAAAAGCTGTTGGGTGAATATTTTGTCATCAACTAACTGATGACAAAATGGGTATATCAGCCACAGCACAGGGAGATTTACACCATGAGGAGTGTGGGTTTACTAGATCTGAATGAGGTAAATCTCTCCTCTCATCAAGGGGAGGTTCCCTATTAAATATTTATACGTGGGCTAGATGTATATAATTAAGTAGAAAATAACACATGGGGTGGTATCACAACATCTACTTCTCTTTTTTTAGAAGTAATGTATAAAGAACAAAAGAGGGAAATCCTAGTCTGTAGCTAACAACATTCCTCTTCTTTCAGGAATGGTATCAAACGTGGAGCAAAAAATCCCTTGAAGTGACAAAGTTCACAAGAACACTCACATAAGCACAAAGTCTTCCGTAGCCTCCTTCACTGATTTGGAACAAGTACAATCGTAGAGTGAAGTGAAGCACAAAGTCTTCACCTAAAACTACAAAAGATAACTAAATCTCAAAAATAAAAGCAACACAAAGTCTATCTTCTACCTTCCAGAAATGCCCTTAAATAATACTAACACACCCACTTTGCTTATTAAATCAGATAAATAAGATATTACTAGGAAAAATGACATAAGAACTATTTCCTAAATAACACGGACAATCTCAACACAAAGTCTGAAATAACCTACTTCTCATTCATTCAACAAAATATGATTTACAAATTTGAGCACAAAGTCTCAAAAGTTGCTTCAATTTCAGCAGAGTGTTTGCTATTAATTTTTCCAAGATTATTTACAAAATGAGGTCTCCACTATATATAGGGAGAAAATCCTCAAAAAGAGAAAATAATAAAATATACAAAATATCTTGGTCAAAGATGACTCATCTTTGACTTTTAGATATTTTTCCAAACTTTTTACATGTAATTACATATTACAAAATTGCATGCACTTTTCTCAGGACAAAAGTGCATAAGGAGAGAAGAAGAAAGAAGGAGAAAGAGCCATAGTTCTTGCTGCTAGACTTCTTCAGATGAGCATCAACTTCTTCAGAGAAACTTCAATGACTTGAAAGAACTTATATTGAAAGGACGCCAATGAAGAGGGATACTTTAGAGAAACTGTAGCATGAATCATGATTATGCAATCAGGAGAAGAAAGTAGCGATCTGGGAGAATTGCACATTTGCTGGTCATGATCGGGGAAATGCACTTGAAAGGGATGAGACATGAGCAGGTCCAAAAGTGAAAAAGGGGAGCAGGCAAGGAAAATAATTTTTTTACAAAGATAGCAAAAATGAGGGAAAGGTATGCAGTGGTGGAAAAATTTGGCACCTTTGCATATCTGCTGAAAAATATGCAGTGGTGGCAAAATTTGCCACCTTTGCATATCTACTAAAAAATATGCAGTGGTGGAAAAATTTGCCACCTTTGCATATCTGCTAAAAAATATGCAGTGGTGGCAAAATTTGCCACCTTTGCATATCAGCTGAAAAGTATGCAGTGGTGGCAAAATTTGCCACCTTTGCATATCTACTAAAAAATATGTAGTGGTGGCAAAATTTGCCACCTTTGCATATCTGCTAAAAAATATGCAGTGGTGGCTAAGTTTGCCACCTTTGCATATCTGCTAAAAAATATGCAGTGGTGGCTAAATTTGCCACCTTTGCATATTTGCTAAAAAATATACAGTGGTGGAAAAATTTGCCACCTTTGCATATCTGCTGAAAAATATGCAGTGGTGACAAAATTTGCCACCTTTGCATATCTGTTGAAAAATATGTAGTGGTGGCAAAATTTGCCACCTTTGCATATCTGCTAAAAAATATGCAGTGGTGGAAAAATTTGCCACCTTTACATATCTGCTAAAAAAAATATGCTAACTCATTGAAATTAATCAAAAATTTGGGCATTCTAATCACATTAAAAACATAATGAATTTCACATTTGCTGAGAAATATAACTAAGAAAGGTCACAAACTTTTCAAATATATCAGTTGACAAAACTTGAGATCAAGAGAAACTTGCTTCGAAAGATGAACCTAGAGAGAAAACATGAAACAGACAAGTTTCGTAGGGGTTGTTCTGAAAATTAACGCAGCTAATTTTGGGAACAATAGGAACTAAACCCTAGTTTCTCAAAAATAATAAAAATATTTGCACCAAAATTGGACTACAACACCAGACACCATAATGTCTAATTTTTGGTGATCCTATCCTTTCATCAAATGAAAGCTAGATTCAAGTTTCTGACATCTTCCTAGTCCTGCATAATAGTTTTTAGCAATTGTAATAGTCATCTCAGCATGTTTTTCCAAATAAGTCATTACCTTTTATCTATGAAATTAATTTAATCAAATTAATATAAATCTATTTTTTACTACACTTAATTGTATTTCACCCCCTTAATTTATACCCTTTATTATTTAGGAACTAAACTTGAGTTTACAAAAAATAATAAAAACATTTGGTGAACCTAACTTAGAATAAATTTCAAACCCTATGTACCCTTAGGCTTTTCCTTTCATATTTTGTGAAAAAAATTAATTTCAAATTTATGATTTTTGTATAAATTTGTGTGCATTTATTTTATTCAAATTTATTTTAGAATTTAAATTATTATAATAATTTTCAAAAAATTTAAAACCCCAACCCAAAACCCTAAGGCTTACAATATTTAGATAAAAAATTTGGAATTTTTGCAAATTGTTTGGAGTGTCAAAAATATTTTCAAAATCTCTATGTTAATAGTTATTTTCACATTTATTTGCTTAATAGTATTTTTACATATGCTCTTTGGTGAAATAAATAAAATGGAAACTAACGCACTTATTCCCTCTCATCTTATAGATAAATTTCTAAATTTTTCTCATAATTATGACAATGAATGGACAAATTTTCAAAATTACACATTATCCAAAAATGTGGAAAATGATTTCATTTACAATGAAGACAAGTACTATTGTTTTAATGAGGAATATGATGATGGACATGAAAGTGATAGTGAATTAAAATTAGATGCATATTCTTCTCTTAAACCTATCTCTTTCCTTCCCTCTTCTAAAAAAATAATTTTGATAAATGGGAAAGTTACTTTTCACCTCATTATCCTATGCACAATACATCAAATGTACAAATTAGTCATTAATTTCCAAGTGAATCTCTCATTGGTGATAACTTGCTTCCATTTGAAATTAATCTCTCTCTCTCTCTCTCTCTCTCTCTCTCTCTCTCTCTCTCTCTCTCTCTCTCTCTCTCTCTCTCTCTCTCTCTCTCTCTCTCTCTCTCTCTCTCTCTCTCTCTCTCTCTCTCTCTACTTCTATGTTTAAATTACAATAATATAAACAAAATAGAATTAAATTTCTAATGCATATTTCAAATGATCCATCTCATGTTCTTAACTCTAATTTGTCATCTTAAACAATGACAAAAGAATGTCTAAATGATAACTCTCTTACTCTTACTCCTCATATTGCAAATGAACATAATGCATGCACTCCATCCAAGGATAAAATATATACACATAGTATTCTAATTTCACATGAAAATTTATTTCATATTAGAAAAAAATTAAAATATTCTCTTACCTCTCTCCCTAGTGATAATGAGTATGATAGTTAACATGCAAATGATTATGAAAATGAGATTGAATATGAACAAAAATTTGTTTGTGATAATGCATGGAATAATGATGAATATTATACACATAGTGAAGAAGAAAATACATCTAATGCTTCTAAATTTTCTCTCACTCTTTCTCTCAAACATAATGATTTACAAAATATTTCTTCTACTTCTATGCATGATTCTATTTCAAATGATGAAAATCTCAATGATAACATCACATGTTCTATTCAATTAGAATGTCATTCACTAAATACTAAAGATACCAATGAATCTTCCAAGCCATGCCCTACTAAAATAGCACCCATTTCTCACTCTTCACCAAAAGAAAATGGTAGCCCACATACCTCTACTAAGGTCTAACTTACCATTCCTTCAAAGGTTCAAGTGAGCATACCTCCTCTCTATGATACAATTTCTAAATGTATCATTCCCATGGCTAAAATAATTAATCAAATTCAATATTTAAATGAACCACTTCAAGATACTAATATACCATCCCAAGAGATTATTCCTTTAATGTATGTAGTTGGTGAATTACAACACCAAGTACATATCCTTAATTTGGAAAACAAGGCTTATAAGTCTTGGATGGATACCAATGACTTGCATGGTAACCCTCTTCCAATTTTTTTTGTCAAATATTCATTGCCTAAAAATTTTTAGATACCATCATTGCCTCAATTTTATGGAACTAGAAATCCATTCATGCACTTTAAAGCCTTTCAAAAGGCTTTGACATCTCATGTTAGTCCTTCAATTCTATTCAATTTGTTCTATCAGACATTAGTGGTTGATGCACAAAATTGGTTTTTTCATCTACTCCTTGTTGGTTACTTAGATACTTATGATTAATTATAAGAGGCATTTATAGAGTATTACATAGCAAACATGGGCCCTCATGTTACTTATGAGAAAATTGTCACATTGCATTAGAATACTTCAGAGCCAATTATTGATTATATCTTATGATTTAATACTTCCATGTTACACTTGATCTATAAACTAATAGATTTAGAGGTTAAACATATCTTTATCAAAGGGATTTTCCATCCTCTCCTAGAGCATATATTATATATCATACAAAGTCCTCTTTTAGGCACTTATGTTATACAGTTTTAGACTTGGAGAAGAACTTGGGATTGATTGAGGTAGATTCAGTTGATCAGCTTATTTCAAAGCATTACCTCCATCTACAAGTCCTAACACACAATATCCACCATGTCCTAAACAAGATAGGAGATCACAAATAGAAAAACAACTAATTAAGAATAAAGATCCAGTTTCCATAGAACCACCTATAATATACACTACAGATAACAATAAGGCACCACTATAGTTTGATTCAGAACATGATAGCTCATATGTCATATTATCAACACTACTAGATAGGAGGTTAATCACATTGCCTTCTAGTCATTGATAAGATATACATATCTTACATAGACAACCACACCAACCTTTTTTTTAAATATCATCGTATCTATGGACATAAAGATAATGATTTTTATGGACTCAGGGATTACATTACTATAAGTGTTGATAATGGCATCATAACATTCACATAGGGGGCACCAAGATATCCTCCATCATGGATTCCTAGACCTTATTCCTACATGACTAAGTCATCCCAAGACATTCCTTCATAGGAACCATTAGTTACTCATCATGAGAGTAATGCAATTTCTAGGACAAATCCTCATAGAAGATATCCTATCCCACCTACTTAGAGGGTTTGGAGACAAGTACAATGAGTGCAACCTACATATAGTAGTGTAGTTTTAGGAGTACACAGTATAGTTTCATAAACATATCAAGCACAGTCATAGGCACTACAATAGAGTTATTAGGGTCATATCTCATATAGCAACCTAATACAGTTAAGATTAAATGACTCCACATTATAGAGCACTATTTTAGATATATATTCACTACAACTCAGTTTTTAGGGACCTATTTCACGTATCAACCCACTAAAATTGAGATTAGATGAGCACCCATCATAGGTTATAGTTACATCTCAATCTATTACTCAATCATATGCATCAAAATAGAGGTCATATGGTGATTTTCACATAGAAATCCACTATTATTGCAAATAGATGATCCTCTTTCATAGCATAGTTTCAATTCCACATCTATTAAGGTTGCATCTCATAGAGTCTCCATGTATAGGTTATAGTTAGTACACCATAAATATCATTAGTTGCAGGGCATGCTCCTACACAACATGAGTAGTACAATGATTTATTTAGTTGGGCATTAGGGTTTAGATAGTGATACAACAACCATGGTGTTGATATGCATAAAGTGATATATTACATCAAATTTTACTAACAACTAACATGCTTAGTTCCAAATAACCATACCTAGCTAAACCAAATTATCCAAATATTGACCTTACCAATACCCTATTTTACCAATCTTAAACCAACTCACTTTATCAAATCAATTTACTAATTACAAAAAAAACAAAGTTTTTTACTTACATTTGATTCAAAGTAAAAACTAACATCACACTTGAACAATCAAATCACATCCCAAATAACATTTTACCAAACATATGAAACCTCAACATCAATACCAAATGAAATATTTCTAATCAACCATTTACAACAAATATAATAATATATTCCAAAGACCATAACATAATATGCCTGAGTCAAAAATTAAAGAAGTATATATATATATATATATATATATATATATATATATATATATATATATAACCATGTTTCTAATACATATAAACTGGTATCAAGTACAATCAATCATGAATGGGTGTCAATCCCTCACTCTTAGTCTCACTCTCTCCACTAGTGTTAGTCCCATAATCTACCCTAGCACCCAATGGTCCCACACCTCCTCAACCTACTACATGCCTCTTGCGATGACTCTTTCATTCTATTAGTTGACCATGATCCTTACGCAAGTCCACATATCATATTTAAAGATATATATACTCATCCATGATCCTCATACTAACAAATACAAAATCTAGTGGGGGCATCCTATTCCTATCTACCTTAGCTCTCAACTTATCTCTCTCTTGTGTCCCTAACATATGAAACTATCACTATATCAACCTTTCAAATAAATGAGCATGAATATCAGTTGTGACCATCATTCAATCTATCAATCACTCCACCAAATCATTAGGTACATGATGTATGAGCTTTGAGAGTGTTAACTTGATTATTATCTCTTAGTAATCATCATCTCTACATATTACCCCAACCTATGCTCCATCTTGAAAACCTCTTACTTCACTTATGCATAAATTCTGACACTATGTTAAGCTACATACTTTGTAATTAAGATAAATAACAAATTTATAAATAATTTAATTATAATAATTACTTATCTCCCATCATCTAAATTGGATTAGGATCCTCATACTATAGCACATCCCCTCTATCAATAGAGTACAATAGAGCCCATTTATAACTATCACACCACATGGTATACATGTATGTATATCCAACATCATCTACATATATAATATCTATGGTCGCATACCTCACATCCAAAGGTAATGGTGCAAGATCAACCTCAATAGGTCTTGCATGAGCATTTACTCTTGTAGATGCTTGCACACTCCTCACCCACACCCATGCTACTAGGGGCACATCTTTTGGTACCCCAAACTATCTATTAACATGCTCATATACTCCATCTTATTGATCATGTATCTAATAGCTAACCCTCATATATCATAACTATAATTCATCCTCTATCCACCCAATAAATCCTCTATAGATCTTCTATATGATGTCACCAACCACTAGTCCATTTTAAATATATCTATAATAGTCCATCCCATGGGACTAAATACACATTCTGTTCATCCACCACTTCTTAAATGGCTATGGAGGTACCCAATCTACCTTAAGTAATCTAATCAACCACACAACTGCTATGTGCTCATAATCCTAACAATATAATAAGGTCACTGTACTCACCCCACCATTGAATGACTCCTTGGGATAACATATTCCTCCCCCACAAGAATATATTACCATATACCTCCACACTACGCATAATCTTATGCATCCTATATGAAATAGATACATTGCTCCCATCTAGAATAATAAAAAATGCCAACAAAATAGCCAACCACTTATGTAAGCATGAAACACTAAACTGCATAATAAATAATAGTAAAACATCACTATCACTACCTCTTTGATGTATACCCAAGGGCACACCATCAAAGTACAAATATATGCAAATAATTGCATTGGCACATATATCATCTTATACCATCACTCACTACCCACTAGCTAGTAAATGTAATATAAAATACACATCCTCTAAAGTCACAGTCATCTCCCTTATAAGAAGCTAGAAAGTACATGTATCCATGTTCAACCTCTCACATAAGGCAGTCACTAGATATCAATCTCACTATATTGTGCCTAGGTCACACACATGACCCAACCCAACCCTATCTATGACAACTCTCTCATTAGTAGATAATGGTAATAGCCTCAATGTATCCATCACTTGGCCTTGTGAAACTCTCTCATCTAGACCTCACCTTGCATCACCAAAAACAACATATACATTAGTCAATAATACCAAGTCAAAATCCAAGCAAAACCAATAGCAAGTATCAAATCAACATCTTAGAAAATCCTACATATTAGATAATAGTGTTGTAGAAAGGATAGTAGTGCTGGACAAGAGTGCTAAAACTTGGATAGAGCACTAAAACTTGGATAGGAGAACTAAACCCTAAACATGAGAGGTAAAAACAAAAAAACAATTTCCTAGGCTACTTTAAAGAGCTCAAAAACACTAAAATAAGCCTAAAAATAGACAAAAACCAAGTACTTGGGTTACTTACTAGAGTCACATCACCACCCTGCTAAACCTAGGCCACCAACTACTTGAATTGGGTTGTGGTAGGTGCTCATCTACTTAGCATTTTTCTCACTCTAGAGCTCAAAATATCAACCTAGTCAATACAAAAATCAATCAAGAATCAATCCAATTTATTTTATTAACCAAATTTTTCATTTAAAGAAAAATATTATTTTTCCCATAACCCAAACCCCGTAACTCCATTTTCAAACCATTTATTTCCATATAATAATGAACATGATACCTTTGACTTTGCTCAACATTTTCTCTCTTACTACCTTATCTACCTACTAGGGCATGCACATCTCTATATTTCTCTCATACCTAAACACACACCTTGGTCCTCACCAAGTAGAACATGTTCCACTTTCAAAAACTCAATCTAATCAATCCAATAACCTTTTAATCTATTCATAACATAACAACCTTATTTATATTTCTACACCACTAGTCATCACTTTTAGCTCGACCTCCTCTATCACAAATTTTGTTTCTCTCCCTAAAAGGGGGATATTAATCATACTATTCCTATTTCTATACTTACCCAACATACCCATCCACTCTCATAAGTAAATACACCATGGTTCTTACACATCCAACATTCAGATTATCAGATTTAGCTCAAAATAGTTAAGATATATAGTGATTTAGATTATATGGGTCACTCAACATCACTCAAGACATTCAGAGTGATATACCTTCAGTTTATAGATACATAAAATATTCAGATGCAATGGTTTAAATGATACAGATCCATAGTGATTTTAGATTATGAGCACATAGACTATTTAGATACAATGGTTTAGATTATAGGGATTCATAGTGATTTTGATACAAATATAGACTTAGATACCATATTTGGGGGCATGTACATACTACATGTCTCACACAAAACTTTATACAACATGACACATTTATAGAATTTGATAGCAAATTATAGGCATAACACAAATCATAGTATTTTGATCTCCATTTTTACACATGAGGCATGTCAAGATGTGTCATATCACACATGGTTATACAAATTACCATATTGTATAGATACATCACTCACATACCATATTTGGGGGAATGGCACAAATGTTCATGTTCTTCATCATTTAGGATTATATAGATGGAATGGATAGATAGGCCATTCTTTTCTTACACATTCACCAAAGTTTTAGATTACACCCAACTATACCTAGGTTGTCAACAAGTTAGACTACATGACCATCTATAGCAGTTAGTCTATTATATTATTTAGACCCAGACTACATGAGTTTGTGTGGGATAGAGGCTAGACATTGGTTTTGGGCCTCTAAGAATTTCTCAATTTTAGTTCAGATATTTAGAGTGGGGGCATGATAAATTTTACTCTTCATAGAATATATATTTTTATACACACATTCTAGATTACATGAGTTTATGTGGGATGAAGGACAGACATTGGTTTTAGCTTCCAATCATTCCTCATTTTTAGCTAGATTCAACATAGGGGGGAAACATTTCCCTCCTTCTCCATGTTACATGGATTTTGCATTCAGATTTAGTATAGGGGCCTCCACTTCATGGATTACTTCTCTCTCCAAGCACTATTTGGCTCTCCATCCTCTTACCTAGCTAGGAAGTGATTTGGATCCTTGTAGCACATTCGTCTCCACACAAGTAGGTTTAGGTACACATTTTATTCTTGTTTATTTTACTCTAGTATTTCATTTCATTACATCACTATAATAAAATGAAGGCAAATGTATACACCCTAAATTGGTCAAGCAACCACACATATCATGTCTTTTCATATTCCTCTTTATAGGAGACTCTGACTGGAGAATATGAGCCTTGTTGGCACTAGTCATGTCTTTTATTTTCCTTATCTTGGTATTATTTCTTTTTTGGGTCACCTTTTTGTTTAAAACTAATCATATAAAATATTTTGACCAATCATTCCACTTCAGCTAGGTAGTGTTACCTATGCCAATCCTGTTCCCTTAGGTCTTGAGCCTATAAGACAAGAGCACCATAATTGGATTATAGTGCTAGACCCTAGGGTGTCCCATTTTTAATGCTCCTATATTTTTGTATTTTGAGTCCTAATGGTCATTTATCCTTACTCAAGAGGTCCTAAACCCTTCTTATCCCTTCCATTAAATTTTTGTTTGTATTTTAAATTTTGGCTAATGTGAATAAAGATCCCAAATTCAAAATGAAGAATCTCTTATAAAAAGGACTTCAAAAGGTATTTTATATCTAGCACTTACTACTTTGGCATAATAAATAATTAAAATCAGTCAATAGTATAGCTCAACATTTTGTATCATACATAGATTTGCATGATTCATCAAGGAAGGGCCTAAGTGAAAGTTCATTCTTACATCTATCATGCATGTTGATTATGTATGTTCCCTAAAGGATAACTACATTTGATTTGAGACCCTAGATTGAGGGTTAATGTAGGTAACAATCAAGACAATAGGGGTTCTATATCATGTGATCATATTTACCCTAACCTAATTTTCCCCCATTTGCTTTTGATGTGTTTGTTATTTCATGTGTGTAGGTAGACCTAGGATTTTGGAAGAATATAGGTCATATAGAGACACATATAGATGATCATGGAGAAATAAAGAAACCTATAAGACCTAAGAATAAAACCACATTAGAATCTAGAACTAGAATTTGATTTGGAAAATAGTGCTAGAATTAGACTATAGTGCTAGACACCAAAGTGTTCACTTTTTTATGATCATATTGTTTCATTGACTGAAAGCCAGATTTAGGTTTTTTGACATTTGCCTAGTCCTACACAATAATTTTCAGCCTTTATAATAGTCATCTTAGCCTATTTTTATAGATAAGTCATTCCCTTTTAGCCATGCAATTGATTTGATCAAATTAATATAAATATGTGTTTTACTGCACTTGATTTCATTTCCCCCCCTTAATTTAGACCCTTTATTATTTAGGAACTAAACCCTAGTTTCCAAAAAATAATAAAAATAATGACTAAAAGGTGAATACCACCAAGTAATTAGTGTAGATATAGACAATGGTTTACACATGGTACCAGAAGCTTGGTTTTCACCATGCTACTTATCCAAAGTGCTAGTAAGCTAGTTTTCATATTTGGATGATATATGTACACATTTTTGCTTTTCTAAAAATATATTTTTGCTTTTTTGATTTTTTTAACCTTGGATGTACCAATAAAATCATTTATAACAATTTTAGGCTTATTATTATTTAAGGTGAATTATGTTCATAAGTTCATCAAGCTCCTCTCCATATTTTATGGCTATTTGTAAGCTCCCAATCCATATTTAGCAATAACAATATATGGACCTAACTAATTAGGCTCAAATTTTCCCTTCTTCTCTCTTTCAAAATTAGTATTTCATTTATTCTCCTTTTAAAAATGATCTTTGATTTCAAATTCCCTGGCTTTAATACACTTATTATATCTATGGTGAAGGCGATTATGGTAAAATTGTAGATGGTTTAAAGCATTGAGTCATTTCTCATCCAAGAGGTCAAGTTCACATAGGTGTGATGTTTGATATTATTATTCATCTATGATATATTATAATTATATTCAAAAAGATGGAATCTCAACCTCTATGGTAAAAATAAACTCATTGCCATAAACAAGAGAATAAGGGGTTGCCCCCATGGGGGTGCAGATACTAATGTGGTATGACCAAAGGGTAGGATATAATTGAGTCTACCAATCATGACCAAATTCATTGAAAACTCTATTAAGAATACATATAATATATTTTTTTTGTTGCCTCAGCTTGATCATTGCATTGTGGGTAATAAGGATTGGACCATCTATGATTAGTATGATAGGTGTGGAAAAGAGTCTCAACATATTTATTTTTGAAGGATTTTCCATTTTTATAAATTAGAGTGAAGGGAATACAAAAGTGGTAGACAATGTGGTTAAGGATAAACTTGGATATTTGATTTCTAATAACATAGGTAAGTAGCATTGATTTTACCCACTTTTTTAAATACTTGGTTGTAACTATAATATGCTTATGTCCATCAAAATAACTAGGATTTATTTTCCCAATGAGGTCTAACCCCCATGTGGAAAATGGCCAAGATGTTGTGATATGTTAAAAATATTGTGAAGGACTATGGATAAGATCTCCATGATTTTAATAGGGTATACACTTTTTGACATAAGTGCATGAATCAGATTCCATTGTTGGCCAATAATAACCAACTTAGATAAGCTTTTTTACAAGGACCATATCAATGAATGTGCTCCATAAATTCCATCATGAACTTCTATAATTTCCAAAGAAGACTCTTTAGAATTTAAAAAACATATAAGGGTTCCATCATAGCCTTGATTATATAGGGTGTTGCCAAGTATTGTATAGCAAGATATGAATTGAATAAAGGATTTGCATTGGTTTGAAAATAAATTAGATGAAAGGGTATGGTTATTTAAGGTATGTATAGATATTAGAGTACCATGGAGAAGTGGGACCAACCATGTCACAAACCATTTTTGAATCAAGTGTGTCATAAGTAGGCATCCTTAAGTACTCAATCATAATTTTTTTATGTTTTGTGCTCAAGTCTAGTAGGGACCCAATTGTTGACATAGCATCTATTGCTCGATTATTTATTATAGGCACTTGATAGAATTAGATGTATTCAAAAGATGTTTTCATGCTATCCTTAATTTTATTGTAAGGGATTAATTTATCATCACATGCTTAGAATTCATTAGTTACTTGATTGATGAGGAGCTTGGAATTTCCAAAAACAAGGAGATGTTGAATGCCCCACTGAATTTCCATCTTGAGTCCTGTTATGAGACCTTCATATTTTGCTATGTTTTTTTTACAAGGGAATTTAATCTGAATGGATTTAAGAATACAATCCTTTTTAGGTGTTACCAATAATATGTCTACCCCTAATCCATGATTTGTAATAGAGACATCAAATAAAATCTACCAAACTAGGGATTTGTCTATAGAAATGATTTCATCATCTAAGAATTTTACAATGAGAGGTGTTTTCTATTGAGCGGTGTTTCTACCAATACATCTACTAGAACTTGTCCTTTGATTTCCTTTTGGTTAACATAATCTAAATCAAGCTCACTAAGGAGCATAACCCACCTATCCATCCTACCTATAAGAGTGGTTTTGGATAGGATATATTTAAGAGGGTTAATTTTTGTAATGATTTTTTTATTATTAAGCATTTAATGCCGTAGTTTTTGGGCAAAAAAAAATAAGAAGAAGACAAGCCTTTTCTATTTGAGAGTAATTTAACTCATAAAATATCAATGTTTTACTTAAGTAGTAGACTAATCATTCTTTCCAATTATTATGAAGATGTGCTAACAATGCTCCAAGGCATATTGAGTAGCTGAGATGTAGAACAAAAAAGGTTTACCTACAATTAGTGGCATCAACATAAGTGGGTTTGAAAGATATTGCTTGATGTTATTACATTCCTTCTCACAATCTTTAGTCCAGGTAAAAGGAGTATCCTTTTTCAAATAAAAAAGGTGAATGGGTGAAAAATGTCTTCAATCTAAGAATTGAATCTTTTGATGACCTATATTTTCCCTTGTAGACTTCTAAGTTTCTTAAGATTTGAAGGTGGAGGCATATCCATGATAGCTAAAACTTTTGAAGGATCAAATTAAATGTCACACTGTGAAATAATGAATCCTAATAAATTTATTGATGTGACACCAAACACATATGTTTTTTATTTAGCCTCATGTTGTATTCTCACATACACTCAAAAATATGGTGAGGCACTTGAGGTTGATCTATCCTAGATTTAGACTTAGCTAGAATGTCATCTACATAGTCTTCCATAATATCATTAATCATGTCATGAAAAATAATAGTCATTGCCCTATGACATGTTAACCCAATATTTTTAAATCCAAAATGCATCACCTAATAACATAATTTCCCTTATGGAATTGTAAATTTTATTTTATGTTGATATTTTAACATAATTTTTATTTGATTGTATCCTGAAAAACCATCCATTAAAGATAACATCTTATGGCCTGCAGTTGAATCGATGATCATATCTATATTAGGTAATGTAAAGTAATCATTTGGGAATGCTTTATATATATCATATAAGTTAGTTCATACTCTAATCCCATTAGTTTTATTCAACATTGGCATAAATTTTGACATCCAATCTGAGTAGTCAATTGGGCGTATAAAACCTATAGCCAAATATTTCTTTAGCTCTTCCTTTACTAGTAGTGCAATCTTGGGAAGAATTTTTTTAGAGCTCCTATTTTATTGGTTTTGCATTAGGATACACCACAAGGTGGTAAAATACTAACTCTAGATCTAAATCTAGAATATCCATATAAGACCATGTAAATACATCACAAAACTCATGAAGCATTAGTATAAACATATCCCTTTCTTCTTTAATACCAAGTTTTATAGTATTTGGATAAGCTTTAGTGATGATGTTATAGAAATGGTTTCCTCAACATGTATACTTGATTCATATTTATAAGCTAGGGGTGGTGTAGGAAGATGAAAATATTCTTAAACTTATTCTTGTTTTGATGTAGATGTAGAACTAATAGAGTGATGTAATTTATGTTCCTAAAAATATGTTGAATCTATTGATTGTATTAGAAAACCTTTCTTATGATCACCTGTAAGAGTTTGATCTCTTATTCTCAAGAACTCAGACATAGATTAATCATTTTTAAAATGGTTGAATTGTAGTGTAGATTATTGGTCCCATTGAATGAGAGAAGGATATCTTAGATCAAGTGTTAGAATGACATTTTCATGGAAGAGGTTAGTAAGGGATAGATCTTCAAAATGACTAACTATGGAACCTGTCTCTTCATTCGAAGAATCATATTCTAACTCACTAGAAGAGTCACTTTGGGAAATTATTAGATGTATTTTAAGTGGGTTAAACCCTAGACCGTGCTTTATTTCATTGGCTTTTAGTGTTATTGGTTCAATGACACCTTGTTCACATAAACAAGGACCTTTGCCCTTGTAGTTCATTATTTTGTGCATGATGGATTTTCTAGTAGGATATTTATTGGTGGAAAATCAAGTAGCTAATTCCATAGAATAGATGTAGGAAGAATTTGAATCATCAATATGTTCATCAGAAAGAAGTCTTCCCTTAATAAATTCTATTTGGTCAAGATTTTTAACCATTCTTTTATCCTTTAAATGGTTTGGTCTACCATATTCATTTGGATTGGCATGTATTTTTCTTGTATTAAAATTTTGAATAATGTACTTGCTCATACCTCAATTAATAATTTTGAAATGGGAAGAAGTATAATAGGATGTTTTGTTAGAGGATTATGGATTAGATATTTTCTCAATGGATGTATTATTGGAAGCTTGTTTAATAGATGGTTGATTTGAAGCTTACTTAGATAATGAATTTGAATCCTCTTCAGATGGTGAGTGTGATATGTCATTGGTTAATGATTTTTCAATGGATACAATGAGAGTTAGAGTATTAATCCAACCACCAAGGGGAGGTGCTTAAAATAAAATTTTAGGATTGACATAATTTTCAAATGAAGGATAATCCTCAATAGGGGAAAATTGTCATCTATGACTAGTAGATAGTTGAATTTTTGATATTTACCTTCCAATAGTTTGCAATATTGGAAGGGATGACGATCACCTTGAATAGTTACTTCTAATCATGCATGGGATAATCTCAAACATTGATGAAGAGTGGATGGGATGGAATTCATCAAATGGAACCATAGGAATCTAGGAGTATATTGTATGGTAAATAAAGATCAAGAATATGAATAAGAGATTTCTTAAAGACATGCCCTACCATCAAATGAATATAGATTATGACAATAAACTGATGTTCATTATTATCATATGCCTTTATGGTTATGATATTTGCTTCTAATTCTATTATTGGATATTTGAGATGTTTTATGAGTCTTGGTGTACATAGATAAAGGGTCAAACCATTATCTATAAAAACCCTTTTTACCTTATGCCTATAAATATTAACCTCTATATACAATGGAAGGTTATTCTTTGAACCTAAAGGAGAAACATTAGAATGATAAAATGTTGATTATTTATTGCCAAAGAAACTATTAATTCTTGGAAATTTGTGGGATTAATGTTTTGAGGAACATTGGACTCCAGGAGGACTTTATAAAAAATATCTTTATACACAAGGGAGGTCTTGAGAAGGTCTAAAATGGAGATATTGGTTGGTGTTTTATCAAGATGATATATAATGTTGTACTTACATTCAACATTAGAGGGAGATGCACTTGGTAGGTTAAAATTTGAACTTATTGTGGTGATGGAAAATTCATACTTTGGAAAAGTGATAATATTAACATGTCTATGTATCATATCAAATCTATTGATTATGGAGTAAAATGGATGACTAGCTTGGTTAACATTAATTGATTTTGGTTTCTCTTGTTTTTGTTTAACTTTACCTTATTCATGATTAGGGAATGGGTCTTAGTATATCCCTAATTTCTAGTTTTTAGATTGTTTTAATGATGAGTTTTCAACTGCTATGTCACCTTTATTAATAAGATCTTGAACATAATGTTTTAGGAATATACATTGATTTGTTGAATGGACTCTAATATGATGGTATTCACAGTATTCATCCTCTTTGTACCAATCAGGTTTAGGAACATTTTCTTGAAAATATTTTCTATTTGGCCACAAAATCATGTTTGCATGGGCCAACTTTTAAAAAACATTTTCATAAGTGTCACCCAATTGAGAGAACTTACATTTTGGTTTCCCACTAGGAATTATGATGATGTGAGTTGATTAGTTATATGTTTATGTTTGTGGATTTTGAATCTATTTTACATCAATTACACCATCTCCAACAAGATTTTTATTTTTTTCAAAGAATTTGGGGTTGTCTATTGGTTTCAAGGAATTATTATTTTCTAGTTTAAAGATTTTTATTACACCTATATTAATCAAAATTCACTCCACTTGAATTCCATTTTCAATAAACTCATCAAAATATTTCAGGCAAAGAAGTATAAATTTATGTCTCAAATATAAGTTTAAGTTGTTCATAAAAATGTCCAATAAATCTATTTCTAGAAATGACCATGTAAAATGGCTTGCCATTGCTTGCCATCTTTGAATGAAATAAGCAAAAGTTTCACCATTTTGTTATTTAGTATTATACAAGTCTATAGTGGTCAATTATTTTTCGACAATCATCAACACTCAATGATATTATACCTAAAATGAACTATTACGAAGCACAAATTATCCTACTTTAAAATGAGTTGGGGAATGTTTTGATTAAAATTATTGAGAGATTGATTGTTGTAGTTGAGGTTTTGAGGTTGGGAAAAGGTATTGGGGTTATAACCAAGGTTCTAATTCATGTTGGTACCAAACTTTATTTGATTTGAGTTTGGTTTAAAACCAAAATTGGTTTGATTTGGGTTAAAACCAAGATTAGGATTTTGTGTAAAGTTTGAACTTGTTTGGTTTGGATTGTTTGATGTGTTAGTGCTGAAGTTCATGGGATTAGAATTGGTATTTTGACCAAAGATTGTTTGGTTAAACACACTTGTATTATTTTATTATCGAAGAATGTTAGAGTTTAAATTAAATTGATTAAAACCTAAGTTTGAATTAGTTTGGTTTTGATTTTGGAATGGTTTATTTTGGCTTTGGTTAAATTTTAAACTAGAATTTGTATTGGGATTGTTAAATTCAATTTTGGCATTGTATCAAGTTTGATTTTGGTTTGAGTTAGTATTGGGATTTGGGGTAGATTTAAATGAAAGAATTGGGTTAGAGTTAGACTAGTTTTGAATTGGATTGGAATTTTGGTTAGATAGAACTAATCCAAGTAACAATTGATTTGGTACACTATGATTTACATTTAGATTGTTGAATGTACATGAATCATCATTCAAACTAGGATTTGATGATTTATTAGGCAAGCTAGAATAGGTATTCAAGCTTTGATTTATATTGGATATGATTGGTGAGTTTTAGAAAATATGATTTGGATTGATTAGTGAGTTTTAATAAAGATTTGCACTCAAATTAATTTTATTATAACCTTGTGAATTTGGGTGCATACTCAAATTTAGTGTAATCAAATTTTGATCAATTAGACTTGAATTAGCTGAGAGACTCATATTCAAGTTTGGATGATTTTTTTGCATGGTGGGTAAACTTGAAGTGGGATTCAAGTTTTGATTGGTGGGATGATGATTGATGAGTTTGAATCCATATTTAAACTCAGATTGTTTAGATGGTGTTGTGAAGGTAAATTTGTATCTAAATTCATGTTGGGATTACCAAATGGATTATTTTATTGATGAGATTAAAAGTTCATAATCTCCTGATTTGCTTGATTTACATGGATTTCTATGGAAAAACCATGACTAGTTTGGGATGAAGCCTCACATGAAATAGATTTCCCTTTGTCTTGAGAATTTTGGGGATGAGATTGTGAGGAAGGAATGAGAGCATTGATGCCCTCTAAAGAGCCTCATGAGATTTGTTGATAATGATTGGAAGAAGAAGGCTCTTTGATTGTAATTAGATATTTTAAATTATGTACATCAAAATTAGATGGGAACTTTGCACCAAATCCAAAGACTCAAAGAAATAATTAATTTTTGTTGGACATGATATACTTGTCAAGAGAAGGTGGAGGTCAAAAAATTTTATGGCTGCCTTCATCCTACTAAGCCCCTCCATCTTTTTCATGCTCAATTATTTCATGTATTTCTACATGACACTCTTGACCAAGAAATTGAAAGGGTTCATTGACAAAAGGCTCTTCCCTTATATTGGGAAGATTTAACATCACCAGTTGCTGAGTGATAGGCATGATTGAAAAAAGGAAAATGACTTAAAGAAAAAATATGCTCTAAATTAACAACACGAACCAAAAAGTTGACTAAAAAACTTGAATTATTGAATTAATTATTTTAAGCTTTTGATATGAAGACTTAATTTCAATATGTGATTTTAACTTAAAAGAACTAGTTTTCAAACAAGGATTTTTAGCATGTGGTAAACACAAGGAAAAAACAAACAAAATTCTATTCTATATAGTCAATAAATTTTCACATAATAGGTGAAAACTAAGATGAAAGATTATGAATACCTATTGGGCCTTCTATTGTCACTAACTCATTAGTGATCTCAACTATGGCTTAATATTTCAAGGCACTAACTATGAAGGATCCCACTATTCCCATGGTATATTGAGTCTAGTTTTGAGAGTGTCTAGAATGTTTCTTCTTGGCACTAACTGCTAATTGATGCACCAAATTTGAATGGTAAAAGAGGTTATCCTAGGTTTAAGGTTTAAATAAGATTATCTAGGAGGAAAACCATGTAATAAATAGATAAAGCAAATGCATAGTATTAGGTCTTGTCCCAAAGTTCCCAACATAGTCATAGGGGTATCAATATATTAACTATCAGTGATATCATATTTTGAGGCAACTATTGAAACCCTAGGTATTAGAGCATGAAATTCCCTCATATCATGTTATTCTTAAAACATATTACCACTTATGAAATTGAAATAGATAGATCTCAATTTATATATTCCAATGATAAATTAGATTTATCCTACTCCATGGTGGTTAAATCCATGATCAATAGAGCCCCTAAGAAAAGAAAAAGAAAATTAAATATCCATTTCTGATTTTTGAGTATCATCACCAATGTAATGCCAAGGAAAGAGCATACGTTGGTACTACTTGGGTAACATAAATAATTATGGAAACATTTCTAATTTTTGAGTATTTTTACCAATGTAATTCCAAGTAAAAAAATACCAAAATGATAATTGGTGTAATTACTAATAACTTTGAAAAAAAATCAAAAATGTTAGTAAAAAGAAATTGGCTTTTTATTTGATTCTTTTTGTTGAATTTATTTCGCAATCATTCTATAAAAAAGTTGTTGGAATATTTTCTTAATCTTGGAGCAAGGTAACCTATAATATAACAAGTCAAAAAACATGAAAATGAATCAAAAAACACCTTTTTGTTATGAAATCAATGTAATACAGATGGATAAGAAAAGCAAAATTGTAATAAAATCAACATAGGCAAGAGATAAAAAGCATGAAACAAGAAATAAAGAGACCCATGCTTATAAAAATTATTTTACTACCAAGATCAACAATTTCACTACTAACAAATATGAATTCACTACTAATAGAGATGAATTCACTATTGGTAATGATGATTCGCTATGGAAAAATACAATTTTAGTGTGGATTTTGACAAATTCATTATTGATAATGATAAAATAATTATAGGATATGATGAAATTATTGTTTATAAACAAAAATGTTGTAAACACTATAGAAGAAATAGAAAACATAGAAAAAGGCAAAACAAGACAATTTGGTTGTTATGATCTATAATTTATCTATTTGTGCTTCCAAATTTGTTTTTACGTAGAAGAGAACACACAGTTGAATAGGATATGCTTGATAGAAACCTATAGCTCATACCAACATGAAAAAAAATGAAGATTAAATTCAAATGCAAACATAAAAAATAAAAATCAAATGATAAATGTTATCTAATTACAAAAATAATGATCAAAAGATGAGGGAAGAATCATATCAAGTGTACCAAAAATGTATGAAATAAATTTAGATGTGAAAATAAATTAAACTAATTTTAATCTAAGATAAATTCAAATTATGTTAGAGCAACAAAAAAAATAAAACAATAATCACAAACTTTACACTTTGAATGCACAAGCTTTTCCATTGTGATATACATTCAATTTGCTCTTTTAAAATATGTGGTTATCTCTCCTATAATGTAAAAGAGAATGGGAAGTGTTTTGGTACAAAATTAAGTATTTTTTTCACCTTGATTCACTTATGTGTAGAGCTCTAATTTCTTGATTAAGATCTCAATATTTTTTTGATGTGATAGTATTCCAAGATTTTTGAAAATGGAGATTTGTAAGTATATTTATAATTGTTTGGAGAAGAATCCAATAATGGAGGATGATTTGGATTTTTTTAATGATCTTAATGATAAACAATGTCTAATGGGTCCTCACCCATGAAGATGAAGACCATTTTAAAATGGTTGAGAAAATCACGGGGTTGGTTAGCTAACTTATCAAGACTAAGTCAATTTGTTTGATAACTCAAGGGATGAGTCATAAGAGGTTGATAATTTTATATAATTGGTTGGGATGAGGGAGAAAAAGGTGGGAGATGTTTATATGAGGTGGAAAATCTAGAGTTTATTATTTAAAATAAGGATTTAAGTGTGCATAATTTACTATTTTGACTTATTTAATTATTTGAATTTAGGAGGAAATGTGATTTATTAATTTAAAAATAATTATTAAATAAATTTAGGTGCATTTTGACACTAAATATGTAGACACTTAAAATTGGCCACCAATGGATTCATACTGGACTTTAAGTTGATTCTTACTAACCTTTACAAATTACACCTAAAAATCACTAAACATATCAAATCTACTTATGTAACACTAATTAAATCTTAGAATCCCATTGAGACATCCCTAATTAAGGTATCCTACCATTAAAAAAAAAAAAAAAAAAAAAAAAAAAAAAAAAAAAAAAAAAAAAAAAAAAAAAAAAAAAACCTCTCACAGATTCATCTCCAATTATCCTACATCAAAACATGCAATTTGGCCTATAGACTTATTAGGAGGGGCAAGTACACACATGAAATTAAATCAAATCTTGGAAATGTTAAAAATTATAAACAAAATTAATTAAAATGATATAACTAATTCGAATCATAGTTGAATTATCTATGAGAAATTAATGAATTATCAAAAAGAAAATTCAAAAATGAAGAATATCCTAGGAATTCATAATTACCTTTTTGTGAGTTATCAAATATCTTAAAAAATCTCACCCATGCTTATTCATTGAAAATCATGAGATTTTGACACATTTTAACTATATTGGGGTTAATTAACTCATTAAAGATAGGTTTTAACCCATTCAAAGCTTTAACTACACTCTAACTCACCTTGAGTCAGGGTTATTTTCTAAACCTATAAAAACAAGGATTTGCCTCTCATTTAAGAGATCTTAGAACATAATAAAATTATAATGTAGGTTTTGATGCAAGATTGAAATATATAGTGGTATAATTTCAAAATCACAAGCCAAGTCATAGGTATAAGCCATACCAAGTAACCCAAGCCAATGGTGCTAAGGAGAGAAGGAGCCACACAACTTCATTTGCCAAAGAATCTTTGAGCACAAGCTGAACAAGCCAAATGAACACATCATTTGGAGCATTTAAGGAAGGTAAAAGATCTTGTTTCTTTTGCATTTTAGTTGTGCTTGTAATTATTTTTTCTTAACTAATATCCCCCTATGATCTAGGCAAGTAAGTTTTATACATTTTAGTGTATTTTTATTCAAGTTTTCTTACTTGTTATAATATATGATATAATCACCCTTATTGGATTCCTTGATCACTAATGTCATGCCTGCTGGGACCATAATCATCCTATGTACTAAGCAGACTAAGATGAAACTCATAAATCATCAAATTATGCTTGAATATCTTTAAAATTCAAGTTTTAGCTTATTTTTTGCCATATTTTTAAATTTTATGCTAACTTAGATCTACATAGAGACTAACATCAATCAGGCATAACTAAAATTAGTTCTACCAAATCATCATTAGTTCTACCTAACTGAGCTTGGTTTTGAGTGACTAACTTTGGTTAGGCTACAGTGTATTAAATAGTTAACAAAAATTGCATTTTGAATCTTTTGAGTATTCCAAATTGTGATTTCATAGTTTCATTAGCTTTTATACTCTCTACATAATCATTTCATTGTAAGTTTTGAGAAGTTTATATCATTATTGGACTAAATTTTTTCATCTCATGTTGGTTTTTCCTTCAAGCTCACAGGTGACCGACATCAGTCTTAATTGATTGGCATTAGTTCTTGATAGCCATCATAAGTACTCTATGAGATGGACCAGCATTGGTCACCTTATAATTGACATCAGTCAGTTTTGATCGATGTCAGTCTCTATGTTTTAAAAATAAAAACTAGAGAGATATATTTTGATAGTTTATTGGCTTACCATTGAAATTTTTTATAACCATAAGGATACTATCTAACCCTTGTAGGGCCAAGGTAGGATTAAAACACAAATTTACAATTTTTAATGTTTTTAACATTTTTTTTTGTGTGTTTAAAAAGAACTATCTAAGTCATTCACTTTTCATTTTGGTGCTAAAGCAAACTTGTTAAAATTTTGACCATTTGATCTTTGGTTCTTAAAAAGAATTATAATGGATAATGTTTTTAAACACTTCATTTTTGGTGCTTAAAAGGAATGCTAAATGTTTAAACACATCATTTTGGTGCTTAAAATGAATTAGGCTAAATTTTGAAAATTTGGGTTTTTGTGCTTAAAATGAACATAGGCATTTTTACTTAAGTGGTTGTGAGTGAATTTATTTCAATATTTTGCATTTAATCCAAGAGGCCAAGTAAATAACTTAATTGAACATTTAAATTGATGTATGAAATGAACCTTCACTTAGATTTAAAATTCATTGAAAATGTTTTTTTGAACTTGTTTGTTTGTTTTCTCAAAATGAATTGTGTGTGTATGTTCTCTCCCCATCCCCTATAGGGAACTTAGGTGACTAAAAGTGCCTTTTCATTACATTTGTGCCTAGTCTAAGGCATGGAAAGATTTTTTTCTAGGATCTCCCCAAAATCTACATGGTTTAAGTGATCTAAACTCAACCTTAAATTATTTCCACTTAGTTTTATTTTCATTAAAATTGGGTTGTGGAGGGGAGGTCATTGCGTCTTCACAATTTTTTTAGGGAAGAATTGACCCAAGGCTTCATATCCTGGTAGAGTTTCAAACCTATTCCATGGTGGGGTATACAAATTAGGGTACACATACTATGAGAGCCAAGGGGTTGAGTGGCTAACCTCTCCTTTCATAATGAATGCTTGAGTTAGGTATGGTTAACTAGGTGATTCCACTAAGCAATACATAGATGGAATCACTATGTAAAGGAATAAACCCTTTAATAGTATGTTAACTAGTATGAACTCAATTAACATGATGATTCTCTTATGTTAGCCACACTTGGGATCAATCTAGACGTTCAAAAACTATAGTTTTAGTCAACCCCACTTGACATACCTTGTAAGTATAGGGATTACGATGATTTACATAGTTGTATTTTGTCATTTATTCCTCTAGTGCTTGGTTCTTGAGTTTAATATTTTTTTTTAATACCATGTCAAAAAAATTATTTGTTTGTCCATACTACTATATTGGTTGAGGAGGTTTTATGCCATCCACTTCACATTGTGCTTTTTGCTTTGATATTTTGTGTTAAAAATGTTGAGTGTGTCACTTGATTAAAATGGGTAATATTTTTCTACCCAAATCAAGTCATGTTTTATGCATTAGGGTCTTTGAAATAAACTGTTGTTTACTCCTTTAGAGATTAATACCATTTCTCAAATGGTTCCATAGACTTGTCTTGTCTTGTGTCTAAGTTTCACATTTTTTAAACCAATCACATGTGTCTTGTGGGATCTTTATTTTAGTATTATTACATTGTTCAAATTTGTCTAGCTTGTTTGGTCAAAAATCCTAAGTTTTCCTAAAGTTGAGTTTTTAATTAACCTTTCCAAAGTTTAAATTCAAACGTTGATTGACTTATGTTTATGCCTTTCTTAATTGGGGCTTAGACACATATCTTCTCTTTTGGGTTTCATAATTTAGATTAAATTTTGACCCAAAATTTGAAATCTATATTATTTCTACCTTTATTTGGGAGAATTCTTCTATCTTCAAATACCTTTTTATTTTGTACCTTATACTAATTTGATTGAGTCCAAGTCTAAAATCAAGTGCCTAGTTTATGCCAAAGTGTTCCGAGTTTGTTAGAATTAAAATCATCCTTTTGTTTAAAGTCTATATTTTGATGCTAAGTTTGGCCAAGAGTCCTAGAAAATTCCTTTATTTGAACCTATATTTTGATTCCATTTTTGGCCAAAAGATGTAGCAACATTTACCTTTCCTAGATTAGACCTATTTAGAATATCTTTAGACCTAGATTTGGCATCTTGTTTTTAGTTCATTTTACTTGACCTTGTTTGTGTGAGACATTTAAAATTAAACATTTGATGTTATACTATTTTTACCAGGTATTTGTATAGACTATTTTGGATATATATCTCCATCCCTTTAACCAAGTTAGATAGAGTTTGAACCTTTTATATTTTTAGACATAGCTTTTCAGAGTTTATATAACTCTAACCACTTTTGTCATGAAACATTTACCATTGATTTAACCATGTCTCACTATAAACATAGTGGAGTCATGTATGATCCAGGAAATGGAAATGTTATCACATAAGAGGACTTTATTAAAAACCATTATGAAGATGATGTTGTTTGGGAGATGGACTATTATCACCTTACAACACTCAAATAGGGGAATAGAATCAAGACCCTTTGGCCCAATATTTGGTTAATAGACCTCCATAAATGGAGCAAGACCAATAATAGATGGCCCAATACTTGGATATTGCACCTTCAATTGTAAAAAATGTCCAATATCAACCATATTATGTTATAATTTTATCGACCTATGATCCTTATCTAGTTGATCATCACTTGCTAGTGAACAAGGACAATGTCTTAAATAGAGCTGTAGAGGTATGGGCTAAGTTTTTGGCAGACTTTTCCCATGAATTTTTTTTAAGTATAGTAAGAAGGCCTTACAAAATGTCTTAAAATTAGAAAAATGAACAAGCCTCTTCTAGTAACCCTCATGATATAGTATCTTTTCCATATCAAGTTCTTCATATGCTTATCATACAAAGGGGCCTCATGGAAGACCACTCTATTCTAATGAAAATAGAATACCAAACATATTAAAACCTACATAACTTTAATAATATAACCATGTCATATGTACATCTTATTAAGTTAGTTCCTTTAACAAGATTCTTACTTGAGTTGACATGCTAAGAAAATTAGGGTTTAGACCCAGTTATGAAAAACTCCTTAGTAGAAAACATGTTCAGTTACCCAACTATTGAGGAAGTGTCTTCTACTTCCATATATAATAATCAGCCAAACATAGTGGATGATATGCAAGTAACATCCAATTTAAACCAAAGTAGTGTTAATTCACAAACAAATAATCAACAACAAAATGTGCCTTTAAATAACTCTATGATTGATTCATAAACTCAAGGAGTAGGAGTTTCTACTTCTCAACCTCAGCCAACTACCTCTAATCCTTGACCAATTACTTCTTTAAGTACCCAACAACAAGGATTAAGTAGTCAACCAATGACCAATTCCATACCACAACAAAATGTGATGAATATTACTCCACCATAGCAAGTGATGAGTAACATTCCACAACAATATGCACTATCTAGCATACCCATAAAACATAGGCAAAACATCTTTCCACCTTAATAGGGGACAACCAATGTTCCACATCATCAAGTAGTGATAAACATACCTCTTCAGTCCTGGACTCACATGCCAATCTAAAACCAAATGATTTATAACCAATAATGTACTAGTATTGGTCAGTGATAGATGTTAATTCTCCAACATGCCCCCACTTCCCAATAGGGATTCACATAACCAAGAGGTTCCAATGTTATACAAATACCTATTAGGTAATAATTTCATTTCTACCAAATGTGCCACAAGTTCAATGATAGGGCCTTAATTCACAAGTTCCCCTCAATTAACATGGTATAAATAGTTGGAATCATGTCCCTATTTAACCTCAACAATCATAGTGTGGCCATATTTCTCCATCCCAACCATAATATTCCCAAAACTAGACCTAAATACCCAATCCCAACTAGAATATCACTCCATAACTTATGTAATTTCAACAATCTCACCTTAATATATGCATGCATATTCCTGATCCATTCCTTAGCCAATCCAACATTACCCAAAAAATGCCTCCATTATACCCCCATCAAATTAATCTACTTTTGACTACACAACCTCCTCGTCAGGCCAATGATCCCACTAGCTTCATCACATAAGAATTGAAACAAATGAAGGATGAAATTTTTCTCATCCAAGATGGGAAATAGATTCAAGAATTTTAAGTTGGATGATATGTGTTCTTACCCTTTCAACATGGGGTACTTGAAAATACCATTTATTCTAGGGTATGAACCACCAAAATTTGACAAATACAAGGGGAAAGGTGACCCCAAGGCCCATTTGATAGAATTATTTATTGTGTACCAACAAGTGGCCTATAGTAACATATACCTATTGATATTGTTTGTAAAGAGCCTAGAAAGGTAAGAATTGGATAGCCTAAGCCATATATGCATATAAATCCCAACCAAAAACCTCTTCAACAAATGCAAGAAGCACAACAACCTAGACCAGTGCAACAAAAACTATAACCTATGCCTTTGAAAACCCCTCCTCTAATGAGAAATGTGCCTACTCATCATATCTTTAGTAACCTTGGAGAGCCCATTGAATCTATGTTTCATAGGCTTGTCATAACTAATCTGATTAACTAGCTTATTTCAAAGCATTATCTTGAGGGCATTAACTATCCATAATGTTATAGAACAAATGAATTATGTGAGTATCATTGAGTTAATGGACATAATTACACTATTGTGTACAAATTAAACATGTGATTGAGAATATGTTGGAAAATAGAGAGATCACATTAAAAAATGGAGATTTCACATCCAATCATAACCTTAACATTTATCCAAATCCCTTTCCCCAACATAAAAACTAAAAAAACAACAATATCAATAACCAAGGAAAAATCAATAAAATCAATAATAGAACGAACAACATCAAAATAATGGATAGAACCAAGGCTAGAACAATGACAATAACTAATAGACCTACCACGTAGTTACACATGACTATAACAAGGTTATATTACATACTATAGGAGTTCATGTTAACACCATTTCCATCAATTCAAGACCAAGTGCCAATCAAACAAGACCATTATTAATCATTCCCAATCAACCAACTCATGTAGATAATCCTTCCTTCAACTAGGATCACATATAGATGAACCAACAAGTAGGGATTCCCACTTTTGGACCTTATACCAATAACTCATTATCAGCCTATGACGATGAACAAGTGCATCAACAATCGAGACTTATCATATATGGTCCCCCTCCACCATCATTTTTTAGTAATAATTGTCTTGTATCTATTCTTGATTGTATAATCATAACTCGATAGTCAAAAATTACCATCCTAGGCCCATAACCATTTTCCACTTAACCCATCATACAACCACCCATTTTGGATAGGAATAAACAATTTACCATTATGTAAGAAAAGACATTTGATATTATGGAATAATTTCAAAATATACCTACATACATCTTCATTTTAGATTTGTTGCATACGTCTACTATCCACAAAAACATCTTGATAGAGTTCCTTGGCCAATCCTAAGTTCCCGATGACATATCTATAGACAAATTTAAAGATTTGTTTAGACACCTAGCTCTAGGCTAATAATTAACCTTAAACCAAAGTTATATTTCATCCCTTGGCCCACTTCATAATAATCCATTATACATTGAAGTTTTCATAATGCAACACAAAGTGAAGCATGTCCTCATAGACAATGGATCATGTATAAATATTGTGTCTCTAAATTTCATCAAGATTTTTGGGTACATGATAGTAGATCTATAAGTATAAACAATCACCATCAAGGCCTATGACAATGAAGAATGAGAATCACAAGGCACCATTAGCTTGCCAGTTATCATTAGACCTTTGACCCATGATACACTATTCCATGTGTTATATCTCTATTTGTCATATAATATGATTTTGGGTAGACCTTGGATACATGAGATTAATGTAATCCCATTGACATTGCACCAGTGTATCAAGTTCTCCCATTCAAGTATAGAGGTTACTATTCTAGTATATTTGCATCCATGTGAGCATTGTAAGCATTTATAGGCCGAGTTCAAAATATATAATTACCATTTTGGAATGCATAAAGTTACTAAGAGGGAAAATGGGAAATAAATACTTGTTGATTCACCATAAGCTAACTACATTTACCTTGATATCCTTGATTTGCTTTCCCACATACCACTTCCTATAATATCTAATCATTATACCATTTCAGCTAATGGCCCAAGAGAATATTTGATCCATGACACCTTTCAAATTACCTATCTTCCATATAACCCCAAGTCATTTGGAAGACCAAAATCTAAACCTCCTTACATGGAATGGAAAATAAATGGAAAATCCAAACTGCATAATCCAACACCTATCATTTTCATATCGGCCAATAGCCAATAATAGGACCCTCTTGGAGATGATGAGTCTTGGTTGCATAATGACAAAATGGCTGACTATTATCTAAATGCCAAGTATCCCATATCAAAAAATATCATAGAGAATCATGTGTATGAATGAGGAGGCCTTGGGTTAAATCAACAAGGTCCACTTGAGCCAATTTCTATCACTTGATACAAAGGAACATATGGTCTTAGATTTAAACCACCTAGGGGAAACTCCACATATAGTATTCGAGTTCCCTTGCCAATGACTAGTGCCAATGAAGTAAAGTCCTATCATATACCTTTTGATGACCTATCCAATACCAATTTATTTGACACTAATGTCATTTACACCCTCTAACCAGTTATTCTCCATAATCCACTACCATTATATAATCCTTAACTGATAGACTAAGACCAATACGAATCAATAGCATCAGTTGATGAGTTTCATAATGCTACAACCTTTTGATATTTTCTAGGCCTTAGGGATAATATTACATTAGAAGGCCATAAATAAGGGTTCATAATCAAGTTATATCCTAAAGCCTATTTTGGAAAATGGATGAACACCCTTAGCCAAAAATAATTAAATAAAACATTGAGGTCTTAAAATGAAAACCTCTTAGAGGTAATTTTAGACCAAGGAAATAGTAAAGAGAAAGCTTAGTCTAGTGGTGAAAACTATTTTAGGCACCATTAAATGGGGGTGTTCAACCTTCCTCAAACATAGATTAAGAGAAAACTGATAATGAACTTGCCTATGGGTCTGAGTTCAGTCTTTAATAATATCAAGGATTTTATCGAATCATTCAATAGTTCTCAATAATATTTGTTACATGGTCATCCCTACCATTTGGGATTAGAATTCATCATGCATAGGAGAAATTAAAGATCTAGTCCTAATAGAGGACTCTACTATTGTAGGCTAGTTTAAATATTTTTGTACTATTCTTGAAGATAGTTTGACCTTTATGGTTTAAGACATAACATAGGTTAATATCAAGACTCCAAATGACCCTCACTGAGGAGGAGTGTGAAGTATTTACATCCCCATTGAGGGAAATTATTGATATATTTGTGTGGGCCTACTCTAACATGCCTAGTTTAGATCCTACCTTGGTTATTCACCACCTTGTGGTACATCTCAATGCCAAACCTGTAAATCAAAAATTGCATAAGATGCATCCTTACAATTTTTGTATTAATAAAGAAAGATTTGAAAAAAATATTAAAATCAAGATGTATTAGGTTAATCAACTACTTAGATTGGATCTCCAACATTGTACCCATTAGCAAAAAGCTACGGAGAATCAAAATATGTAATGATGTCATAGACATTAACAAGGCATATCCCAAGGACAAGTTTCTCTACCAAACATTGACATGATTTTCAACTTCATAGTAGGTTATGAAATAATTTCACTAATGGATAGATTCTTAGGATACAACCATATCTAGATTGTGCTAGAAGACCAACATAAAACAATGTTGACCACTCTATGGGGAACATCATACTATCAGGTTATGCCACTTGGTCTCAAAAATGCTAGGGCCACATAAAAAAGATCCATGAAAAACATATTTCATGATATAATGAGTGACATTTCTGAAGAATACATTGATAACATTCTAGATAAACCCAAGACCAAGGCTAATCATCTAATATCACTAAGGAGGATATTTAAGTGACTGAATGAATACAATGTCATGCTTAACCCTAATAAGTGTGTTTTTGGAGCTACTTCAAGAAAATTTATTGGCTTCATTATGTCTTTCATGGGTATTGAATTTGACCCAAAAAAAGTATGAGCCATTATAGAGATGCCACCATTGACCAATTTGAAGTAGCTCCATAATTTACAGGGCAAGATACAGTCCATTAGATAATTCATATCTCAATTAGATGAAAAATTCCACACATTCACACACTTTTTTAATAAAGGTGTGACATTTCATTGGGATGATGAATTCCAAAAATATTTTCAAATATTGAAGGAACATCTATAAAATCCACCTATTTTATTGCCTCTTATGCTAGGAAATCCATTCCTCTTATACTTTTTAGCTAC
The DNA here is from genome assembly GCA_037957365.1 of Torreya grandis. NCBI lineage: Eukaryota > Viridiplantae > Streptophyta > Pinopsida > Cupressales > Taxaceae > Torreya > Torreya grandis. Next base: position 1,317,446 of record JARHVA010001678.1, on the reverse strand, counting down.
TGGTAAATCCCTAGGGGAACTTATAGCTCAACACAATGATAATGGAAAAGAGCATGCCATGTAACATCTAACTTGTACACTGGTTGTGTATGAGCATGATTATATGCCCATTAAAAAATCTTGTTTATCTATGGTCTTCATAGCTAAAAATTATGACATTAAATGTTAAAAAATAAGACCATGATCATTTCAAAAGTAGATACAATCAAGTATCTACTATCTAAGACAAATTTACAAGGCCACATGGCCAAATGGATCATGCTTCTTAGTGAATTTTAGTTTGAATATGTTAACCAAAAATCCATTAAGGAGCAAGTTCTTATAGATCAGCTCACTGAGGCACCCCTTACAAATATAGAGCCACTCACATTGCAATTCTCAGATGAATCCATCATGACCATAATTTAAACACCTCTTGAGGATTAGTATTTGAAACTTTATTTTGATGGATCATTCACTACCCATGAATTAGGGGAAGGACTTTTATTTATTACACCATAAGGGGATTTCATCCCTAAGTCATTTAGGTTCAACTTTATTTGTACCAACAACATGGCCAAATATGAATGACTCATTTTAGGGCTTAAATAGTTATTAAAATAGAACATATAACATATAAATTTTTATGGTGATTCACAATTAATCATCAATTAGGTTACAAACCACTTTTAGACCAAGGATGACAAGCTAGTACCATATAAAGCCATGGTTGATACTCTCAAATGATTGATTATTGAATCCAATTTGAACATATACCAAGGGACATAAAAAAATAGCATATGCCATGGCTAATATTAGATATCTCATTCAACATATAGATATAGCCAAATAATACTCATTTCTCATTAACAATCTACTAGCACCAGCTCATAAACCTTCAACCACCACAATGATATGTGATATTATTGGTCACAACTCTATTTGGTATTCAAACCTTTACACTTACCTCCATGATAAAATTCTGCCACCAAACCTAACTTACAAATAATCCAAATACATTTTCCACAATGCTACATGTTTTACCTTACTGGGACCAACCCTATACCATTGTAGTTTTAATGGAACTCTACTTCAATGTTTAACTTTAGAAAAATCTAGATTAGCATTAAAATAAGTTCATGAAGGAGTATGTGGAAACCACACCAGTGGGGCCATAATCTCCAAAAATATCTTGTGTACTTGGTACTATTGGCCAATAATGGATGTAGATGCAGCTACATATGTAAAAAGATGTGATAAATGTCAATGACATGCCAATCTGATTCATGCCCCTGCTAAGGCTCTAAAACTAGTTCTTACACCATGACCATTTCATATATGGGGCCTCTATATCATTGGGAAGATAAGCCCCACCTTATCTAATATCCATACACATATCATTACCACTACTGAATACTTCACTAAGTGGGTTAAAGCTATACCCCTCACTTATATGACTAGAAAGTAAATTTCCAAGTTTATCTTTAACCATCTCATTTACCACTATGGTATTCCCTCTGAAATTATATTAGATAATAGTGGATCATTAAATAACAAAGATGTCAAATCATTATATGTTGAGTACAAGATTAAACAAAAAATTTCCATGGCATATTATTCTCAAGGTAATGACTAGGCAAAATCATCAAACAAAACCATTGTCAACATCATCTAAAATATTATAAATGATGTTGGCCATGATTGGTACCTTCAAATATTCCATACGATCTAGGCATACCATACCAATCATGTCAATCCAATAGGATCCACTCCATATTCACTTGTTTATGACATTGAGGCCATTCTTCCCATTGAGGTCGAGTTACCTCCTTTATGCATATCTTTGAGGCATGTCTTGGGTGATGAATACTATCGAGTAGCTCACCTAAAAGAGCTAAAATTAATTGATGAGAAATTCATGGATGTAGTAAATAACCTTCAAGCATATCAAAATTGAATTCATGGCCACTATAATTGGCATGTGAAACACAAAAATTTGACCTTGGCGATGTTGTTCTTAAAGAAAACCAAAAAAATACCATAGCCAAGAAGAAACATTAAGGCAATTAAAGCCTAATTTGGTAGGTCTTTTCATCATTGTTACAAACTATGGAACTAGAGCATATAGGCTTTCCACACCAAATGGGGATAAGCTTGATGAGCTGATGAAAATTATACACCTTAAGTGTTAATTTGTTTAAGTGACCTAGTGTATTGTTTATAAGGACCATTTTAATTTTTACCATATTATCAACTTTATTATTTGTATCATACCATTCTACCATACCTTTTCTATTAATTGAAATATTTCAACCCAACCTACCTAGTTCATTTGACCTTGGTTCCATTCCATTAGTTACAAGTCCATTTTTAGCATGGAGATTTAGGTCAAGTTTCAACAAATTTTTAAGGTATTCTAGATAGAGGCCGTATTTTTTTTAGAAAAATATAATAGTGGTTTGGTAGTTACATCCTTCATTTCTTATTCTATTCTATACCAATTGAGCCTGATTATAACTTCCTTTGGGCAAATTAGTATCCCACCATCTTGCTACTCATTATAACCACCTATGGGAAAATTAGTATCATTGACTTATGTCATTGTTTCCTATTTATAACCATCTATGGGAAAACTAGGGGAAATACTTTTTTATGATGTCTTAAAGTACCACCTTACCATGCCTATGTTATACTTTGCCAATATGCCAACTTTGCCTATTTTATTTGAGTTATGTTACACTAGTCATATTCCTCTACTATAAGGTAGAACTATAGTGACTTGAGGTCCCATCCTAGGACTAAGTAGGCAATGCTTGATTTACATTGAGGTTAGCTCAGTTTCCCATTTTCCACACTCTCACCATTTTATGAGCAATTATTAAGTTTTAAATCTCTCTTTATTTTACAAGCTTGGATTGTTTAGTGTCTTGTCATTATTGACTGATTTTATATGCTCCAAAAATTCAAAAAACCCTTAAAAAATCATTTTAGAAAAAACATAAACATTGACCACTTCTTTGCCTTAAGGATTCGGAACCCTCTCTATGTCACAAGAAACCACTTGTTATTTAGTTTCCCCATCCTTATTGGACCTCTTATCCCATGCACTTACCATTTTTCAAGACCACTACCACATTATTCTATAACATCCATCATGTTTTATTATTCTCATCTTTTTCTTCTATCCCATTTCTTGGGAGAACTACATTTGGCCTAAAGTTTTTTTTGGATATTACTTCATGGAACTATGTATGCAATGTCCACATGCCTAGTGCACCTGGGGATAACTTATCTACCCCCTTCCTTTTCTTATATTCCCCCAAAAAAAATGTTTGTCTCATTGTCTTCTATCATTTTTGAGAAATGACATTTTTTTGTGTGATTTGTTTGTACTAACATTGTGACTAACCATTATTTGTTTCATTTTTCCCATTATTGTGTTTGATTCTTTCTTTTTGATGTTTTGTTTATTTGTTTATTTTTTGCCTATTTGTTTGATTTCTAGTTGTGCCTTGATTCAATATATGTGCATTCCCTAGGTGTTTCCTTGTACATTATTCTTTAATCCATCTATATTAATACCTCAACATTATCATTATGATTTTTATCATTTGTGTATTATTTTAAAATGATTATTGGATCATGTGTTAGTATTTATGCATATTTTGGCCAAGACATCATGGTGTTATATTATGATGCCTAACATCATGTGCTACAACAAAAATTAGCTTAAAGAGTCTACATAGTAATGCAACAAGGATATCTCCTTGGCACCACCACTAGCAAAATTCATGATCTAAGATAAATCATATGCTAAATAGAGTAATTAAATAATGAAATAATTTTCCTCCTTGCCAATTTGAACAAGCATAACTATACTAGCAGGTTTCCTAAAGTTCATCTTTATCCTCTATACCAATTTTCCATCATCTTTATCATCATCATGTTTTCCATAATTAGGATACAATGTTTATAATTGCCTCTAGGTAAACCATTATATACCATCCCACTTTCATTTCCAATGATTCTAACCACCTTTGGGCAAATTATTACATTTTCATCTATTTTAAGGTTGATGATTATATCCACCTTTGGGCAAATCATTCACTTTATTCTACCCAATTGGGGCACATTTTCTTTGGGATAATGCTTATAACTACCTTTGGGCCAACCATTATCCTTATCCACCCAAATCAGCCATGTTTTTATCCTACCAATGATTATAATCACCTATGGGTAAATCATTCTTTCCCTTTTACTAATTATAACCACCTTTGGGAAAATCAATTTGTTATTACATAACCTTTTTTATGATTATAACCACCTTTGGTCAAATCATCACCTTTTTTTACCCACCTATACTGATGATTATAACCACCTATGGGAAAATCATCCTATTTATATAACCTAATTAGGAAAACTCCATATGCCATTGATTATAACCACCTTTGGGAAAATTATTCCCTTCCACCCCATTTTCATCTATTTGGTCCACTCATTTCTTTCTTTTGAAGGACCATATGCCGACCTAATTGCCAACTTCTCCTTTGAGGGGGTACTTATATTTCATCCATTGAAAATAAATTCTTAAGAATATAGGATATTTTAATTATTTTAGAATACTTTACTATGATTATAACTTGCAATGCCTTCCCAAATAGGGGAAACAATAGATAGCTAACATTGGCCACTAATGGCTTCATATTGGAGTTTAGACCGATTCTTACCAACCTTTGAAAATTAAGCCTAAGAATCACTAAATGTCCCAAATATTCTTGTGTAATACTTTTAAAGGCTCATAATCCCATTAAGACATCCTTAATTGGGGTATATTACAATAAACAACAAAAACCTCTCACAGATTCATATGTAATTATCATATGGCATAACAACATGCAATTTGGCCTATAGACCTCTTAAGAGGGGCAAGTACACACATGAAATTAAATAAAATCTTGGAATTTTTAAAAATCCTAAATATAATTAAATAAAATTATAAACCTAATTAAAAGCCTATTTGAATTATCCATGAGTAATTAATAAATTATTAAAAAACAAAATTCAAAAATCAAGAATATCCTAGGAATTCATTATTACCTATTTGTGAATTGTCAAATATCCTAAAAAATCTCACCCATGTCTATTCATTACAAATCATGAGATTTTGACACCTTTTAACTCTAATAGGGTTAATTAACTCACTAAGGTTAGATTTGAACCCATTTCAAGATTTAACTACACTCTAACTCACCTTGATTTGGGATTAGTTTCTAAACCTATAAATACAAACATTTACCTCTCATTTAAGAGAGATTATAACATAATAAAGTTATAATGTAGTTTTTGGTGAAATATTGAAATTTATAGTGTTATAATGCCAAAATCACAAGCTAATCCACAAGCATAATCCATACCAAGTAAGCCAATCCAATGGTGCCAAGGAGAGAAGGAGCCACACAATTCAATTTGACAAAGACTATTTGAGCACAAGCCAAGCAAGCCAAATTAACACATAATTTGGAGCATTCAAGGAAGGTAAGATATATTTTTTCTTTTGTATTTTAGTTGTTCTTGTATTTTTTTTTGGTTCACTAAGATCCCCATATGATCTAGGCAAGTAAGTGTTATGCATGTTAGTGTGTTTTTATTCAAGTTTTTTCTACTTATTCTAACACATGATCTAACTAGCCTTCTTGGATTCCTTGATCACAAAATGCAATTTAGGTGTCTACAATTCTATTTTTATATTTGAACATGGATTGAAATTAGGTTAATGTTGAGTAGATAACCATCATCAAAGTTTTACATGACTGATATGATTGGCAGTTAAATTTATCACAAATAGGTGAAAATGTTTGATCAAAAGGATGGGGGAAGCCATATAAATATATCAAATAGACTTATTTTATACCAAACATAATATTAAACTTAGTGGGTAAAACATATGTGTTGGTATTAACTAGACTAGGAGGTAATAAAGCTTCAATTTTTAGGTTACACATAGAAGAAACATATTTACCATGAACACATCCATTTCAAATGCAACATCCATATTGAATATGTGAATTTTGGTTTTTTGTGTCTTAATAATAAAATGATAGAGTCAACCATAAATTATAATGTATGGTGAATGAACAAAAAGAAATAAATACCTTTTTAAAAGATAATACAAATTTTGAGGGAAATGCACAATCAAAATTATTTGGAAGAAATGCAATCTAAAAGGATGATTTATATTCAAAAAACTCATTTTTGATATTATAACACTCAAATCAAGCCTTTTAATTTAACCAATTAAACCTATGGGAGATAAGTATGATTAATAACTCCCTAATATTAAATCTTACAACTTAAAACACATTTCAATATTCTCAATCCATAATTTTCTTAGACTATAAGAAAAAGACTATATATTTATGACTTCAAAAGGAATGGATTGTACATGACCATTATAATATCTAAGAGAATATAAAAATAACAAGCTAAGAAATCAATAGGTTTTATATATATTCATATTCATTACCAAATAAATTCAAACAATGGGTAGGAAGTAAAATAATATCAATCCTGGGCATTGATCTATCTAATGTAAGATGTAATTTATTTGAGATTAAAGTAAATTTAATTGAACCTCCTCACTAGCATGATATTACTCCATAAAATAATGTGTCCTCTTTATAGCTAAGGGTGTTTCCCATCAAATAAAATCTTCTTTGGCTGGTTAGTAAATTCCTTCAACCACCATATTCAATTTCTTCCTAGAGAGACTATTTAATTGAGGGTGAAATGTTGGAAGAATTGATTAATGAGGCTTAAAATATATAAAATTTAGTAATATATAACTTATTATCTCTTATATTACTCATAATGAATGGTCAAAGTGACCAAATATCTCAAACACTCCAATTTAAATCTTTGACAAAACTTCTCTCAAGGAAACTATGTTGTTTCTAGATTACTTTTGATATATTTTTTTACTATTAAATAAATGAAATTTTTATTGAAAGTGTGAATGATAAGAAAAAAAATTAAACTACAATAATTTTTCTACCACTACAACATTCTTAACCAAGGTCTTTACTGATTCCCCCAAAAATGCCTTAACACATAATGTAACCTAGGGTTTCAACAAATATTTATGTAATGCTTATTCATCCTGAAAACCATTAAATTAGAATTGGAAAAGTGAGGTTGAATGGATATAAATCATCAATGCATTCATTAAATGTAGTTTTGATTATAAAACTAGCCTTCTTATGGACCACCAAAGACACTACTCATGATAGCTAATAGGGTAATACATGTAACACACACAAAAAAAGCATATGCACAAGGGATTTAAAAAGGCATAAAACTCAAACAATATGATAAGCTAGACAACTGGAATAAGCTTCAAATGAGTGTTTTTAAAACATTATACAATCAAATCTTTATTTTAAGATGAGTAAATCATAGGTTACATCTCTCACTTGAAAATGAGGACATATAAGTGATCTTGTCATAAATAATTAAGATTTCATGAGAAAAAAATTATATTTTGACATAATTTATAGGATTTAGATAATTTAAAGTGGTGGAAATATCATATTGGGACATATATTTATTTATTTTAGGCATATTTTTCAGTCATATTTCATGCATATGTACTTAATGTAAAAATGCATAATTTATAGGTTTCCATATTTAGGTGCATTTGGGTGCATATGACATGCATACACACATAATTTTTCTATAGACATGAGTTATGGGTTTTCAAATATACACATATTTAGGTATATATTTGGGGAACCTATAATTCATATGCATGTTTACATGATCCTAATATGTACATGTTTTCAAATTTTACATTATATATGGCATATGAATGCATATAATTCTATATCATATTTTAAAAAAATAACGGGGCATGAATCTTGTTCATGTAGATACATAATTTTATGTTATATATTTTAAAATATGATCTATTTTACCTAGAAATGAGTGTATACACACAATATTTTCAAACTTTTATTAATTTCTAATGCTCTTTATCTTGTAGGAACATTTCAAGTCTCAATATCTCTAAGTTCATGCCTTAAGGGGTACACTGAGAAAGGGGTGGGAAGACCATTGGTGATTCACATTATTATTGTCCCTTTTGAAACTTTTTATCTACACACTTGTCTCTTAAAAATGATTCCACTAAGCTTGTCCTTCTCTTTTGTATACTCCTCCAGTCTTTTACCACCTTTCATACCCCTTTTGCTAGCCTAAGACCTCTTTTGATAGTTTACATGACTAGGTCAACTAGGTTGACCTTGTGATCTTATTAGAAAAACTTATTTATGGTCTAGTCAGCTCTTGGCTGACCTAGCCTATGACCTAGTGATTTTTTGTCAATAATGATACTAGGTCTACTGGGTTGAACCTGTTGGTTAAATTTTTTGAAAGGGTCTAGGGTTAAATCCACTTATATATACACAATAATTTTTCCATTATTTAGAGAATATAATAATAAGTAATATCTATTGCACATCTATTTATCCACCATTCTACTTAAGGAGTAAGCTTAGGGTTTCATAATTTTTTTGAAAATATAGGTCTTGTCTTATGGAGAAGTCTTTTGAATTCATTGATAGGTTGTGTAGCCTAGATTTGATTTATCCTTGTCATCCTTACATACCAAAAAAATCTCTTGTGAATCACCTTGGACAAGGGAGAGATTGAGGCTCGACAGGTTCATATTCAAAGGTCAGTATTCCTAAATTTATTTCTCATTTGTGAGAGTAGATAGATAAGCATTTGTAATTATCTTCCATGTATTAGGATTCAATATACATGAACATGATTATATGTCTTCTATGCATGTTTAATTTTATTGTTTATTACCCCCACTTTATACCACAAGCTTTGATGAGCACTAGATTAGATGTTTACTTTACTTGTTAGTATAATGAATATGAAAACATATGATCTAGTTAGGGTTATTGTGTAGTTTTTCATGATTGGAGGCTTTAGAACCCTCCCTAGTGATCTTATTATGGTAAGAGATCCCCTAATTGGGTCTATCAAATCTATATTGGTCATGGTATTAATTATCTAATGTATCCCCAATCGAAAGTGTAAGTAGGATCTATCTTCTCTGAGATATGATTGATTTTTGGATCTCATACATTTTTGATTGTATACATTCTGGTGAATTCGATGTGAATCTAACCCTTTCAAGTTTTATTTCATGATTTTCATTTCTATAATTTTATTATTTTTCTGTATTTTTGATACTAGGTCAACTAGGACAGTATAGTTTATAAATTATGTGCACAATTTTAACATATATTCACATCTAAATGTCTCTATTCTTTCTATACATGTTTTCATTAGATACATGTTACTAGATTGAAGAGGTTGATATAGTACTCATATTAACTTCCAAATAACAAACTATATTGAACAGGTTGACTTAGTCTCTTATTTAGCTCCATAATAGAAAATGAAGTCATTCAAGTCAACATAGTATCACAATCAACTTCTAGATAACAAACTAGGTTAACTAGACTGATATAGTCATCTTAACAAGCTTCAGTAAATAAGGAATTATAAAACTAGGTTGACCTAACCAACACAGTCTGTACAACTTACAAATAGCATTCAAGGCACTTCAAAATAGATTTCATAGTCCTTATAATCTTCCAACATACCAAGGTTCCTTTATTTCTCTATCTTTCAATTCAATTCTTCCTTACAATTTTATTTTATAAAGTTTGTAGTCTTCAAAATTATAATCATACAACAGACTAGGTTAACTTGGTTGACCTAATTTTGCATTTTATCTTATGTCTAAAAGACTACATCAACCTAGTTCACATAGTTCTGAAGTACTCTTGCTTCTACAGTATAGTAGTGACCCTGTCAATTTTGTTCTATAATGTTTGCATATACTATCATCTAAATTGACTCTATAATATGCTTAAAATTGGGAATTAACAATTATATGCTAGTAATTACTTCACACTTTCATTTTCATCTATTTTGATGCTTATAATATCTCACATATCCTACTTAAATGGTTTTTTAATATACCATTTAGATTCACTATTTTTATCTTTCTTTCACACACTACCAAATCACATAATTTCAAAACACATTTAACATTTATCTTCCCAAGGCCTACCTACTTTGATTTCATCACCAAAGGGGAAGCCAACTTGGTTTCCTAGCTAAGTATAAACATGTGGTTAATGGCATAGATTTGGAAATCACCCAACACCCTTATCATTGTGGGATTATGAAGTGAGTGGGTAGGCCTAATACCATTACCAACATAGATCCCTTTTAGCCTAAACATCCTGAAACCATTCATAGATTGCTTTTTAGTTCCCTAATTTTATCTAACTTCCCTATCACAATTATAATAACACTTTATAATGATCTATAAACATTCAAGATGACCACTTAGTTACCATTTACTTTTTAGTTGACTTCTTTCTCTTTACTCATTATATGTTGTATTACAAAAACATACATTAGCTAGTGTTGGTGTAAGGTTTTATGTTATGTGCCTTAATTGGATCATTATTATTGATCCAATTGATTTTTTTTACTTATTTTTATTGATTTAAATTGAATTATAATTTTTTTACTATTTTTATTACACTATCATTCTATTTGACACAATCTCTTACAAACTATCTTTTCCTCTAATTGTAGTACTAAGTCAACCTAGTCTGTACAATTTACAAATAGCATTCAAGGCACTTACTACCAATTCTTCTCAAGATCCTACTAACACCCATAGTGGTAACCAAGCCACTACTACCAATTTGAATAATTCTAAAAATGCTAATAATAAAACTCAAAACCATCAAATTATATTAAAAATCCTAATCAAATGAAATTTTTGCAAGATAACAATACAAATCAATTGATACAAATTCAAAATCATCTTATCCATCTTAAAACTCACCCTCAACAGATGTTAGGGGGTATGCATAATCAAAATGTTCCCCCACCTCCTCTTTAAGATTCCCATGGTAATCATATCCCTCAACCTCATCTTGTTAATAAAATAATCAATCATATTCAAAATTATATTCTTACATATAAAATTACTAATATTAATATAGGAGGTATCACCCCTATCATTTCTTACAATGGGTCAATCGATCCTACTCTTCATTTAAAAACATTTAGAAATCTATATAAAGACTAGGTCAGATTAAATACCTTTGTTACTACCAAGCTATTATACAAAAATATCACGGGTGATGTTTTAGATTGGTATAACTAACTCAAATCTCATTCTATTACTGGTTTGGAAGATTCAGTAAATTCTCTAGTCCAAGAGTTCCAAACTAGCGATCTCCCTAAGAATACCTTAGCCCATTTTATTAATGTAAGTAACTTAAAATAAAAACCACACAAGCTTTCATTAAGTGATGGAAGATATTGTCTAACAAATTCAAACATAATACGGTAGATGATAACCTTTTCCATATATTTACTAATGTTCTTTTTCCTAAGTTACAATATTAGGTTCAAAATATCTCTCCACGTACTTTGGAAGAGGCCATTAACTAAGACAAGCATCAATATTTCCTTATGTGTCAATTTGATCCATCCCAACCTTCTATGGGTACTCATGTTATTAAAGAATAAGAATCATCACAATACCAATGATGGTCTCACCAAATCTTATGTTACCGTTCATACTATTCAAACTATTATTCCTAACCAAAATTTGGAAGAAGCTTCCCCTCCTAACTGCATCACCAATCATCATTTATATTCAACTAACAACATCAATGTTTATAAAACTTTATCCCTAGTGGATTTAAAAAAATATCCACCAAGGCCTCTCCCACGAGAACTTGATCCCACTCATCCCATGAAATCTTGGTATGATCCTAATAAATTTTTTTAGTTTCATGCTAGTTGGGGTCATTCTCATGACACCTATAGGTAGCTTCATAATTTGGTTATGGATTTCCTTCTTGGTCTAAATTTTGACCATTATTCTATCATTTGTAAATGTTGACAAGCCTATGACATTGATTTTAAATCCCTTGAAACACAAACTAAATCTCAAGATTTGAATCAAGATAATGCTCATTTGGCTATCCATAAAGATCCTCTTCCAAATCACCAAGATAACCAAGAAAAGCCTACCCCTTCTACCAATAATGTTGACAGTCTTCTTGACCTAACTCTTGAAGAGAATGTGGTAAATATGACTAATATATGAAGGGTGGTTACTTTTATTTATCCTCAACCTATCCACACACCTCAATTATCTTGCACATTTCTTATTATCCAAGATTCCTCTCTAAATCACTTAACCAAGTTGGGGAAAGAAGACCTCATATCTTTTGATGAGCCAATTCTAATTCATCCCTTGGATAACACTTCTCATACCATTTCTACCATCCCTTCAGCCTCTTTACTTATCACTAATGATATTCAAATTATCAAAACCACACTTGAATCAACTACCATATCATCTTAAATTAATCAATAATCTTGTCTTCCAATTAAGCTATCTACCTCTTATCATCATAAATTCACATGTACTTTAGCTCCTTATAAGAACATCCTTTAACACTATGCACCTCTTTCCAATAGTAATCTTATGGGTTAGATGAGTGAGGTCATATCATAGAACTTACTAATTTCCCATCTTAAATCCCATTTATCTAACTTATGAAGACCTCTCTACAACATTGTAATCATCTTATGTAGCTTTTGTTTGAAATGAACATCCCTCATTCTCCCCTAGAAGGACACAAAGCCACATTATTTGGATCAAGAGATAGTATTTTATAATAGTACGAATATATTTTCATACATGTTGATGAGATAATGGACACTTCTCTTTCCCTCAAATTCCCTATTACTTCTATGATTCTTGACGATATTATACTTGATGTGGGTGATCCTCCTCTTTTTATCAATGTCCAAATTGGTGATATCCAAGTCAATCATGCTTTGACTAATGAGGGTCTAGCACTTGTGCTACCTCTATTGATTTTATTAAAAACCTTAGATATTCTAAGTGTAATCTTAAGTTTACATGTAGAACATGTCAAGTCTATGACCAAAGGAAAATTCCTCTTTTAGGTTATGTGGGCTCCCCATTACCATCCCACCTATCACTATTTACATGAAGGTGATGATATTCAACTTTCATATATCCTATAACATTTTTCTTGGTAGGCCATGGACTTATCACATGAAGCCATGGTAGTTGCCTCTTTCTCTTATCAATGTGTCAAATTTCCTCACAATGGAGCCATTTATAAGATTCAAGGTGACACCAACCCATGGAATTTCAAAAAATTCAAAGACCATGGTGTATTCAATATTCCTACCCTTCAACCCTTTCTAAGTGTTCCATTTCATGAATCCCAATGGTTTTACTTTCCTATCAATTCCACCTAAGGTTACAATGGTCATCCTAAACTCATCAAGAATATACACCATAACCTCCTAGATTTTGATGATAATGAGCTTGATGAGATCAATATCAATATTAAAACTTTTTATTTCTCACCTCATCTCATCTCGTAGCTTCCCACTTCTTTGTAACCTCATTCCTATCAACCACCTTGTGATGGCATCTTTGTTGTATTAATTAAGACTCAACATTCCATTCATCACACCACATCAGATGACAAGGTCATCCCTACCTACATCATCAATCTTCATACACCTAATTATGATGATGGATATACTTTAGATGATCCATTTTTAGGAGCTCTTATTTAGGCCTAAGTTATTGAGATAAATCATTATCAGTCCTCTTTGCTTCAGTCTTTTAATTTATCTTCTAGTAGTCCATCTTATATTTTTCCTAATTTTAGTATTTTACCTCTTTATTGTAGGGTATAGATGGTGCACAAATCTCTAATTTTTTAATAACCTCATATGATTATGCTTATAGATCGTGATATGAGTGGTCCCTATCACTTTTTTAGATACCACAAACTCTCTACCCTACTTATCCTTGAGATACTTGTGACTTTCCTTTATCCTTTTATGGACCCTATTCCTCTCTTAGTAGAGCCCAATTAGGATCCCATTCCCACTCCCACTTTATTTGAGTCTATTATTGTTTCCAAACCTATTTCTCCTTTATTTGAACCTTGTCTAATCTCTCCACTAACCCCACCTTATCTTGGTGATGATTTGCTCCCTTTACCATAGCTCAATCCTTCACCCACCAAATGAGATAATCATCCTTATTATGACATTAATAATGTTTCTAGTAATTAGACTAAAAACTATTCCCTATACCAGTCTTCCTCATCTTTCATTTTCACTCCTCCTGTGAGTACACCTACCAAGACTACTCACATGAATATCTATTGCTTCCACAACATAGATAATCATTCATCCACATATTATCATAAGTTATGAAAATTTATCAATACCTTACATCCCACCATTACTAAGCTCTAAAATAAGGCTATACCTCCCCTAAAAGTATTACCTAAGTATCATCCTAAGTATAAAGAGGTATATTGTCTCAAGTATCAATGGGGCACACATCACACTGATTATTTATGCATCCTTCAATAACATATCAAAGATCACCTCCTAACCATTCCTGAACCTTTTATCCTTCCTCATATAGGTCACTCTTGAAAATGGTTCCACTTTAATCCCCAATATCTCCACCTCCTATGGTCCCTTATCCACCTACTATTCCTCCATCTGTGAGCCCTTCACTCATGGAACTTCCCTCACCCATGGATCCTTCTCCACCTATGATTCCCTTACTAGTCGCACCTTACCCACTAGTGTCCCCTTCATCTCCTATAGAAACCATTACCATGTAGTATCCTAAGCATCCTTTACATGATAGCCCTCATCAACAAATCCTTTAATCATTCATACATTTTTTGTTGAGGAGATTTGATGTGAAGTATTTTATCAACTTTCCTTGAAGATCGATGAAACTTTCACTATAGTCTAAGTTTAACTTCATAGAGACTTATTGGATGTTATGGATAATGTGTGTAGACAAATATATTAGTACTTATGAACACATACATGTTGTTATTAAATTTTAATTTGGATTGGATGTGTGCTCCAACTTTACATTTATCTATTTTATATTGTTTGAAATTGTGTCAAATTTTTATCTATCTTACATGGTGACTTTGGCTCTACACTTTATATTTTTTATGATGTCATTATGTTCTCTTATGGATTATTTTTCATAATTTCATTCTTTTTCTTCTTGATTTCATTTTATTATGACTCTTTGTTTGTTTTCATGATTATTTTCTATCTTATCTCTATAAACATGGATAACTATTATTGTGACTTGGTTATACAACCCTTGCTCCCTTTAGCCATTCCTTCTTTACTGTGTGGTTAGTTAGAAAAAAATTCATCTCATTATAATCTCCTTTTACCGGTTCACTTTGGATCTCACTTTATTCCCTTTTTCAAACTAAGCATACACATGGTTGAGACTTGAGATAACATGTTAGTTCATAGTTTAGCTTAAGTGTTCTAGTCAATCTTATCTTTGGATACTTAGCTTCCTTTATCCAAAGCCTAAAGCTCATTCATGTGTATTACTCTATCTCTCATTAATAGTCATTCCAAATTTTTATGGAGGAGGAATATTGAAAGACATAAAACTATGCAAAAGCCAAATCTTTTAACAAAATGCAATTGTCTAAAAGGCAACATTAAAAATATTCAAAATCTAAATCAAACTAAAAGACATGATTCTAAGCACATATACTTTTTATAATTGAATCTCAAACTCCAAATTTGGCCTCATTATGGAGCCAAGGTCCAATGGGGTGTGGTAGGATAGTAGATTAGAAAAGGAGAACAACAAAATATTTTAGTGCTACCTATTTTCTCATGTAAGTCCCTAATCTTCATAGTAGACTAATAGTTCTATAAGTCATCTTGAGGAATGGGGAACATGTCATGGAAAGGTAGGTCCATTTAAATTTTCTTATTAAAAACAACCTACATGATTTGATCTTAGTATCGCACTTATTTCCTATATAGCTTTATGTCTATAGAGAATAGGTATCCTCTATATATTGATGGTTACTAATCACTTAGTGTCTTCTCATGTCCGTAGTGTTCCTCATGTATCCTAGGGTCTTCTTATAATATGTCTATGTTATGATTTTTACATTCCATTTTTCACTCCTTATAATCCTAATCTTTCCCCTTGAGAAATATTGTTATATTCAGTTATCACTCACCTATGGATTCCATTTGTGAGTTACATTGTAAGACCATGGATAGGACCTGACCTTCCTCACAAATAACCAAAATTTTGACATTTACCATTCCAAAAGTCCCCTTTTTACCATATTTTCACATTAATTATACCTCATTAGTGTTCCCTTTATGATTTGTAGTGTAAGACCATGGATAGGATCTGGCCTTCCTCATAAAATTTTCCAATATCTAAGTCACAATGAAATTACATGTGTCAAATATGAGATCAGATATGATTGATTATGAGTTACACGCCATTGACATGCTTCCCATCTTGATTTAAAATTTTTTATGCTTACTTCATTAGTATTTCACTTTTATTTTATTATTTTATGATTGCATGTAAGAATCCAATCATTTTTATTAAAGTTTTTCATTCTTCCCAACCTGATTTAGTGTGATTAATTTAATACCATTTTTCCTATTTTTGTTTCTCTCTTATACTTCCCAATGTGATTTAGTATGATTGATGGAATTAATTGATTTTTTTATACCATTGGTCTTTCATGTGCTTTCCATTTTATTACATTATTTTCATAATTCCCAATGTGATTTAGTGTGATTTTACTTGTTTTATTTTGGTGCCACCCTTTTTCATGGTTTAAAAACATTTTTGGCCCTCTTGTTTACCACATTTTTGGTTTACTATACTTAGTCACGTTTTGTTATTACACATTTCCCAATGTGAAATAGTGTGTAGTACATTTTTTTGATTAATTATAATTTTCCAAGTCTTTTTTGCCTATTTATTTTTAACCATACATGTGTCCTACATAATACTATAAAAGAAAACACCACACATATATTTCCTATAGCATATACAACAAAAACAAAATACATGTGCTAGAAATAAATATATCCTTGCATCTAAAACCAAAACCACAATACAAACATATAATATCAACATCCAATTATCAAAATAAAATATCTCTATATATATCATGTGTTTTTGATATCAAATACAAAAATTCATCACTCTATCTCTAAGGCTAGTCTCTATCATGTTTATCTCATGGCTTAACCATGCTACCCATAGATATACAAGTAGTCCCCTCTAAATAGTATGCTATAATTAGGATGTCCAAGATCTCAAGCTTATTACCTATCCTTGTAGGTTAGCCACCTAAGCCTATACCTATCCTAGTTGAATAGTGGTAATCAAATTAATGACTCTCTTTTGAACCAAGGCCTAATATGCATGTGCCTCTCCTAATCCCACCATGATAGTGGTTTTAAACCATCTCTACATGCTTGTAATTATCTCATAACCTCCCATACTAGTCTAAACCAATTTTATTGAGGTGGGGTAGATTATATGACATGATCATCCAATGTGGTAGGGTTTTATAGTAATAACAACACATCTAGAATATCATAGAGTGCTCCCATCACCAGGGATCCCCATATGACCTCCTCATCATCTACAAGATCTAAAAAATTCAAACTAAATCAATATTAGATCATAGATATATCTTAAAATCAATCTATAAATCTATATATATAAATAATATTCCATATTGAAGACTAAAAATTACAACCATTTATTACTTATCTTGATGTCACCAATCACCATCTCTCCATTTTATCATCCATTAAGCATGGTCTCTTTATTGTCTCATCTCTTGATTAAATTATCCATGGGATGCCTCTATATCAATACAAACCTTGGGGTCACTACCCATGCACATCTCAAGCCTCACCTCAGTGGTGCCTTTATAGACCATCTCTACTTTGGGTTAATTGATGGGTCATCTTAGATTACCACCCTCTATCCTATATCTCACCACTAACATTTCCATCAATGGTACAACTAAGGTGGTCATTTATCCTATTATAGTACTGCTTGTAATACTTATAACAACCCTTGGCTCTCTCATGTGCTAAGCCTAAAATGTAGGTAATAATATAGGAGACACTAGGTGAGGAAGTCTAAATTGTCATGGAAAGAATTCCATTAGATGTGGCTCTAACCACTAGGTGAAGTGGCCCATGATCCACACTTGTGCTAACCCTAGCACCACAATCGCTTAACTTAGCCAAAATGACATAATATGTGTATAAGGCTACCACATGATCTCTACTTATGTGACCATTTGTAATACTAGTATGTGAAGCATGACCTATGCCACTTGATCCTATATCCATATCAAAACCCAAGGTAACCAATCATCAAACATATTGGTAAACCTTGATGGTCAATACATCAAAAACCTCTCATATATCTATGTTCTCAGCAATACCACTAGTTGCATGGTCTTCTACCTTTCAAATATTTACCATCAAATTCCGTGCTTTGATCATATTTTTGTTTTTACTAACTCATTTTTCAAATTGTAAAAATTTCTAAAATAATAACATCATAGATAATATTTTCCACTATTATATCTTATATTGCAAAAAATCAAAATTTTTCTCATTTTTACACTAATCTCTATAAGTTCTCCTAATGTTCTTCACATTGGATGCCTTAACATCTCTCATAGTTTCTTCTTTATCTATAGAACTAAGGTAGGTAAAGGTATGTGTTTTTCAATTCTATCCTTTCATTTATCTTATTTTCTCCTTACTATAATCTATTTAGCATCAATGTTATGTGTCATTATGATCTACTCTCAAAGTACCATCCCCTGTTACACTTATGTGACACATGATGAACTTCAAATGGGGCATATGTATACACATAATATTTTAATTTTTTTTTATGAATTATTGATTCTCTTTATCTTTTAGGAACCCATCAATTCTCAATATATCTAAGTTCACATCTTAAGGGGTGCACTAGGAAAGGGGTGGGTAGATCATTGGTGCTTCATAGGATTGTTGTCCTTTTTTCCACTTATTATCTACAAAATTTTCTCCTAAAAACCATTCCCCTAATCTTGTCCTTATCTTTTACATAATCCTCCAATATTTTACCACCTTCAATACCATTTTTCCTAACCTAAAACCTCTTTTGATAGTTTACATAACTAGGTCAACTTGATTAACCTTATACTCTTCTTGGTAGAACTTATTTAGGGTCTAGGTCCACTCTTGGCTGACCTAGACTATGACCTAGTGATTTTTTTTCAATAATGATACTAGGTTGACTGGTTCCACCTTGTCAATCAAAACTTTTGAAAGGGTCTAGGGTTAAATATACCTATATATACAAAATTATTTAGAGAATAAAAGAAGAAATAATAACTATTGTGTATCTTATTATGGAAAATTATTTTGGATGCATTGATAGGTTGTGTAGCCTAAATTTGTTTTAGCATTTCCATCCTAATATTATATATATAAAAATGAGAGCACTTTCTTAAATAGGCAAGGCAAAATAATATGAAATCTAAACTAGGTAATGTTGGATTAAACCCCACATAAGACAAAACTAGGTAAACATAAATACCTAGAGCCTAGCAAGTATGAGTAAGATACTCTAACACCCCCCCTCAAATGAATCTATGGGATAATAATATAAGATGTATTATAAAACAACATATCCTTATGGATTCCAATCCATCATTTTAGAGTACATGGTTGTTGAGTCATTATAACTACCAAGTTGAAGTAGGAATGGTGCTAAATATGAGGATCATTGAACACAAACATTGTGCTCCAAAGTTATAGGTATAATGATAAACTTGAGGAAGCATAACTTGAACACCCTCCAAAATGATGGTAAAGTGATCTTAAAGACTAATGGGGATACCACACTAGTGTCACTAGTGGGGATACCACACCGATATCACTATAATAATCACCAAGAATGACATGGATTCAAGTAAAAATCCTCATATGGGTTTTGGAAATAAAGTGCCTAAATATGATACCCATATACAAAGTAAAAGTCTAGAAAACACTTAAAAGTGCAAAATACATATAACTCTCATAAAGTGGATAAATAAAGAGAAACCCCATAGGAAAATTCCCCCCTAAAAGAGATAAAAAAGAAGAGAGAGCTAGATAAAATCCCCCGAAAAATGATGCTAATTTTTTTTGAAATCTAAGTACTCACAAGTCACAAAATAACTAAATATACATGAGTGGTCTAAATCCACTACTCAATCACAAAATAACTAACACTAGGCGTAACTAGAATATCTTCAATCAAGAAGATTGTCAATGGTGATGAAAGTACACAAAAGTATTGCATGTGGAAGGAATGCTAAACACCAAGAAGAAAAATGTACATCACTCCCCCATACTATTGATTAAATAGAGTGGAGAAAAAACATCTGTATGAGTGGTACAAATCCACTACTCAAACATTGAATAAGCTAACACTGTATACACCATAATAGCTCTAAACAATTAGACTATCAAATATCAAAAAAAGTTGTTGAAAATACATATAAGTTTATCAAATAATATGTCCCATGGTGGTAATGGAAGAGACAAGTAACTGATGAAGTGAAAAGATACCTAGAATAGAGCACACAAATGCATGATGGTAGACAAGACTAAATCAACAAGCCCCCCATGGCAATTTATAAATTAGTGCGAGTATAATATAACCCATATACAAAAAACACTAGATGGAGATAAAGAAGACATTGGGCTTCACTAAAATAGATCCAAACAAGGATACTATCAACTTGTTATATAATCATCAAGATATATGCTCCAAAAATAAGTGAGCAAAGAGGTGTCTCCATAGAAGAAGGTGAGGCACTAAAAAAGGGGCCTCTAGGAGACATGGCATAACTTCCAATGTGTCAAAGTACCAATGCATGTTGAGGGCTGATAGAAGAGTGTGTAAAATGGTGAAAAAATCCATGATGTATGCAAACACACCAAAAAATAATTAGCATCCAAAAAATAATAACGTGTAAAGCACATGTAAAAGGACATTAGGCTCAGCCAAAAATGTATCTAAGATAATACATGAGTGAATTATAATACAAGGCCCATATCACATGAAATCCTATAGTAGTGAAAATTTACACTCAATAATAAGACATTAGAATCAACTAAAAATTCATCCATGAGTGCAGTAAATGATGATAATGTAATCGAGAAGAAGCAAGAAGGAAGTTTGTGTTCCCTATGAGGGGGTCTAACCTCCTTTCAGACTAGACCTCAACCTTTGATCTCGAAAAAATTAAAGAGATAATGTATGTGGAAAAAAATGAATATTCCCTCACCAAATTATCAAAACATATTAAAATGCATCACCACTAAAATTGTCACCATAAACTGTAAGCACAAGATAGTACAACTAATGAGAAGAGACCCCCCCCCCCCAATATAACACTTTATATTTTAGTGAATTTTACAATGCAAATAGGCTCAATGCATGGATTGAAAAACATGAACTTTTTAAAAATATGGCATTTAATTTTAAGCTACCGATCAAAAGTTATTAAGTAATTACATTTCTATCAATAAGGCCTATTTAATAAAAAATGCACTAAAAGTTTAAAAATTATATTGTAGATATGGTGAACCTAGAATTCCAACAATTTTTTATAATAGACATAGAACTAGGTATCTCCTCAAGCCAATATAAGTAAAAAACATGACATCTAATGACCTCTA
Source organism: Torreya grandis (assembly GCA_037957365.1). Taxonomy (NCBI): domain Eukaryota; kingdom Viridiplantae; phylum Streptophyta; class Pinopsida; order Cupressales; family Taxaceae; genus Torreya; species Torreya grandis. The sequence goes on along the minus strand of JARHVA010001678.1, from coordinate 1,295,711 downwards.
TGAGCTTTCAAGCAAAAGAGTATGCCACTTAAGGCAAAAAAAAGCTATTTAGAAATAAAAATCTCACCCTAAAATAATTTTAGGGCACATAAAAAATATTATCTATTATAGGACTTGGCTTAGAAATAAATTAACTTGATTTTTATTTATCCTAGTATGTGGAAAGGGAAAGAATGCCTCCCAAAAATTTGCAAAATTACACCAAAATAGGCTTCCACATAGACCTCAGACCTTCAAGCAGCTCTCCAAATTTGAATAGATGGTAGTCTACATATTAGAAAGATATTCCTTCCAATTCTCCTCCACTCCCATGTTCCAATGCACCTACTAGAAAAAAAACATATACCTGCAAATAAAACTTCTAACATATATGACAAAAAGGATGCTACCTAGAGAATGATTAGTCAAGCAGATGCTCCAATAAAGGAGGATGACCAAAAAGAAAATAAGGATGTCATTAAGCTATAACCAAATATTATGAAGAGTACACAACTATAAATAAACTAATGGAATCAATTAAAGTACCCTTCCAATCCAACACAACACATAAATAATTTGTCCAAATGGAACACCACTAGGTAAATCTAGTCCATGAAAGCAAAAGGAAGGGATGCATCTTAAATAATATACTATCTAATCCCTTAAATGATGATAAATCCAAAAATGAAAAATAAACTCTGAATGCAATAGATCTAAATGAACTTGAACTCA
>JARHVA010001678.1:985000-1290000 GCA_037957365.1 Torreya grandis | reverse complement strand
ACTTCTTACCAAAGGTAGATATGTGTAAATTTGATGGAAAGGATCCACTCAATTAGATAAACAAAATGGAGATTTTTTTTTTATCTACATTAGATCCCATGTGGATAGAAGGTTACCATGGCATCCTTGTATCTATAACTTAAACAATTCATTTGGTATTGATGGTTGTGTGATCAAAATAAAAATATGACTCTTAGTATAACTTAGTCAATTTTTATAGAGGAGTTACAATTACACTATAGTAATAGTGTGATAGATAATTACTTCATCTAAATGGAAATTTTTTGATAGACTAGATCAATCAAGGATTATATTCATCATTTTAATAACCTATCTTTTCTTGTGGCTATACTTTATGATGATAACCTAAATGACCTATTTTTGGGTAGAATCAAGGACCACAGTCATCATAAGGTATGCATGCTTAATCCACTTAATGTTTATGATTATATTATCATGGATGAAAGGCATAGGAAAATTTCATATCCAATAAGAATCATCCATTCACTCCATTTAGATATTATACCATATCGACACCATCATTTCCTCCACCTACCAGATTGACCCCTCATCAAAATAAATAAAAGTGTGTAAATGTATTATGTTTTAGGTATGACAATAAGTAGATAAAAATACATATACGTGCTGATAATAAGATATTAGACATTGATGGATATAATTAATATGATGAAGAAGATTCTTTCTCTAATGATGATGAGGAAGAGATAAAGGAGGTACCTAAATATTCCCAACCTATAATCTCTTGTCATGCACTTTTGGGTATTATCACTCTTTAAACACTTAAATTTTTGGATTTTATCCATAAATAGAAGGTGATAGTGTTGATTGACTTAGGGAACACACATAAATTCATCAATCATAAGTTTTCCACTCAATTGAAATATTTCATTTACCCAACACTAAAATTTTAGGTCATGATTAAAGATGGTGGAACATTCAATTATTTAGGGAAATGCCATATTATTAAGCTTGTTATGGGTGAGTAAAATATATATTATTATATCTTTTCTATTCCCATAGGTGGTACAAACATTATGTTGGGATTTTAATGGCTCACAACCTTGGGTACAATTGAGATGAACTTCTAGGAACTATTCATATGTTTTCATTCTAAAGGAAGGAAATTTGAACTACGTGGATTATGTCTAAAATATCCATAATTGGTCAGTTCACATATGATGAAAAAGATGCTAAAAATGGGGAGAAGTGTTTATATCATGATTATGTTCCACATAATTTCAACACACAAAGCCATCTACACATCCTAATATATAAATGATTCTTGATGACCACCCATTTATTTTTGGGTCATGCCAAAGAGACTACCACAAAAAAGAGAACATGATCATGCCATTCAACTATTTTTAGGGATTAAACCATCAAATATCATACCATATATATCCATATATATAGAAGAGTGAATTCAAAAATATGCTTCATGAGACGTTTGAGATAGGGATCATTAAGCATAGCGAGAGTGCATATTCATCACCAATGGTCATGCTACTTAAGAAATATGACACATAGAGGATGTGCCCAAATTATAGGGAACTCAATAAGTACACCATAAAAGATAAGTTTCCTATTTTAATAATTATTAATTTAATTGATGAGTTACATGGTGTCATTTATTTCAAAAAAATAGATCTCCTTTTGGGGTACCATCAAATTAGATCCAATGATGATGTTTATAAAAATACTATTATAACTCATGAGGGCCATTATGAGTTCTTGGTAATTCCCTTTGGTGTTAAAAATGCACCATTTAATGTTCAAAGCTTGTTGAACACTATTTTTAGGCATTTTTAAGGAAGTTTGTGTTATTTTTCTTCGATGACATATCAATTTATAGTAAGACATGGGAAGAACACTTGAAACATGTGAATTTTTTTTGATAGTTTTGTATTAGCATTAAATTTATTTGAATTCATCAAAATGTACTTTTGGGTTACATGAGGTAGAGTACCTGGGTCACATTTCATCCCATTAATGTGTCAAATTTGATCCTTAGAAGATCAAAGTTATGTTGGAATGGCCAATGGCCAAAACATTCAAAAACCTCTGAGGGTTCCTAGGGCTAACATGTTACTACTAAAGTTATGTGAAATATTATGGTAGCATAGCATATCAAATCAATAAATTTATAAATAAGGATTACTTCCAATGGAATTATGTAGGCACTAAAGCATTTGATCAACTAAAAGTAACTATGTACACCACCCCAATTTTGGCTACTCTAGACTTCTCAAAGGCATTCTTATTGAATGTGATGCTTCTAGATTAGGGTTGGGAGTAGAAATAATGTAGGAATGAAGACCCCTTAAATTTTAGAGTCATCAATTCAAAGGGAAGAATCTACAAAAACTTTTCTATTAGAAATAAATGATGGCTATTATTCATGTAGTTAAATAATGGAGGCCCTATTTGATGGTTAGACACTTTAAGGTGAAAACAAATCTTGATAGTCTCAAATAAGTTTTGGAGAAAATATTATCATCTAAGGAACAACAAAAGTGGGTAAAAAATAATTGGGTTATGATTTATAAATAATATACAAGAAAGGTAAAGATAATGTAGTATCAGATCTATTATCCAGATGGGATACATCCACAAAAGCATTACTTTGTGTAATGCCCATGTTACAGGTAGATTGGGTGGATTAATCTAGGTTAAAATAGGAACATGAAATGGATACATAGATTTTGATCTAGAATATCCATCAAGTTTCTAGATCTTCTAAAAATTTTGAATGGAAAGGTAATGCCCTATGGTATAAGGATAAGATATACTTGTGTAAAGATTCAAAGATGAAGCATAAGATTATTAAAGAGTTGCATGAATATAAAATTATGGGACACTCTAGATCATTTAAAACCTAAGACATAATCAAGAAATAAGAATTTTGGGAAGGACTTAATGGATATGTACAAAATTTTGTGGCATTATGTTTGATATGACAATATAACAAAGGTGAGATAGTTAAGACCCTGAGTATGTTACAACCTTTAGCAATTACTAGTCAAAGGTGGGAGGAGGTTTCCATGGATTTCATCATAATGTTTCCTTATTATGAAGGTAATAATTTTATCTTGTTAATTATGGATATGATTACAAAATATTCCCATTTCTTTGCCCTCTCACACCCATTTACAATAAGTACAGTAATTTTTTTTTGGAGGCAGTTCTAAAATTACATTGAACCCCAAAAATAATTGTAAGTGATTGTGATCCTATTTTCACTAGTAATTTTTGGAATGAATTATTTTATTTTTTTGGTACTCAGCTAGCTCATAGATCATCTTACCACCCCCAATCTAATGGATGAACAAAAGTGGTCAACAAATGTTTAGAGGGGTATATCCATTATTTTTTTATTAGATAAGCAAGAATATTGGGTTAAATGGATACCACTTGTAAAATGGTGGTATAACACATATTTACATACCTCTTCTAAAATTTCCTCATCTTGATTGAATTGTTTCATTTACCATCACCATCATTTTAGGTCATGATTATATATGGTGACACATTCAATTGTTCAGGGAAATGACATAATATTAATCTTGCTATGGGTAAGTAAAATATAGATTATTCTGTGTTTGATATTCCTATGGGTGGTGTAGACATTATTTTTGGAGTACAATTAATAAGAACCTTAGGTAAAATTGAGTTGAATTTCTAGGAACTATTCATGTATTTTCATTCTGAAGGAAGGAAAATCAAACTATGTGGACTATGGTTAAAATCTCCATAATTTGTTAGTTCACATTAGATGATAAAGATGATAAAAAGGGGGATAGAAGGACTTATAACATGATTATGCTACATATAAGTTCAACCCAAAAATCCATCTACACATCTTGATCTACAAATGATTCTTGATAACCACCCATCTATTTTTGGGTCCATGCTAAAAATAATACCATCAAAAAGAGAACATGATCATGCCATTCAACTACTTCTAAGGAGTCAAACACTAAATATCAGACCATATAGATATCCATATGAATAAAAAAGTGAAATAAAAAATATGGTCCATGAGATGTTGGAGGAAAGGATCATTAGGCATAACTAGAGTGTATAATCATCACCAATGGTCATGTACATAAGAAAGATGACACATGGAGGATGTGTCTAGATTATAGGGAATTCAATAAGTACACCATCAAAGATAGGTTTACTATTCTAGTAATTGATGATTTATTTGATGAGTTACATAGTGTTGTTTATTTCAAAAAACTAGATCTCTGTTTGAGGTACCATAAAATTAGAATCAAGGATGAAGATCATAAAATTGCTTTTAAAACTCATGAGTGACATTATGAGTTCTTAGTAATGCCCTTTAGTCTTAAAATTCACCATATAATTTTCATAGCTCGATGAACACTATTTTTAGGAATTTGTAAAGAAATTTTGTGCTAGTTTTCTTTGATGACATATTGATTTATGTAAGACATGGGAAGAACACTTGAGACATGTGAAACATGTGTTGATAGTTTTGGAACAATATAAGCTTTATGTGAAGCCATCCAAATGTGTTTATGGATAAAAGGAGGTAGATTACCTGAGGTCACATTATATCCCATGAAGGTGTCAAATTTGATCCTTAGAAGATCAAAGTTATGTTAGAATTTCCAATGCCCAAAACTCTAAAAAAACTTTATGGGTTCCTAGGACTAACAGGTTACTACTAAATATTTATAAAAGGTTATGATATCGTAGAAACTCCAATCACTACATTTATAAATATGGATGACTTATAATGGAAATATGTATCCATAAAATAATTTGATCAACTAAAAGTAGATTTTTGTACTACCCCAATTTTGGCTACTCCAAACTTCTTAAAAGCATTCATTATTGAATGTTATGCTTCCAGATCTGGGTTGGGATTAGTACTAATGTAGGAAAGAAGACCACTTGAATTTTATAGTCATCAATTTAAGGGTAATAATATACAAAAACATTTCTATGAGATATAAATGATGGTTATTCTTCATGAAATCAAATAATAGAAGCCGTATATGATTGGTAGAGACTTTAAGGTGAAAATGGATCAAGATAATATCAAATAATATTTGAAATAAATATTATCATCTAAGGAAAAAAAAAGAGGGTAACAAAAATGTTGGGTTATGATTTTGAAATCATATAAAAGAAATGTAAATATAATGTAGTAGTAAATGCACTATCCAAATAGAATACATCCACAAAAGCATTACTTTGTGTAATGTCCATGTTGCAGGTGGATTAGGTGGATGAAGCCAGGTTAGAGTGCGAATAGGAAAATGATGCATAGGTTCTAATTTAGAATATCTAGGAAGGTTTTTTATCCTCTAACAAATTTGAATGGAAAGGTAATTATATATGTTATAGAGATATGTTATACTTGTGTAAATATTCAATGCTGAAGCATAAGATTTTTGAAGAGTTAAATACATATCCAATTGGGGGACACTCTGGGTTCTTATAAACTTAACACAAAATCAAGTGAGAATTATTTTGGGAAGGAATCAAGGGCTATGTATAAAATTTTGTGGTAGAATTTTTGATCAACCAATATAATAAAGGTGAGATAATTAAGACCATGTGTATGTTACAACTTTTAACAATTATTAGTCAAATATGGGAGGAGTTTTCCATGTATTTCATCATAGTGCTTCATTGTTATAAAGATAAGAATTTTATCTTGGTAATTGTGGATAGGCTTATAAAATTTGCCCATTTTTTTGCCCTCTCACACTCATTTATAACAAGTAAAGTAGTGACTATTTTTATGGAGGTAATTATAAATTTTCATAGAACCCCAAAAACAATTGTAAGTGATCATGATCTTATTTTCACTAGTAATTTTTAGATTGAACTATTTTATTGTTTGGGTACTCAGCTATCTCATAACTCATCTTACCACCCCCAATCTAAGGGAGAAATAAAAGTTGTCAATAAATGTTTATAGGGGTACCTCCATTTTTTGGTATTAGATAAGTAGGAACTTTGGGTTAAATGGATACCACTTGTAAAATGGTGGTATAACACATCTTTCCATACCTCTTCTAAAATGTCCCCATTTGTATCACTATATGGTTACCATCTACCTTCCAGAACTTCTTCCTTAAGGGTGAAAGCTAAGGTTTGAGATGTGGAAGAGCACATTCAACATCAAGAAGAGGTTTTATCTAGTTTGAGAGAGAATTTGGAGTTAGTAAAAAATAGGATGAAGTAGTAAGCAAATCAATGTGAGTGACATTTTGACATGGGTGATTGGGTTTGTGTACATTTGTAACCTTACAATTAGATGTACTTAAATTAATATAAAAAAGACACCAAACTTGCTCCTAAGTATTATGACCCTTATTAGGTTCTAAAAAAAAAATTAAAATGTGACTTATGAGATTGAGTTGCCTCATTCATCTTGTAAACACCCAATATTTCATGTTTCCTATTTGAAGGTCATTGGATAGAAATTTTGAGCCTAGATAGAGATAACATAACTAGATGAATAAGGATGTGTCATTTTATAACCATATAAGATCCTTAAAAAATTTAATAAGAGGTTGAGAACTAAAGATATTAAAGAATATCTGATCAAGTGGAAGAACCTAACCAATGAGGATGCAAATTGGGAGGTTGAATATTTTTTGTAACAACTTTTAGAGTTTTTCAATATTGAGGACAATGTTGGTTTGAAGGGGAAGGACATGATACACCCCTAACCTATCACATGTATTGGGATAGGAATAACGAACTTATGGATTAATTATTCCTCTTTGATGTTATTTCACATTTCTCTATGCATTCATTTGGTTATTAGGTCAACATATGGAATAATCATGTCCTGTGTAGACTATAAATAGGAGGTTGTGGGTAGATTTTCATCATCATATTATGAATTTTTCTCTTATTGAATCTTATGGAGGATTCATCCTCAAAGTGGATTATAATTTATTCATATATGTTATTATATTTTATTCATATTATGATATATTGTTATCATTCTACTTCATTGGTGAAGTAATATCATTACAAATGCCATGATGAAGTAAGGCCACGAGATCATGCCAAGTGGAATAATCTCACTTAGTTAGGAGGTTAATAGATTTATTTAAGTGTACTTACTATCTAAGGCTATAATGAAGTGATATTTCACCATGTGGTGCATCTCGATCATCCAAATGATTTCATTCCTTACTCAAAAGTCTAAATGTCTTGAGGAATTAATGTATTGAAAATGTGATAATTTAAAACACCTCTCTTAGTCAAGAGGTCATAGGTTTTGTAAAAATTTCCATTAACTAAAAGGTTAAAAATAAGTAAAAATATGACATGTAACATTAAGGTTAAAATCATTGAAATGTGATGAAGAAGAAAAACTTTGTCACATGGAACCCCAATAAAATCATCCAAGTGATTCTCGGAAGTGAAAAGTGATACTTGGTAGCCCCTTTGTTAGTTGGGAAGTTTGTTGTAGGGGCATATTTACCAAATTTCCATAGAGAAGTGAAATTATAACATGTGGAAAAAATATTTGAAAATTAGATGAAGTTTGGAGGATCTTTTGTGAACAAAACTAGGCTCTCTAAATTTATGAATGACTACCATGTGCAAAAGAAAATAAATTGAGCCCTTGTAAGAAAAGAGAAAAATACACAGCTAAAAAACTTGAATTTTCATGAAATGACTAAGTAAATATCAAAAAATAAGGTAAAAAACTAAAAAAATAGTGGAAAAAAAAAGTCCACTTTGACAAAACTTTTAACAAATTTAGTCCACCATTCATAAAATGACTAATTCTAGGAATGAAATGATAGAAAAACTTAGATGAATTAAACCTAAAAGGAGTATAAATGGGCCAAATTCAGCAAATAAAAATCATCTTATTTACTAAAACCTTATCTAATTTAGTCCAAAATTTAATAGAGTGACTAAGTCTAAAAGTGAAAAAAGATAAGCACTCAGCCTATCTTGAAATAAAGCAAATATGGACCAAATTTATAAAGAAAATATGCAAAAAATATAAAAAGGTTAGATAAATTGATTAATCCTAAGTCATATTTTTACCAAAAGGGAAATTTTATATCATTTCAAAACCAGTTTTAAAACAACTAAGACTCTTTAAACCTAGGCAAATTTAGATATATTTTAGTAAAGTCCTAGGTGCAATTTTTAGACCAAGTTTTTATAATGGAGTGTTATTAGCCAAACTCAATTAAAATAATGAAACACATTCAAATTTAAAATTCACATTTAGAAACATGTACACAAAAAATAAGAATTCAAAAATGCAAGGACCACCAAATTCATCAAGAACCAAAGACCAAACTCCTAATAAATATGATGTTTCATTATTTTTTAATTAAATTAAGGTGTGTTTTAAAAGTAATAAGAAATATGACTTTGTTTGAAAATACTCATCAATATTTTAAAATGAAAGAAACATGCTTACAAACCCAATGTTTTTGAATAAATTAGTGCAAGAGACATAAAAAAAAATTGAAGAAAAGGAAAGATGGGAGTGTCTAAGAAAACAAATCCAATATCCTCATTTACCTAGTGTGTGAATATGAGTTAATTTACCATTTATTATGACTTATAAAGCATAAGTACTATGGTTCAAATAATCCAGATAGTGAATCTTTGCTTGAGGATGTTTCCCTAGACATTACTCCAAAAATAGACATGAATCTATATCCCAAATAGATTTATATTTTATCCCACTCAAAGCCTTGTTCTACTTCAAATTGAGCATCCATAGCCTTGATATAGATTGCCTAAATCACCTAGAATTGAATTATTTGATAATAGATTTTTCTCTTCTATTTTATTTTATTTTCATATTTACTACCTCAAATTAAGGTTGGGGACCACCATGGTAAATGAAAGGCATAATTATATATTTTTCAACCTAGACATTTAACAAAATAAACTCACCCAATAAAATTTATAAACCATTAAGATGTGATTTTATGTTTGGTTTAAAGATAATATTTTTAAATGTCAACTAGTTTTACCCAAATGTACCCAAAAAAGAACAAATACAAAACACATATAATATTCAAATCTTTTAAAACTAAATAGAAAACAAAATCTAATGCTAAAATATAATCAACGAGTACTCTCATAAAAAATGTCACTTATGTCACTTACAGGCATTCCATTATTCATTATTTGATCAATAGGAACCCATAGAAAAAAAAATTGGGACTAACCTAATGATGAAAGTAGAAAAATATGCAATAAAGTAGATGAAACCAACAATAAAAGTTGAAAAATTGTAAATAATAGCATAGCAAAAAGTAGAAAAGGAGTTATTTACAATATTTCACTAGGATAATTCAATTATGGAAATAATGCTTGGGTAATTATCGATTGACAAGAAATGAAAAATCCTCACCAGTTAGACACCTTAGGAGGAATGCATTCTCACCTAAAATTTTAGAAATTTGGAAGTGTCCTGGCCAAAGGGCATCAAATTTTCCATGTTGACCCATCTATTTATGAGTCTTATCCTAAAGAGGACCAAATAAAAGATTTTAATGGATTTGGTTTTACCTCTCTTTTCAAGCCAATGTTTCTTTGATGTTTACTAAAGTGAAACAAGTTTGTATCACATTTCTCTTCTAATTTTAACAAGTTCATAAGGTTATATATATTTTTCTATCAACATTCAAGTAATCCCTCATGAACTAAAAATTAGGGATATTTAGATTCACATGGAAGATGGTAAATTGTACATACACTAGATGGTATGGGGAAGATCATAGATAAGACTTAATTATGATCCTATCAACCCATAATCCAAACTTTAAAATATTATTCTAATCCCTAAGATTCCTCTCCAAGATTTTATTAACTAAATGAAGTAAATTTTTATTAATTAATTCAACAAGACCATTAAATTTTGGATAATAATTGGATAAAATTTAAATATTTCATAATTTTGGTAGGAAAATTTAGTAAATTTTAGTGATGAGAAAGTAAGGCTATTGTCACATATTAAAAAAATAGCATACAAAACTTGGTGATGATGTGGTCCTCAATAAGGTTGATAACCACTTTAGTCATGAAATTATTGAATGTTATGGATTCAATAAAAATTGTGAAATAATCAATCACAATGAGGATGGAATTTTTCTTAGCTAAGTAATTAGCATTGATATCTCCCACAAAGTATAATCCCCACTTTGAAAATGGGTAGATCTCAATGACTAGTTGCAATGGCGTAGTTGGGGTACATTCTTTGTGTACAATAAGTTGACATATATGATATATTATTATGTGAGCATGTTCATAGTGGAAACATTTGGATAGTAATATATTTCCATAATTATTTGTTGATTTATGGCACTACTAAAACTGTGACCAATTCCATACTTCTCATGGAAGTCCTATATTACTCTAGCTACTTTATCTTTATCGAGGCATCTCAAATATATTCCATCATGATTATTTATAAATAATAGGACCAATTTTATCATGAAGTGGATAATATTCAATTGTGTATATACTTAAATCATAACACTCTTCTTTGAGTTTATTTCAAATAATTAGTACTTTCACATTTTAGTAAATAGTAGACTATGTCATTATACCAATCATCACTGGTGATGTCTTGTATTTTATATTGTTGATAGATAATTAGGGGATCCACCTAAGTCATTAATTTTTTATCCCTAAACCTATAAAAATGTTCATTGGTTTCATCTCTAGATCAAACTTTTGTAGAATCATCATCTATTTTATATGTCGATCACCTAGATAATTTTGTCTCAACATTCCTTTGATATTTGGGTTAGGTACAAAAATAAAAAATTTGATGTACATGATGTAATTATTGTACTTATTAACTATTTAAATTAATGTAAAATATTATTTTTAATGGTTAAGTACCTAAGTTCAATATTATATCATTATAGAGATCATTAGCATCTATGAAGCCACTCATGCGATTGAGTGTTCTTAATGAGAAGGTGGGAGATAATGTGTGGCATAAAATATCCCCTTTTTAATTTTAGGATTGATGTTGGTTTAATCCAAGGACGAATCAAGTTAACCTTTTTTAAATCAAAGATTTATGATTGTTACTATGAAGGGTTCAATATACATGTAATTATACCTTGGGTAAGTTGTTGGCTAAGGGAATTCTTATTTGTAGCTTAGGAGGTATTAATTCTTCAAGAAATGAGCTAGATGCCCTACCATAATTATACAACTGTGTCAATCTTCACTAAAGGTTCTAACTCAATATTACATAATGGGAAAGGTATAAATAAATAGGTAAGAATTCTTGATTTATAAACCCATCACTAAATGTTAATATTCAAAAACGCATAGTAAATAACACATGGACTCTTTAAAGATAACAAATAGGTTAATATACAAATTAAAAATATTGTAAAGCATATGAAAATTGTTTATAAATGGGTTAGAATAGTAAATCACATTATAACTACATTCATTAAGCAACATATATTTAGTTTAATTTTATTAGCACTAACATTCATTTAGAACTAGAAATTATTGATACTTTCATAGGTATACCATGAATTTTGTACAAAGTTAAAGATTAAATTAATTTTAAAAAAAGTTTATCTACAAAGATATCAATTATGGCAGACATTTATAATCTAAAAGGGTGAAGGAAGAAGTAGGTGAAATCTTGACTTAATTTCAACAGTATTTTAGGACTAAAAATGTCAACCCTAAAAATAAAATATAATTACATATTTAAAGATTAGGAAGGGGCTCACCTCTTACTAGCATGATATTCCCATCTTTAGCTATGATGGCCACTCCTAGTTGTTAAATATATATCAAATTTAAAAAAGGATAAAATCCTCCCCAATTACTCTAGAATATCCCTAAGGGACCACCTAAATAATATGTAGAGGATTTATGGATTAACTACCTCCAAACTACTTGGAATTTTCTTCCTTAGCCACGAGTACTAGTTCTAATAAGTTAAATTCTTAGTCCATCTTGGATAGAATCAATAGAGGCTATTTACAGATGATTTATAAATGAGCCACTAGACTTAGAGTGGGGCTGACATATCCACTTGGGCTTACATTACTTGGATAATGCTTATGGTGGATTAGATCAAGAGCTTGAGCACAGCCTAGACTCTATATACACATAATAATTTTAACTTTTATTGATTACTAACACTTTGTATCTTGTAGGAAACCATTGAGCCTCAATCTCTCTAAGTTCATGCCTTAATGGGTGTATCAAGAAAGGGGTGGGCATACCATTAGTACTTCATAAGATTTTTTTCCCTTTTCCCACATTCCATCTACACACTTGTATCCTAAAACCATTTAACCTAAGCTTATTCTTCTCAATCTTACCCATTCCAGTCATTTGTCACATCTTTATCCTCTTTATTCTTGCTTTGAACCCTTTCTACCAGTTGACTATACTAGGTTAACTGGGTCGACCCTGTATATTTTTTAGGCTCTAATTACTATACAAGGTTGATTGGTTCAACCTTATACTATTTAGTGTATTTTTCACTTTGAGTTTCATTATCCCTTTAACTAACCTAGCTCAGGACCTAGTGAATTATCTATAAAAAACATACAGGGTCGACTGGGTCGACCCTGTATATCTAACATATTCAAAAGGATTTGGGGAAATATCCACCTATATATACAATTTCATTTCCAACCATTTGATAATTGATAAGTGAATAAGAATAAGTACAAATGAACATCGGTTTATTGACCATTATACTTGAGGAATAAAGCTTAGGATTCCATAATTTCTTTAAAGATATGGATCTTATCTTGTGAAATGTTTTGGATGCATAGATAGGTTATGTATCATAGATATTATTTATCTTTGTTATCCTTACATACCACAACAATCTCTTGCAAATAACCTTGGCCAAGGGAGATATTGAGGCTCAGTGGGTTCATCTTCAAAGTTAAGTATTCCTAACTTTATTTCTCTTTTGTAAGAGTAGATAGATAATGTAGTTGTGCTTCTCTCCCATGTATTAGAATTTAATATACATTGACATAGGTATATTTATTATATACATTTTTATTTTAGTTTTTTTTTCTAAACCCAACTTTTTTCCATAAGCTTTGATGTACACTAAATTAGATTTACTTTCTTTTCATTAAAATAGAGTGACATTAAACCTAAGACTCTTTTAGGGTTGTTGTGTGATTGTGTTAGACTATAGGCTTTGAAACCCTTCCTAAAATAGTGTATTTTGATAAGTGATACCCTAATTAGGTCTAATAGATCCCCATATTGGTCATGTTTCCACTTAACAAAAGTATTCCTAATTCGACGTGCAGGTATGCTCTATCTTCTCCAAGCCAGGATTGATTTATAAACATGATGCATTTATAATTACATACATTTTGGTGAACCCATTTTTAAATAACCCTTGCAATATTTTTTCATATTATTTCATTTCTTTCATTCTTTCATCATTATTTTTATCATATATTCGCCATACTGGATCTACTCTATCGACCCAGTATCTAACTTCTGAGTGCAAGATTTTTGTTATAGGCTATTATATCGACCCTGTCGATCTAGTACATCTTTTTAAACATATATTTTAGACTAATAGGTTGACCCAATTTACCCTTTACACTTTTAGGCACTCAACAATAATTTTTTGTAAAGCTTGATCGACCTAGTTTACCTAGTTAGCCAAATTTGCAATCATATATCAAGGTTATTGAACAATAATCTTCATTATTTGAATATACAATACACCAATGTTACTTTATATCTCTCTATCTCTTTATTTAGATTCTTTCCTTTTATAATTTTCATTCTTTAAAATTGCCCCTACATAGTCAACTAGATTGACCCTACTGACCTAGTTCTATGTTCTATGTGCTATCTGGATAACTAGGTTGAATCTACTAACCCTGTTCATTTTTAGACCTTACTTCCATAGTATAGGTTTGACCTTATTGAACCTATTATATATATTTTGTAGACACTATTTACAATATCAATATTATACCTTATTTCAAAGTTAGAATTAACCTTATATGCTATTAATTAATTCACACTTTCTTTTCTTATTGCTTGCATGATTAGAATAAATCACATAGATTAATTAGGTGGTTTTCAATTAATAATTTAGTTTCACTATTTTATATTTAATGCACACATGAAAAAATCAATAAATCTAAAAAAGCATTTTAACATTTATCTACCCAAGGCCAACCTACTTAGATTTCATCACCAAGGGGAAAGCCAACTTGCCATTCAAGTCAATTATAAAGCATGGTTAATGGTATATTTTGGCTAAGCACCCACCACCCTAATCAATAAGGTATGTGAATTGAGGGGGTAGGCCCCAATAACAAACTTATATCATTACCATTATAGATCCATTTCAGCTCAAACTACCTGAAACCATCTTTAAATATCCATTATAGTTCCTTGTTTATAGCCAACTTCACATCACATTTAAAATAATATATTAATAATCCAATAAACTTCCAGGTTGACCAATTAGTTATCTATTTACTTTCCAAGTTGATTGCTTGTTCTTTTCTCAATTTTATTTTTTATTTCAAAAACTTGCATTAGCTAGTATTGGTGCAAAGTTTTATGTTGTGTGCTTCAATTGGAATGGCCAGCATTAATCTAATTGATTATTTGTTTGATTTTAGTTATTTATTTTAAAATTACTTGTAAAATTTATCTTGTTTTAGTTCACAAATATGTTATAGGTTTCTTAAATATTCTCTATCTATTGTATTGGATCGACCCATTTAAACCTATACCTTTTTCTAGCGTCTATTCACTATACTGGATCAACCTAGTTGACCCTATACTATTTGCAGACCCTGTTTCATATTTTTCCAGTCTCTATTCACTATAATGTATTGACTTAGTTGACCTTATACTATTTTTCAAACCTTATTTTTTATGTTTGATCAACCCAGTCAACCCTATATAGTTTTTGTCATTTGATATTTTTTTACTTTCTCATCTCTCTATCTTTCCCTTCATTATGGACTTTTTACTTGATGAAAATATTATGTTTCCGTCAATAGACATGATGAATTTTACCAATGCTCATAAGGTCTCCCATAGACAAAGTAAGGCTCCTCTCTTGGATGCTAGTAATGTTCATATTTCCACTTGCACAATAAACTATGGGACCCCTACTAATAATTATTCATAGTATAATCCTCTCTTCTCAATAGAAGACCAACCTAAATTAGAGTATATCCCAAAAAATGCTCTTCCTCATCTCTAAATTTACTCAACATAGAGGAAAATATCCTTTTATTATTTACCATATTATGATTAGTGGTCAGTCCAAAGAGTCTTATTCACCTATTCCTACATTCTCAACTAGATTTAGGGGTGCCACTTTCTTTGATTCTCAACCTCTTCCTTCGATTATGACCCCTTCTCATACTATGACCTATTATTCTATAACTTCTTCCATCTTCATGCCTAGCATATCCACTAACATGGTAGGTTCTACATTTAGTGAGATTTTCACAAGATCCACTATCCTTAATCCTTCCACTAGTGCATCATTTGCTACCAAAGATAATCATGTACTAGTGCTTCTTGTTATCAACCATTCACTATTCCATCTTTTGCTACATAAGCAAATTTTTCCACTAGTGCCTCACATTCTCATAGTTCCTCTCAAGATCCAATCAATACCAATAGTGGTACCCTATCCACTAATACCACCTCTAATGGTTCTAATAATGTTAATCAAACACATCAACTATTGTTACAAACACTTAATCAAATGAATACCTTTCAATCTCATAACACAAATCAAATGATGAAAATGTGAAACCACCTCCTTCATCTTCAATATCATCCTTAACTAATGTCTTAGGGCACACATAACCAAAATGTTCCCCCTCCTCCTCTTTGATATTCTCAAGGTAATCTCATTCCTCAACCTCTTTTGGTTAACAAAACCATTAAACTTCTCCAAAATGAACCTCTTACTACAAAAATTACTAACATTGATATAGGAGATATCACACCTACAATTTATTATAACGGATCAATTGATCCCACCCTTAATTTTATAACATTTATAAATATTTATAAAGATTGGATCAAATTGAACACCTTTTACACTACCAAAATCTTAGACAAAACCCTTACAAGTGATGCCTTGGAATGGTAGAACCAACTTAGAAATCATTCCATTACTAGTTTGGAAGATTTAGTGAATGTTTTAGTTCAAGAATTCCAAACTAGCAATCTTCTCGAAAACACTTTGGCCAACATCATAAATTTCAAAAAACTTGAAAATGAAACTGCTTAAGCCTTTGTTAAAATGTGGAAAACATTGTCAAACAAATGTGAACATAACATTACTGATGATAATATTTTCCATCTCTTTACCAATTCCATTTTTTCCTAAACTTCAATATTAGGTCTGCACTCTCTCTTGATGTACATTGGAGGAGGCTATTAACCAAACTAAATTTCAATATTTATTTATGCATCAATTCAATCCACCCAAACCTTTTGTGTGTCATAGTCTCTTGCTTAAGAACAAAAATTGTAATGTTACCAATGATGATGTTACAGGTTCTTATGACACCATTCATAATGTTCAAGTTGTCATTCCTACCCTTTCATTAGAACCAACTCCTCCTTCTCAAAAGTGTACCAATACTCACATATCTTCACCAAACAACATTAATGTTCACAAACCTATATCCTTATCTAAATTTCTTAAGTGTCTTGTTGATGTAGAAGATTACACCCTTGGCAGGAGGTTGAGCTCCTGCCTTCTCACAACTATGGAAACTCCCATCTCACCTGTGGGATTGGCGAAGCTGGAGGGGAGAGTCTCTAGGTAAGGGCTAGCTCCCTCTGATGCATCATGTTCATTCCAACAAGTGCTAATACATATATAAACTGGGGGGATGAAAAGAGAGAAAGATTACAGGAAGACAAACTACTCTAAGGAGGTGATGCACCAAAATGAAATGACCTTCTCACATCCACTCTTAAAATTAAACAAATACATACATACACTTCACACTTGGTAGAAGAACTAGACTAAAAAAAACTTAACAGGGAGGTTTTAATGAAAATGTAGAGAATAGAGGTTCACCAAAGGTGCTGTGAGAGGCACTCTACAAGGTAATTCCTTCTATTTCTGCACCCCCAAATAGAACTCTCCTTACCAGCTATAGAAAAGGGAACTTTGTAGACAACAGATACATTGGTGTTGAACCTATGAAAGGATCAAGAAAATAATGGCTAAACACAAATTAACACTCAGAACATACACATAAATGTCTATCCAAGATAGAGGTAAAAAATGTGTTTATTGATTCAGGTGAAATTTTTCTAGGGCTACGCCTTACAAATGTGGGAGATATTTCTCAAAATGATAAGTCCTCAATATATAGGAGAAGAAAAGGAGGCCCTTTGGCACCCTTTTTTTACAAGTGGCTCATTCACATCCCCTCATTGGGAAGAGCAGGATGGTCAAAACATTAATGAGCTACACCCTTTGTCTATTTGTAAGGCCATTTCTTCAAGGTGATTACATAGTTTTTCTACTCATTAATGTGAAATGGAGAAAACCAGTTTCACTGCTAGCAATTTGCGTCCTCTAATGGTCAATTTGCTGGCACTATTTCACCTGTTAGAGTCACTTCTTGAATCAGTGCTTCCCTTCACCACTTGGACCATCTACTTACTCGTTCCATGCTTTTCACTTTGTCTTTTCCCTATCTTGTCTCTTCTAGCTCCTTCGGCCCTCAGGGGTGAACTTTTGGCAGGTCACTACATTTTGGGCTCTCATGGTTAGCGCTCTCTTACTTTGAAAGCAAATGGCTATTTTGTTGCACTAATTTTGACATTCACACAACTGTCATTGGTTTGAAAAATAATGGCTAATTTACTTTGTTAATTTTGATGGCCTCCAGGATGTCCTCGTCCTGGTCAAAATGCCATCGGGTCCTTCACTAGCCTTTTTGTGGCTTTACTTTCCTCGGCCCTCTCTGCAGGCAATTTTGTGCCTTTGTTTCTTCTTAGAACCTTTTCAAAAGGGAAGGTGACCCTCCGGCCCTCAAAAGTGTCATTTGTATTTGGTTGAGAGTCCCCCATAAGGGCACTTGCCCTTCGGGGGCCTTTGGCGTGTCATTTTTTGCCTTTGGATGCCTCCCAAGTTCCCGCAGACCTTCTATCTGTGGACAATTTCCCCGCAGACTTTTGTCTGCAGATATTTTCCAATATACATTTTGTTCACAGAGATTTTACTTGGGCCTTTGATTTTGCTTTAAAGTGCAGCCCGAATTCCTTCATACTTTTTGTCTGAAGGAATTCCTTTGGATAAAAAGTCTAAAGGAATTCAGGACTTAAACAAATTTGAACTTAAGAAAATTTTAAACTTACCCAGTTTTTTCCTTTTTTTGAAGTGCCTACCCTCTACAAGGGCATTTGAACATTGGACTACCCTTCAGCTGATTGGGCATACCCTTAAACCAAGTTGTTGAACCAAAAAGGTTCAACAGTTTAAGTAGTTCAACCATGCGCATCAATGAACTAGGCCGATGAACCAAGGGATGAACTGGTGACCTGTCTAAAATTGAAGATGGACAAACCAAGTGCCAATGAACCAAGAGGCTGAACCAAAGTGTTGAACCAAGCTGAAGAACCAAGACATGAACTTGTACAACCTAAAAATGACTGGCATTGAATAGCAAGAGAAGAAGGGGACCAAAAAATTTGCATGTGGGCAAAATTTGGTCAACAAATTGGTGGCTCCCAGGGGAAGTATGCCTGCTATGCTTAGAGAGTAGTTGCCTTATAGTCCATTGGGCACAGATTCAGATGGTAACTTGAAAAACTAGAAATATCTCCGATAAATCTAGAACTAGTCATGTAGATCTACCTCTAAGGAAATGAAAACACACACAAGACTAAGAAAACTACTACTTGTGCAACAACACTTAGGGAAAAAAGGGAAAAAAAACAAGGGAAAATATATATAGATGAAAGGAGACTTAGTGGCAATGCTTTAGATGTATCCCATTAATTGGGATACATAGTTCCTCACCATCCAATCTAGAGAGTTAGAATGCATTATGCTGCTTGTACTGAGTGATTATGTATGGGCCACTCCATAGGGCATCAAATTTTGCATGCTTTCCAGGCTTAGCTTGGTATTCATCCCATTTTAAGACAATATCTCCTTCAAAGAAATATTTTGATGAAGATTTCTTGTTGAAGTGTCTCTTCACTTACCATTGGTGACTGATCATAGAAGCCATAGCCCGATCCCTTGTCTCTTAGAGCTCCATCAGCTCACACAGCCTGACCTCCATGCTACTTCCCTCTTCTAATTATAGCCAGCGAGTGAGGTCCAATGCTGGCAATTCAAGTGAGATGGGAAGACTAGCTTCCCTTCCATATATGAGCATATATGGAGAATTTCTGATTGCTCTCTTCGGAGTGATTCAATTGGCCCACAGAGCTATCTTTAACTTGGCATGCCAAGTCCTCTAATTTTCCTCCATGGTCCTTTTTATGATTTTGATCAAATTTTTGTTGGTGGACTCAGCCAACCCATTCCCCTATGGGTAATAATTAGATGAAGTGCTAAGATATATACCATACTTCAATGCTCATTCACTTATTTTGGTTCTTAGAAAAGCCAAAGTGTTATCTGAGATTATGGTGGCTAGGACCCTAAATCTTGTTACCAAGTCCTCATAAAACTCCAGGACCACACTTTCATTTACCTCTTTTAGGGCAACAACTTCCACCCACCTTGTGAAATAATCTATAGTAGTCAGGACCCACTTGTGTCCAACACTAGAGGGAGGATTGATCATCCTTCTGAAGTTTAGGCCCCACTGCATGAATGGTTGTTCCACCTGAATAGGTTGTAGAGGCATGGCAAACAATCATTGTTTCCCATCGAAAAGTGCACACTTCTAGCACTTTCTTACCCAGGTAGTGGTGTCCTTGGAAAGAGTAGGCCATAAATAGCCAGCGCTCATTATCCTTACTCTAGTAGCTCTGGGAGTGAAATGACCACCTGCTGGCCCTCATGGAACTCAGATAGTACTTTATTAGCCTAGTTTGGGTCAATGCATTTTAGAAGAACCCCTAAGAGATCCTTCTTAAACAATACTCCATCAACCAGAACATAAGGGAGAGACTAGAGCCTGAAGTACCTTCTTTTAGTCTTATCAAGACTTTACAGGTACTCACCAGTGAGAACAAAATGCCTCAAGTCTAACGTCCAATCCTTTATTATAGTTGGTTCTTCTGCTATGGCTACATCATGCATTAGTAAGTTTTCTTCCCTTTTCTTCTTGAAGTCTACAGCAAGTTATTCGCATAGGCCTCTTCCCCTCACCAACGTGGTGATCTTGATGTCTACATCATAATCCATCACTTTGGTGATCCACCCTGCTCTCTTCTCATTTAGGTCTCAATTGGTCAAGAAATCCTTGATGCCAAGATGTGGGACCATGAGGTGAATCCTACTATTTGACAACATATTCCTGAATTTCTAGGCTCTGCACTACTACCAAGACTTGCTTCTCTACATACATGTATCTAACTTTGAAATCCTCTAGCCCTTGGCTAAAAAAATAAAGTGGTTTCTTGAGATCATCACCATTTTCTTAGGTAAGCATGGCAGAGATCACCTCTTCATTACTAAAAGTGTAGAGGTTGAAGTCTTTGTTGAAGTCAAGGCTGATCGAAGTAGGAGCCTAGGTTATGGCCTGCTTGATGGCTTTAAAGCTGTCTTTCCTTTGTGTTGTCCACTTGAACTTCTCACCCTTCCTCATCATAAAGGTCATTGGCTTGACTATCTCTATGAAATTCAGAATGAATCTCTGAATAAATTTTATCCTACCAAAGAAGCTCTGTAGGCCTTTCTTGTGCTTGGGTAGGGACATCTCCAAGATAGAATGAACTCTTTTGGGGTCAATGGATAAGCCCTCCTTAGACACGATGTGGCTAAGGAGTTTCCCCTCATGAACAAAAAACACACATTTCTTTGGGTTAAAAGAGATGCCGAACTCCCTACACCTTTCAAAAATCTACCTAAGGTGTTGCATGTGTTGGTTCACTTCCTTGGAGAACACTATCACATCATCAAGGTATACCTGCACATTATTATTTATCAAGCCTCCAAAATCCATGTCCATGGCTCACTGAAAGGTAGCACCAGTATTAGCTAGCCCAAATGGCATTTTCTTGTAGGCAAACATTCCCCATTTAGTGGTGAAGGCCATTTTGTGTTGTTCATAGCCTTGCACTAGAATTTGATTATACCTTGAATAACCATCTAGAAGGGAGAAACACTCACTGTTTATTACCTTCTAAAGGATCCACTCCATGTTTAGGAGGGGATAATGGTCTTTTAAAGAGACTTTATTAAGGTCTCTAAAGTTGACACATAGCCTGATCTCCCCATTCTTCTTTCTAATAGGAACAAGGTTGGCCAGCCAGGAGGAATGTTTGATTGGAAATATAATTCCAGACTCAATCAATTTGGCTAGTTCCCTCTATATGAGGGGCTCAATCATTAGGTTGATGGGTCTCTGCTTCTGTGCAACTAGCCTAGCACCTTTTTCTAATTTGATGGTCTGTTGGGTGAGTCTTGGGTTGAAGCCCTTCAAATCACTGTAATCCCAAACAAGAATGTTGGAGAACTCCTAACACAACAAAATGAAATCCCACCTTTCTTGAATTGTGCAGACTTTTCCAAGTGCAAGCAGCTTGTCTTTGAAGATCTCAACCCTTTCATAATTCTCCTCTTTAGTTGTGATACATGCCTTGTCATTTCTTAATTGGTCATCTCCATTGAAGATGATTTCAAGCATGACCAAACCTTTAGGGAGCTTATTGTTCTTCAATTGAACAATCTGGTTGCCATATTGCTGTTGTAACTTTGCCTAGTTCTGTGTTGTAAACTCAACTTCCTCCTTTAAGAAGAAAGCTATTTGATGGTCATTTTTGAAAACCTACCAATTTGAAATGTTGTTTAGGATAGAGGATTGAACTACCACCTTCAAGTGGCATGAACCACAATTTTGACTTATTTCCCTTAAAACATCGAACTGAGCACCAATTGATACTAGCCTATCTACCTATTTTTTCTGCTCTCTAGGAATGGAGGTGATATTGAAAGCAAGGAAATCTTCCATGAATTCCCAAACCCTATGCTTGTAGGATTTCATGAAGGAGTTCTTGGTCAGATTCTGGCCTTTCACCTGATTTACAATCAGCTTGTTGTCTCCCAAAACTTGCAACTCCTTAATCCATCCTTTTCTTGCCCATTCTAGACCATGGATAAGGGACTCATATTCTGCAACATTGCTTATGCAAGAAAATTGGAAACAAAAATCTAAAAAGTACCTATCCTTTGAAGGGGAGACTAACATCACCCCACCACCAGCTTCTAGCCTACTTTTGGAACCATCAAAATATAGCTGCCATAGGCCTAAGTCCTCTTGGCCTGCCTTCATTAAATTTGGTATGAAGGCACCCTCTTCATGCATGCAATAGACTCCAAGGTCTACCTCCTCTATGAACTTTTAAGGATCATGCTCAAAGTTATCATTTCCCCACTCATCCAAGAGTAGGTCTGCAACTCCTTCAAGAGTAGAGGATAGAGATTGGTCTATCTGGGACTCTTCTGGGTCAATAATGGTGTAGTTAACATTTGCTACCTTAGGTGAATATGGTTCTAGATGGTCCTTATAGAGTGGTTCATATTTGATCTTTACCTTGGTCCCATACTTGGTTCTAAAAACCAAGTAATACCAATTCGCTGCTAGATAGCCACCTATCTTTGATGTGATGTCCCTGGACAAGCAAATTACAAAATAAGGAGGAACATCCACTACCACTATATCACAGGGAATTGAGAAGGTTGGGCAATCATGCAATGTCAAGCCTAAACCCTTCAAAATCCCAACTATTTTTGTAGGTGTCCCATCAAGCTGTAGGACTCCTTTGTTCATCTCTTCATATTTCAGTCCCATCTTGTCAGCTATGCACTTAGGCATCACTGAGGTACTAGCCCCACTGTCAATGATGCAGTTGTGTACCAAGAAATCCCTTATGACCAAGGATACATAGAAAGGGGGAATTTTCTCTTCTTTACCTGACCTGAAGTGGAAGGCTGTCCATTCATCATCAAGACATTATCAGTGCTTGTTGGGATAACTTGTTGATCTAGCTCATGCAATTCCTTCTTCAATACATCCTTCTATCTTGGAAGAGATAATGAATCCCATAAAGAGATGTTCATATGTAGCTTCTTCATTTGGTCCAATATATTGACCTAGGGATTGCTTCCCTTCAAGCTCTCTTTACGGCTGATTCCAACCTAAGCTGCAAGCTGAGGGGCTGAAGGTACAAATAACTGTCTAAAGTTTGGGGCCTTTGAATTAGAGTACAATGAAGGTGTTGCTGTCACTTGAGTGGTAGCCTGGGATTCTCCCATTAATCTTCTCTTAAATCTTGTGTTGGCCACAACACAGTCAACTTGATTTTTTGTAGCACCCAAATAATTCACTAAATAAAATTCCCCTTCTAGATGATTCATGAGGGTAGAATCCGGCTGGGCCTAATTGTTATTCGTGTTGGGTTGCAATAGAGCCTCAAAAATCTAGGAATGAGTGGCTATCTAATTTTCTACATTCTAGAAATAACTCATCATCTCATTTGTGTAAATATCATGTTCTTGACCATATCTCATGATTGAACAACCTGGCTGCTCCTGTACTAGATTGTTCTGAACTGGCACCATGACTTTAGATGATGAAGGGGGACCTGAGTTGTAGTTTTGAAATGGCTTGGTCTGATTAAGCTGACCTTGTCCCTGATTATAGTTTTGGAAAGGGGGTCTAGGGGCTTGATGATAATGTTGGTATCCTTGATTCGGTCTGTTGCTTTGAGTTTGCTACCTTTTAAGAGCTACAAGTTTGTTTGACATGCTCTACAATAGACTCTTAACTTCGTGAAGCTCATTGGACAGAATAGCAGCTAGCTTCTCAATGTTAGGTAGAGGAGCTAATGTGGGAGCAACGGTCTAAATTGGAGGTAGCATTTCTAGGAAAAGTGGCATATGAGGCCTAGGGGCTATTTTCCCAGCCTGTACTAAGCAATTTTTAGCTGCTATGGCTATGTCATAAGCAGCTAGCAATATATGCCCTCCCATGGATTATATCGTCACAACAATATCACTATTTAATGCTCTTAAATATTATAGGAAAGCATAGTTGGGAGTCGGTCTTACTAAGATGGGAATTCTATCCCACGTCTTTTGAAATTACATGTTGAAATCTTACATATACTTGTGTGGAGCTCTCTTTATGGTCATCAGCTGCTCATCAAGCGAGAGGCCATCGCTCTTTTCCCCAAAATGATCTATCAAATGAGTACCCAATTCATTCTAATAATGTATTGAATTTATAGGCAAAGTTCTATACTAGTCAAGAGCCTTGCCTTTGACAGACAATGCTAGCAATCTGATGGTGATATTTTCCTCTGTTACATTATGAATATTGCAGAGGTTAGCAATATTCCTAATATGCTCAACGACTGTAATGGGCCCCTCTCCATCGAAAGAAGGCACATTTTTGAGGGATGTTCTTGGGATTGGATCATAATGTGGAGGTTCAAGGGGCTCTAACCATGAAAAGCTATAAAAAGCAATGCCATAGCTGGGATAGGCTATAACTGGAGATCTACTATGTATGCATCCCTTACAACAAGTCTAGGAGGATGGATTGTTAGATAAGGATGGGTCCTCTCAAACCTTAGCCTTTTTATAGATTTCAAAGGCAACTCAACAAAATCAAAAGGAACCCCTTTAGAAGCAGACCTTGTGGTGACTTTAGGCATAGAAAGTTAAGAAATTGGTCTTGATTGGAAAATTGAAGATCTTACCAGTGGAGTCACCAGATGCTAGAAAACTAATTTGCTGTAATAGGACCAACATCAATCATGAAACCTTACTGAGTTGTCAAATTGACTCCCATCGGACATGCCAAAATTGTTGACACAAAAGATTGCACCCTTGGTAGGAGGCCAAGCTCCTGCCTTCTCCTTGCAACTATGGAAACTCCCCTCTCACCTATGGGACTGGTGAAGCTGGAGGGGAGAGTCTCTAGGTAAGGGCTAGCTCCCTCTGATGCATCATGTTCATTCCAACAAGTGCTAATACATACATACATATATATATATATATATATACATATACATATATACATATACATATATATATGTATGTATGTATATATATATATAATAGATATTGGGGGGATGAAAAGATAGAAAGATTATAGGAAGACAAACTACTCTAAGGAGGTGATGCACCAAAATGAAATGACCTTTTCACATCCACTCTTAAAATTAGACAAATACATACATATGCTTCACACTTGGCAGAAGAACCAGACTGCAAAAAACTTGACAGGGAGGTTTTAATGAAAATACAAAGAATAGAGGTTCACCAAAGGTGCTGTGAGAGGCACTCTACAAGGTAATTCCTTCTGTTTCTACACCCCTAAATAGAACTCTCCTTACCAGCTATAGAAAAGGGTACTTGTAGACAACAGATACATTGGTGTTGAACCTGTGAAAGCATCAAGAAAATAATGGCTAAACACAAATTAACACTCAGAACATACACATAAATGTCTATCCAAGATAGAGGTAAAAAATGCATTTATTGATTTAGGTGAAAATTTTCCAGGGCTATGCCTTACAAATGTGGGAGATATTTCTCAAAATGACAAGTCCTCAATATATAGGAGAAGAAAAGGAGGCCGTTTGGTGCCCCTTTTTTACAAGTGGCTCATTCACGTACCCTCATTGGGAAGAGCAGGCTGGTCAAAACATTAATGAGCTATGCCCTTTGTCTATTTGTTAGGCTATTTCTTTAAGGTGATTACATGGTTTGTCTACTCATTAATGTGAAATGGAGAAAACTAGTTGCACTGCTAGCTATGTGCGTCCTCTAATGGTCAATTCACTGGCACTATTTCACTTGCTAGAGTCACTTCTTGAATCGGTGCTTCCCTTCACCACTTGGACCATTTTCTTGCTTGTTCCATGCTTGTCACTTTGTCTTTTCCATATCTTATTTCTTCTGTCTCCTTTAGCTCTCGAGGGCAAACTTCTGGGAAGTTGCTACATTTTGGGCTCTCATGGTTAGCGCTCTCTTACTTTGAAAGCAAACGGCTGTTTCATTGCACTAATTTTGATGTTCACATAGCCGTCATTAGTTTGAAAACCAACAGCTAATTTTCTTTTTTAATTTTGATGGCCTCTGGGATGTCCTCATCCTGATCAAAATGTCATTGGGTCCTTCACTAGCTTTTTTACGGCTTTGCTTTCCTCGGCCCTCTTTGCGGGCACTTTTGTTCCTTTGTTTCTTCTTAGCACCTTTTTCAAAGGGAAGATGATGCTCTAGCCCTCAGAAGTGTCCTTTGTATTTGGCTGAGAGTCCCCTGTAAGGTCACCTACCCTTCGAGGGCCTTCGACGGGTTGTTCTTTACCTTTGGATGCCTCCCGGGTTCCCGCGGACCTTTTGTCTGTGGACAATTTCCCTGTGGACTTTTGTCTGCAGATGTTTTCCCATGAACATTTTGTCCATGAAGATTTTTCTCGGGCCTTTGCTTTTGCTTTGAAGCGTGGCCCGAATTCCTTCAGACTTTTTGTCTGAAGGAATTCCTTCAGACAAAAAGTCTGAAGGAATTCAAGACTTAAACAAATTTGAACTTAAGCAAATTTTGAACTTAGTTTTTTCCTCTATTTGAAGTGCCTACCCTCTAAAAGGGCATTTTAATATTGGACTGCCCTTCAGCTAATTGGGCATACCCTTGAAGTAAGCCGTTGAACCAAAAAGGTTCAACAGTTTAAGTAGTTCAACCATGCGCACCAATGAACTAGGCCAATGAACCAAGTGATGAACTAGTGACCTGTCTAAAATTGAAGATGGATGAACCAAGTGCCGATGAACCAAGAGGCTGAAGTAAAGTGTTGAACCAAGCCAAAGAACCAAGGCATGAACTTTTGTAACCTTAAAATGACTGGCATTGAATAACAAGGGAAGAAGGGAACCAAACATTTTGCCTGTGGACAAAATTT
This sequence comes from Torreya grandis, assembly GCA_037957365.1. Lineage (NCBI taxonomy): Eukaryota > Viridiplantae > Streptophyta > Pinopsida > Cupressales > Taxaceae > Torreya > Torreya grandis. The sequence goes on along the minus strand of JARHVA010001678.1, from coordinate 1,262,862 downwards.
GGTCAACATGTCTACCTAGGCCTCTTCCATGACATCTTGACCCTACCCATCCTATGAAATATTGGTATGATCCTAATAAGTTTTGTTTGTTTTATTTTAGTTGGCATCATTCTCATAAGACCTATAGACAAATTAGTAATTTAGGTATGGAATTTATTTTGGATCCTAATTTTGATCATGATTCTATCATTCAAAAGTGTCAACAATATTATGAAATTGATTTCAAGGATTAAAAATCACATGATAAATTTCAAGCCTTAAATTAAGCCAATGCTCATTTGGCTATCTACAAAGACCCTCTTCCTAATCATCAACCTATCCAAGACAATCAAGAGAAAGCCAACCCTTCCACCAATAATGTTGAAAGTCTTGTTGAATGCACTTACAAAGACAATGTGGTTAACATGACTAATATGTGAATGGTGGTTGATTTTATCAATTCCCAACCTATCTACACTCTTACTTCATCTAGAACATATCATGTTATCTAGGATTCTTCTCCAAGTCATTTAAATGAGTTGGGGCAAGATGACCTTATTAATCTTGATGATTAAATTTTTGATTCTCCCTTGTATAACACTTCCTTTTCTATTTAAACCACTCTTCCATCATATTTTAACACTAATTACAATCAAATTTATACTAATACTTCTTATACCAATTCTCAAAATCAACTTGAACCAGATATTTCATCATCACAACATGATTTACAACCTTGTTCTAAACTTTCTTCTTCTTATCAACCAAAATATCAATTCACTTTGGCTCCTCCTTTCAATGACCTTATTAACCACTATGTACATATTTATAATAACCTTCTTATGAATTATGATGAATGAGATCCCATCCTTTCATTCCTTGAGATTAAGAGGAATTTTCCCCATCATAGAAATTGTCTTATGCAATTATTATTCAAGATGAATGTCCTTTTCCCTCCTCTAATAGGATGAGAGGTAGCCTTATCTAGATTCGAGGATAGTATATTACAATAATGTGAAGAGATGTCTATCAATTTTGATGAAACTATAGGCACTTCTCTTTATTTAACATTTCCCATAGCTTCTATGATTCATGATGATATTTTTCTTCATGTAGATGATCCTACCTTATTAATTAGTGTTTAAATAGGTGATATATAGGTTAAATGTGCATTGATTGATGAGGGTTATGATACTTGCATTTCCTCTCTTGATTTCATTAAGACCCTTGGATATTTATAATGCAATCTCAAGTCTACACATAGTACCTACCAAGGATATGATATAAGGAAAATGCTTCAACTAGATTATGTGTGGCTTCACATTACCATCCCACCTATCACCATCTATGTGAAGGTGATGATATTTGAGTTCCCCTTTCTTATAACATCTTTCTTGTAGACCCGTGGACTCACCATATGAGAGACATTACTTCTTTCACCTACCAATGCATTAAATTCCCTCATAATGGAGCTGTTTATAGGATTTATGGTGACACTAACCCTTATAATTTTAAATAATTCTAAGACTTTGGTGTCTTTAAGATTCTTACTCTTGAACCTTTTCCCAACATTCCATTCTCTAAGTTTTAGCATCTTAATTTTGCCATTAATTCAACTTAAGGTTACAAAAAACATCTCAAAATCATTGGGAACATTCATCCTAACCTCTTATATTCCAATGATGATGAGCTTGATGGGATTAAACTAAAGATTAAAACTTATGATCTTTCACCTCACCTCATCTTACAACTTCCTACTTCCTTGTAGCCTCATTCTCACAATCCTCCTTGTGATGATATTATTCCAGTCATGACCAAGACTCACCATTATATTCACCACACTTCCTTGGATGATAAGGTCATCCCTAATTATGTCATTAATTTTCACACCCCATATTATGATGATGGTTATTCCCTAGATGGTCCATTATTAGGTGGTCTTATATAAGACCATGATGCTGATATTATCTATTATCATTCTTCATTACTTAAGTCTTTTTGCATAGCTTTTTATCTTCCTTGATTTATAATTCCTAATTTTATAATTTTTCCTCTTTATTATAGGGTAGAGATGATGCCAACACCTCTAATTTTTTAGGATCCTCATAGGAGTATGAACATGGATCATGTTATGATTGGGCCAACTACTTTACTATGTACCTTAATCATCATAGCTAGTTTACTCTTGAGATTAGTGTGACCCTATTTAGACCTTCTATAGATCATGATCCTCACTTATTAGAGCCCTTATTAGAGTTCATTCATACTCCCACTATAGTAGAGCCTCTTGCCACTCCTAATATAGTTGAGCCTACCCTTATTTCCCATCTTATTATTCTTTCCATGGAGCCTAGTTTCATTCTTCCTCCATCACCACCTTCCCTTGGTGATGGATTTCTTACCTTACCTCAGATGGCTTCATTGCCCACCAAATGGAATAATGAGTCTTGTCTAGATTCTTCGACTCTTGTTACATGTCCTTCTATGAGTGCTTCTCCTAAGATCGCTCACAAGCATATTTGTTACTTCCATGGGATAAATAGTCATTCTTCTACCCATTGTTATGAGTTGTGATAATATATTTATACTTTGTGTCCTTTCTATCCTTCTTTACACAAAGCCACACCTCCCCTAAAAGTTTTACCTAAATATATACCCAAATATGGTGAGGTGTATTATCTATGGCACCAATGTGGCACTCATCACACCTATCATTTTTACATCCTTCAACAACACCTTAAGGACTACCTTATAGCTATTCTCAGACCTTCATTCATCCCTCACACAAGTTGTCCTCATAATAAGGCTCATATGTTTTCTCCCATGGCTCTACCTATAGTGGTTTCATCCCCTCCAATGGTCCCTTTGTCACCTTTTATGCATCCACCCACGATTCCTTCACATGTGGACCTTACCTCACCTGTGTATCCTTATTCACCCATGAGTCCTTCACACATGGATCCTTCTCCACTAGTTATCCTTGCATCTCCCATAGATCCCACTCACATGCATTCTCCCAAGCATCCCTTACTTGATTTCCCTCCTTGGCATGATCCTTTTATCATTCAGTATTTTTCAATTAAGGATATTAAAAGATAAGTCTTTTCACATTTATCATTGAAGATTGATGAGACATTAATAGTAGTTTTTATCAAGCTTCATATAGATATATCTAATGTCTTGGATAATGTGTATGGGTAGATTTACTATTACTTATGAGCACATGCATGGTGCCTTTACATTTACTTTTTGATTGGACATGTGCTCAAATTTTATTTTTATCTATCTGTTATATCATTTGATGTTGTGTCAAATTCATATTTTTCTTATATAGTGATCTTACCTTTGACACTATATCTTTATTATATTATCATTTATCTTTTCATATGATTGTTTTTATTTATCATTGTCTTTCTCTTTATTTCTTGAGTTTTTATCAAAACTATCTTCTTGTGTCTTCATGATTGTTTGGTTAATTATCTTTATTTTTCACATATAATTATCATTATGACTTATTTATACAAACTTTGTTCCCTTTGGTCCTTGTCTTCTATTACCATGTGATTAGTTAGAAAACAATGCATCTCATTATACTTTCTTTTCATAGATCCACCTTTGGGTTTCCTTTTTCACTTCTTAATTTTTTGCAAACTAAGTATATACATAGTTGAGACTTGAGATCACATGTTGGTTCATTTTTAAGCCTAAGTTTCCTAGTTTGTATTTGTCTTTGGCTACTTAAATTCATTTAGCCTTAGAATAAAGCTCATTCATGTGTATCAATACATCTCTCATGATTGGTCATTGCAAATCCATATGGAGGAAAGATATTAAAAATACATAAAAAGTTAAAATCCAAATCATTTTACAAAAGGCAATGATATAAAAGGAAAAAATAATCTTAAAAGTAAAATCACACTAAAATACATGATTCAAATCACATCTCCTTCTTCTATTCAAAGATCAAAGTCATGATAGAGCTGAGGTCTTTTAGGGTATGATAGGCCAGTAGATTAGAAAAGGAGAATAAAAAAATCTTTTAGTACTACCTAATTTTTCATGTAAGTACCCAATCTTTGCAATATACTGATGACTTTGTAAGGGGTCCTAAGGAATGGGGAACACAACGTGGAAAGGTAGGTCCATTTTACCTTTTCTTGTACCAATCTACCTTCATGTGTTAATCTTAGTAGCACACTTATTTGCCTACAAAGATTTGCATCTATAGTGAATAGGTTTATTTTATACATTGATGGTCATTAGTCACTTAGTGTCTTCTCATGTCCTTAGTATGCCTCTTTCCTCCTAAGGTATAATCATAATATTCCTAATTCTTTATTTTACACACTATTTTTCATTCCCTATTTCCCTCATATTTCCTCTTGATAAATATTGTTTTGTCTACTGATCATTACCCTTGGGATTTAATTTATGAATTGAAGTATAAGACCATGAATAAGAATTGTCATTCCTCATAAATTACCACCTTTTTCCTTCCTATTACCCACATCCTTTGTTACCCAATTATCCTAGTTTTTCCACCCCAGTGGTGTTCTCTTTGTGAGTTGAGATGTAAGACCATGGATAGAACCTGACATTCCTCATAAAAATTTCCAATAATACGAGTCATAAATAGAATTACATGTGTCAAATATGAGATAAGATGTGATTGATTATGAAGTTACATGCTTCCCAACTTGATTTAGTGTGTTTTATTCTTAATTTATCTTTTGCTTTTATCTTCTTATTTTTAAAGTGCATATAAGAATACAATCATTTCTTGAATTAGTGTGATAAATTTAAGACCAACCTTTTACCAATTTTGTTTTTCTCTTATACTTCCCAACATAATTTAGTATAATTGATTGACTTAATTAAATTTTTAGTACCATTTTTTCCCTTTTACATAACTTCTATTTTATTACATTGTTTTCATACTTCCCAATGTGATTTAGTATGATTTTACTTGTTTTAATTTGGTGTAAAAATATTTCACTTTAGTTAAAAAATAAATTCCTTTTTACCATCTTGTTTTACCATCCCTTGGTTATTTGTACTTATTCATTTTCTTTTTATTACACATTTCCAAACTTGAAATAGTGTGCAGTACATTTTTAGTTGATTATATTTTACCAAGTCCTTTTTGCCTATTTATTTTTAATCGAGCATGTGTTCTACATACTATTAGAAAAGAAACCATATCTCATATATCTCCTATAAATTATATAATAATAGCTAACTACATGTGCTATAAATAAATATACCCAAAGCATCCACAACCACAACCATAATGATGACAACATACACAATCAACATCAATATGCCAAAATTATAAATCATATATATATATATATATATATATATATATATATATATATATATATATATATATATATATATATATATACACACACACACACACACACACACACATATACATGTGTTTTTATACAAGTACAACCACATATACAATGTTCCAACTTTATGAATGGGCTCCATCCTATCTATCTTGTCGCCTATCCATATTACCTATCGAGGCCTCAGTCTTACTTCTCTAAATAGTATATTGTAAGGAGGTAATTCAAGATCCTAGTCCATTTTCCTATCCTTGTAGGTGTATTACCTGCACTTGCATCTACACCAACTACATTAAGGTCACTATATGTGCCTATGTCATCTACATCACTATATCAAAATGCATAATTGTTTCCTATACTAGGGCCTTCCATTATCATATCTTACATGTACCCATCTCTATTGGTGTTATATCCTCTCTCTTTATGATCATATCTACCTTGCTACTTCCCCTACTAATCTAAACTAGCTCACCTGAGATGGGGTAGATGGTACATTAGGGTCATCTATGTAGTAGGTTCATACAACTATAGAGTCTCATATAGGATGTCATGGAGTGATATCCTCATAAGGAACCCCCATATCTCCTCCTCATCCTTATATATGCCTATGAAATCACACCCAAGTAGATATTATAATGTTGTTATGTCTCACAATATCTATCTACCTCTAGTTTCTATTTCAACATAAAAAATTAAGCACTAATTTAATCATCCTTATTACCTATTTTTATCTCATCCAATATGGTCTCACCATCCATGTGACTACCTAACAAAGTCTTTACATCCATATGGCCTCTTAGTACCTCCTTTATAAGTTACCTCCTTAGCTCAAATCTAGTTTTCATGTCTTGCATCCTCCTCAACCTATGCCTAAGTGACCTATCTATCATCAAACTCTCCTCTAGCTCACTTACTATATCATTAGGGATTAAGATATTCTTTATTCTTTCCTGCTCCTCCTGCCTCCATCAACATCGTGTCCTCAATAATCATAGCTCATATCACTATGGAGTTGGTGGTAGTATCTTTGATACCACTACCTTTGCACCCCTCTTCTCTTGATTTAATCCATATCATGATCATCTATTCCATGGTCACTCACAACATGGTTTCAGCATTAACCTCATCATTAATTGTCCTAGTCCCCTCCTCCCCCATATCTCTCTCACATGTTGAGCTCATTACTCAAGAATCAATATTGGTTTTTCTAGATGAGGTACGCCCATCTATCCTAGTACCCATGCCACTAGATGTGGCTCTCTCCACTAGGTATAGTGTCTAACCACCTATAATATTGTTTTAGTTGGTGCAACTATGTCCCCGCTTAACCATGTAGTTGTTATATGCCCATATGATTACCACACTATGTCTGTGCATCTAACTATCTATATCACTAGCACATGGGGCATGTCTCATGATACCTAGTCTTATCTCCATCTTCACACTTGAGGTAAACTATCATAGATCACATGGGGAAACCCAACTAGTCAATACATGGGAAACCTTTCATATATCCAAGCCATCAGTAATATGATTGGTCTTATTAAATTTTTCCCTTTGATCAACACCTCATATAGATCATGTATGAGCTAAACCCAGTTGATAGAGAAAAGATCATATAGTAATTCCTCCTCTAGGATCATCTTGCTCAAGGCTACCATAAATAGTGGTACCTTGCCATCTAACTTTGTGACATAACACTCATTATGTCACAAGTCCTATCATAGCTTTCTAGATATCTAGAACCTATTATATATATATATATATATATATATATATATATATGCCAAACATGTTAACTCTCCTACCTTATAATATCATATCCAAGCCTATGCCCCACATGGATAAGGCTCTCCTCTCCTCCAAACTATCTGGTATGCTTTTAGTCAATGGTGCTCCTACTACCAATATCTCTAGGATGGCATGCACATCCTATAGAGTGATAACTACCTCTACCACATCCCCATCCACCTCTTATTTGAAGGTGTTATTCAATCATTCACAACATCCAAGGAACATAACTAATAGATCTATGCTCAGGGGAAACTTGAACATGTCAGCTATCTTTCTTAAGCCTACAACTACTAGCCTAACTCTATCTCATATAGTCAAACACTCTCGTAAATCTGGTAACCATGATGCATCTACCAATTTAGAGAATCTAGGTCATCCTTGAAACCAATAAATAACAAAATATGTATTAGATATTCCATGTCATGCATAATAACAATACATTCTTTTTATAATTTCAATAAAAAATAAGCCTAAATTGCTTTAATTTATTCATTTTTACCTATTTTTAGCCCACATGGTCCTTGTTTCTCTTACTTGGTCATTTCAAGCCATTTTAGCCTTCTCTTAGCCTTTTTCATGTATTTATGTACTATTTTGATTCTTTAGTCAAATTATTTTGACCAAAATTTCCCTATTTCTGGCTTGGTTGACTTAAAAATCTAAGCCAACCCTCTTCTTTTCCTCTCCCTAGTACTATTTTGTTATTTTGGACTTTTCATATTAGTTAGAAAACTATACTAGGTTGGTATTTTGCAAAACATATAGGCTTAGCACATACCTATTGGGTTAGTAGTGTGGATTTTTCTCCTTTTTAGCCTACTGGGTTAACCTAATTATTTTTGACTATGACCCCTTGTATTTTCCTAAAAAAGTGCTTTTTTATAGTTTTCTTCCTAATTTCTTTAAATCCATTTCCTTTCTTAGTTTTTCCTACCTATAGAATCTAATTTTACTTCATTATGACATCTAAAAATTATTTTTTTCTAAAAATACCCTTAATTCATTAAAATACTCCAAAATTGGCTTAAGATTCATAGTTGCATATGTGTAGTGCACCCGCTACTACTCCTGGAGATCCCCCTCATCTAGCTTGTCATCTCCTCACCATCATAGCTCATTTGGTCTTTAGCAATCTTTTTCTCTCCTTCACTAGTCATATTAACCAAATGACTTCTCTTTCCACTATTTAAAAACACTTTTCAACAATTCAAAAAAAATTAATTATTATTTTTAGATTCCTTATCTTGCTTATATGTTTGTTTCTATTCATCCATTTTTAAAACCATAAAATGCAATGGATTTAAGATAATGTAGAAAATATTTCCCACTATCATATGCCTATATTCCGAAAATTTCAATTTTTGGCTATTTTTTGCACTAACTTCTATAGGTTCACCTAGTGTTCTTCACATTATACACCTTCACTTTATATTACACTCTAATTATTTATCAACAATACTAAGGTAAGTAATGGTATGTGTTTTTCAATTTTGTCATTTCATTTATCTTATTTTCTACTTACTTCACTTTACTTAGCATCAACATTGTGTGTTATCATGTTCTATCTCTTGAAGCACTATCACATGTTATACTTGCATGACTCATGATGAACTTCAAGTGAGGCATATGTATACACATAATATTTTTAACTTTTATAAATTACTAACACTTTGTATCTTTCAAGAAAACTTTGAGTCTCAATATCTCTAAGTACATTCCTTAAGGGGTGCATCGGGAAAGGGGTGGGTAGACCATTGGTGCTTCATAAGATTGTTGTCCCTTTTTCCAATTTCCATCTACACACTTATCTCCTAAAGCCATTTACCCTAAGCTTATTCTTCTCAGTCTTACCATTCTAGTCATTTGTCACATATTTATCCTCCTTATTCTTGCTTTGACCTCCTTCTACCACTTGACTATACTAGATTGACTAGGTCAACCTTATATAATTTTAAACCTCTGATTATTATATAGGGTTGACTAGGTTGACTATATACTACTTAGGGTATTTTTCACTTTGAGTTTCATCAGTCCTTTGATCAACCTAGATTAGGACCTAGTGAATTATCTCCCAAAAACATATAAGGTTGATTGGGTTAACCCTATATAGATGACATATTTAGAAAGATTTAGGGTAAGATCTACCTATATATAAGTTCATTTCTAACCATTTGAGAATAAATAAGTGAAGAATAATAAGTGTGAATGAACATCTACTTATTGACCATTCTAATTGAGGAATAAAGATTACGGTTCCATACTTTCTTTGGATATATGTATTTTGTCTTGTGGACAGGTCTTTTGGATGCATAGATAGGTTATGTATCTTAGATCTGATTTTTTTTAATCCTTACATACCACAATAATCTCTTGCAAATCACCTTGGCCAAGGGAGAGATTGAGGCTCAATAGGTTCATCTTCAAAGGAAAGTATTCCTAACTTTATTTCTCCTTTGTAAGAGTAAATAGATAATGTAGTTGTAATTCTCTCCCATGTATTATAATTCTACATACATTTACATGAGTATGTCTTCTATACATGTTTAGTTTAGTTTGTTTTGTTTCTAACCCCCACTTTATGCCATAAGATTTGCTCTACACTAGATTAGATTTAATTTATTGCTTATTAGAATAGAGTGAACATTAAACCTAGGACTTTTTTAGGGTTATTATATGATTGTGTTAGACTGTAGGTTCTATAACCCTTCCTAACATGGTGTATTATGATAATTTATCCCCTAATCAGGTCTAGCATATCTCCATATTAGTCATGCTCTTTCTTATAAAATGTATTCCCAATCAGAAGTGTAGGTATAATCTATCTTCTCCAAGCTAGGATTGATTTATAGACATGATATATTTATGATTACATATAGACTCCATCCTTATTTTCCTTATCCACCTTCTTTTACATATCTTGGTCAAACTGACCTAGGTGGACTCAGAATTCACCCTTGTCTAGCCAAGTACCATCTAGATAGAATATAATTGAGATATTAACTTACTTTAAATATAATAATATATTATTATTACCTTCTTCTAATGGATTCACCATATTATATGCCAAGCCCATCCATTCCTCAATTATTTCCCTCATGCTCTTGTCATATATTTAAAACAAGCTTAGGTCTAAAGTGGGAATAATCTTTAGCTCTAAGATTGCCATCTTCTTGCATTTTACATATACTAGATAAATCCTTTCCAAATATGCTTCGGTCCTCTAAATATGTATCCTATAACTGCTTGAGTCTTCATCACTTTTTCCATTACTGAGAAAAGTTACAAGAGAGCATCCTTGACTTGTTTAATTACACCCATTGGGAAGTAAATTTTCACTTAAACTTTGAGGACTTATACTTTCTCCTACATGTCCTCTATCAGTTTCTTTGATATGTCATGGGTTGCTTTGAGGACTAATATTGGGTCTTTAACCACATTTTTCTCTCTTATGGGAGTCTTCACCTTTGAGGGAGATAATAGATCCTACATTAATTTTTGATTGAGGACCCTCTACATATTTTGTGTGGTGTGGTTAAAGTCCCATTACACATCTAGATCACCCTAGATTATCTTTTATGTGCCTACGATACCATAAACATACCTATAATTAGCAAAAGTGTTGGTGGGTGAAAATTATGGTGGTGATAGGTGGAGGATGAGGTGGAGGGGGCATGAAATAAGTGGAAGGGATGAATAAGAAAATAATTAAATGAGGAGGATGAAATAGGGTTTAAGGAGGAAAGACTAATGAGGAGGCCCAAGGGAACATATGTACCTACCACTTGATCTTAGTCATGTTAAATTGAAGGCATATGAATTTAGGGATAGGGGAATTCAATACATAAGATAAATTAGATGATTAAATACAAATCCTTGGGTTCTTGAGATGAGGGAAAGGGAAGTTGATAAATAATATAGGGAGCCATTGAGGGTGGTGTAAGAGGAGTAGTGGGAACCTATGAAGTATGCCAAGTGGGAGTAATCAATACTTAAATGGAAGGCTAAGGATACACTTCCTTCTAATTCTTTATTGGCCTCTTCCTCAAGTTATCTTTGGTTATTTTAGTTGATGAAGCAAAGGTGGTATAATCCATGAGGGTTGATTGAGGAAGATGCTTGACCTTGAAGTCTATCACTAGAATTTTATAGGACACTTGAGTTGTGCACATGGGTGCACTTATTATGAGAGTCACAACTAAATTATATGGAGGTAGGGAGACAATGGGTACTTGGATCTACATAATTACTAGTGGGGGCATCAAGGAAGCCCATGTTATGAAACGGATGAGGCAAATGAGAAAGAAGAGATGAGGGAGTTAGGTAGGATCAAGGGCAAAGTCACTTTGGTGAATTATGGAGGGGTGAAATGGGAAACAAGGGAGGCATAACCTAAGTGGATGGAAGGGGAGTTTGGAGACTAGGTGGTGTTGTGAGAGGTTGTTGTAGAATTAAGGGAGTAGGGAAAGGGACTTATGTTAGTGCTAGTTATTGGTATCACTATAGACTAGGCTAATTGGGAATAGGTTGCTTATGTTTGGACTTTTTAGGGATAATTTATTTGAACTAGAGGAGGTGATATAGGAACAAAGGGTTGAGGTACAATATGAACTCTTATGGGATAAGCTATCAAGACTCCTTATAAAATCCTTATAGATATGTGTGGGGGAGTCTTCTTAAAATCATCTATATGCTGAAACTATTGTCACCATATATTGTTCCCTATAGGAGGATATTCAAGCCTCCTCTATATGTGAGCAACATGGGAATACTTATAGGTATGTGGGTTTACCTATAGTATAAGTAAACCTTTAGGTTTAAGGGATAGATCCCTAAATTTATCTTAAAATGATTATCACCTACTTAAATAATTACTTGTGGGAAAAAAGATAGAAGTTTTCATGAAATGAAACTAATCTAAGGGGGTGATACACTATAATTATTTACACATTACCATCTTACTTCTTTCACTAAGAAACATGACCTACAAACTAGCTTCAATTTCCTAAGAGGTTATAACATAAGTGTTTCAATATAGAGGTGATATGCATGAGGAAACACAAGGTAAGTGAACTAGAGGATAATTTCACACTCTAAGAATAATTGTACACTTGAAAGTATCCTCACATACTAGTTACACTCTATATGACATATTATAATTGGAAATCTTGCATAAACATGAAAGGATAAGTAAAATCAAGGATAGAATATTATCACTTAACATCACCATACATCACTTTGTACACTTAGAAAAATGTTAATGAAATCAAAAATAGACTTTAATTTATTATTCAAAGTTAAATTACAATGTCAAAACAAGAATGGATTTGCCATACATGGTGTGGTATTATCTTAATAGAGCTAAAATGGCTACTACTTATAGAATTTGAAAGAGAAGAGAAGAGAATGAAGTCAAAAAGTCATTATAATATGTGCCAAGATGATAAAAGGAGTTATATCTACATTATAATTAATTATGAGATAGACCATGTAAGGTCTATGTGGACAATTTTTTTTCAAAGGCATAAAACTCCTAAAATGTGGCGTAGGACTCTTCATTTACATGCCTAGAAAATGTCTTCATCATTTAGCATTGCTTTAACGTCCCAAAATATGGTAGGGATATATGATATTATTTAAATATTAATATGGGGTTATAAAAAATCCATAACATGCATTGGCTATGTCCCTAATCACTAACATTCTTCTGGACATGAGTTATCACTACATTCAATCACAATCACTCCACTTTCACTCACCTCTCACACTTGGCACTAAGATTGACTTCCATTTTACAATATAATCCATAAAAATTAGTGTATTACATTTTTAAAGATTCCTCATTTCCTTATATTTATTAGATAGACCTTAAAAGGCCTCCCACTTAGAGTTTTCACCTTCTCACTTACTTGTTCACTATGCCAATTTGGATTGGCTAAGATGAAGTCACTTGAAGAGGCACTTGTGAGATTATATGGTTAATTAAATGGATATTAAGGGTTATATTAGGTCACAACCTATCTAAAAAAGTGAATTTCATCTTTTGTAACCCTTTCATACCTACACAACACATAAAGTTGACAAGAAAATCCATTTCCCACCCTATCTGTACAAATAGGGTACAACTCAAATAGATGGAAAGGATCAATAGAGAGTCCTTTAAAATATACAATCAATTTAATTCTCATTATATCACTCTTTTATTATTAACCTTCTTCATTTTCCTCATTGGGTCACTACCAAGGGTTTTAGAGGGTTTAAAGTAGTTCTGACCCTTAAGGTTTATTTATAAAGGTCTAACATTAGAAACCTAAAAAAATTCCACAAAAAAATTTTTAGTGATCTTATATAAAATTAACCAACTCCTTATATTTCCATTATAATTATCCATGTTGGTGTGAGCTTCTCAAGTTAGCCTCTCAAGCTTTGCTCTCTATTTTGTATGCACTATGATGGTCTTAGGATAATAAATGGCTTAAATATGGTCTCTTTTACATTAAAATAGTTTAAAAGCACCTTATGACTCCCCATTTAGGTGTCTCAATTCCTTGGAATTATCTTATAGCTTTATAAATGGTGTTGACCCTCCCTTTGGGATTTAGACCTAGTTGGGACCTAATAGGTCTATTTGCTTACTTATGAATTTAGACCACCCTATTGGGATTATAACATCTATGAAGATTACCATATGTTAATTCATGTATAAAATAACTATTTTCATCTCCTTAAGAGGCTTAAATAAATATTCAACTCACCCTTCTATCCTTTCATGTTGAAATGGTAGGGGTTCACATTCTGGGAGTGCCCTCTATCTAAGATAAAATAGAGGGCATCTCCCTTGTTATCCCAAGTAAAATGAGGGTATGAGGGTATTATCAAAGTTATATGTACCTCTATTATTTTTTTTTGATCTTGATCACATGAATATACTCTCCAAACATCATCAAAACCTCAAGGTTTGCCAAGTAACTCATTATGTGCAGGGTGTCAAGTATGACTATAGGTTGCCCATTGAAAACCTCTCCATGCCCTATTTTCCATTGTATGAGAGTCTCTTGAGATGTATAATCTCATTTTACATGTATTATAAATCATAAAAAACTTCACCACTCTAATAAAATCTCCATTACACATCCTCTCGTGACTGGTCATAAGTGGCTGACTATGTTTTCTTGCTTTGAAAGAGATACCTATAGGTGCATATTGCATGGTTAGACCTTAAAAATAATTCATAAAGGAATTATTAGAGTCCAAAATTCCATTTTAAAATTAATATAGACTTTTTCTCGTAATATTCATGCTAGGACATACTCCAAATTACCATGTTTCAACTCACTATCAAACTACAGTCAATTATAGTTAACCAATTTGGAACAAGCAGGGGTCTTGTAGGTGATCTACCAATATTGGAAGCCAATGCTTCAAACCTTATGATTATTTTAAGGTTTTATAACCAAATATCAATGTTATAGGTTTATGTCTATAGGCATAGTTTCTATAAAGTTCACTTCATGATTTTGTGAGTCACTTGTAGTCAGCCTGTATGCGACTTTTTTGAGTAATGACACACCTGTAGGTGTTGATGGAGATCAATACCTTGAATTTTAATCCTTATTAATGATATTTAAAACAAAATTTTATTATCACCTCCATACAACCAATTATCATGGATATATACTCCTAATAAGTTACCTTAGATCATGAGGTCATATGGAATCTAACATACTATAGAAAACATTGAATGTTTACAGTAAACAATTATAAAAATTAGAAACCTTATAACATCCTCCTTACTTGTCCAAACTCCATATCCTTTTTCAATGTATATACTCTATATTATAGATACAAGATATGATAATTTTGATTCATCTAGACTCCTTACAACACTATCATTTGGTAACACCAAAAGTGGCCAGGGCCCTATTTTGGGGTTTTTAGAGAAACTAGTCCCTAAATTCAAATTTCTTCACTTGAAGTGACCTCTCAAGTCTGCCTACTTTCTAATGCTTAAAAAATTATTTTCATGGTATATTAAACATAATAATACCTCAATTATGGTCTGAAAACATGTTCTAACATATCTGAGTAACCTTTCTAGATCTTCGTGGGGCCACCTATAGGTGGATACACAATGTATAGGGTAGTGAGTATGGGTGTGGGCTTTATGCATGGAAAGTGACCTTATGGTTCATATTGGACATTATCATCTTCTTAAAACAAGACATTTCAACCATGAATTTATTGAAACTAGATAATTACTCTATTCTAGCATGATTGATCTTCTCTATGGCACTTGTAAGTGCTCATTCATGGTGTATGACTGTGTGTGCAGTTTACATTGACTATCATAGTCCCTTATGTGCCATTTTTAGGACTTGGATTTTTGTCTCATGTCAAAATAAGTTTTTAAAAAACTTGAGACTCTTCATATATCTTCCATGAATGTTTTGACACTTCAAGACACCATGACTGTAGATTAAAACTTGTAGAAAGTTGACTATGTCTCATATTTTGATTATAACCTTAATTATGCTAATAGTGGAGAGTAATATTTTAGGGAGAGGGGGTAAATAACAAATTATATCCATGAAAATAACACCAAAAATTTCTTTGAAACCATTTAAAATTAAAAAAAAAAAAACATTTTGTAATTGGTGAAACCTGACTACAACCTCACTAGCATACTCTTGCAATATATGAGGTTTGAACTCATCCAATCACTTATAAACATGAAAAAAAACATATAAACCATGATATAATTAAGTTTAAATCATCTAAAAACCATTTAACCAATTGGATTATATAAACATGATCAAATAGAAGTAGAACATGTAGGGTGTGGGGATTAGCATGCAAAACTAGATAGTCAACTTCTTAGGAATGCTTCATAAAGTGTAGGAAAAAATTATTATAATTAAAAACATAAAAATTAATCAGACCAAGTTTACTATCTACCACCATGATAATTTGACCTAGAATTCTTCCTACCAACCATACCATAAAAAGACATTGACTAGTTTTGCTTGCCTAATGGAGTAATGGAGAAGAAAAATGGTTTTGGCACATTTTTGGCACTTAAAAAATAGATAAATCATGTAAATGGGGTCAAGAAAGCTTAATGTTCATTGCATAATCTTCTCCCATATGCCATTTTCCTCCATAGGATGTACAGCTACCAAAACTCCTTTTTCACTTGTTTTCTTAATTTTTAGTTAGGAACATGCAAGTTTTAGTTAGTAATAACATTAATAACAAGGAATATAAAATATTGGAAATTTTAAGGGAGTTTAGGACACTTAAACACCTTGTAAAACCATACCACCTTCATTTATGACCCATGTATGACCCCTAAATGACACAAAATGACATAAGGACTAAGACTAAGACTAAGACTAAGACTAAAAACATATTAAATAACATAAAATTGACCATGACACACATTTTAACATGATAATAGACCCATATATAATGTTTTCAACTATAGGGGTTGACCCATTTTGACTTATGGTCAAAATGGTCAACATTCTTGGTGATTTCCCAAAGGTGGTATGCTTGTTATGCCAAAACCAATTGCCTAATCCTATCTATTAGGCCATGTATCATTTATACAATAGCTTTAAAAAAAATTTACTTTTAAACCAAACCAAAAAATAAATAAAATCAAACAAAACAAGACACACCAAATGGAAACAAACATGTGTTCTCAAGAACACGTATAGAACACAACACAACTGAAAGAAAGACACACACACTTGCTCTACTATTTAAAAAACATCACTCTTGAGGTGAAGGAAATATTACCATACTTCAACCAAGGTCAAATATGGTTCCTCTTGCATGTTTTTCACTCCATAGAGGTAATCTAACATGAGAATAATGCCTATCATCAACCACTTGCATAATTATATGATCAATAAACCTACCACCTTTGGATATTATTAGGCATACAAGTGGAATATTTGAAACCTTAATGGATGTTATTTTATTCTCTTCAAAGACCTTGAATGGATCTAAAATTTTCTTGATCACTATCATATCTGATATGCTTTCCTCAAACTATAGATTAGACTATGACAACCACATCAACCTTTATATCTTCTTATATATGATACACTTGATGTTTGGAAACATCAAGCCTATTTTAATTTTATTTTATAATAGTTGAGAGTGTCTCAACATCAGGTTGGGCTATTGACTATTCTGTAAACACCAAAAAATATACCTTGTACTCATGAAACTCTTCTTTAACTACAAACTCTTGGACAATAGGGCGGTATACACTTTCATGATTAATGGAACACTCAACATTAGATATAGGATTTTTATAAGGGGAAGTAGCATTACTTAGTTGATTAAATTCCTGACAAATGGCATTGAACCTTTGCCATAAGTCATCCTCCTCTTCCCCATGAGTGTCATCATCAAGGGTAGCTTCATCAATAGTAGGTAAAAAGACATCATTCTTCCCACTATGGTGGTTAATCAAGTTCTTCAATCCATCATCATGATATACATGGATCAAGTAATTACTCTTAGTAGCTTGTGAGAAATAATGTTTGACATTTACCTCATCTCTCGCAAATGGTCCTTCATAGATGATATAAGTGCCAAGGTTAGTTTTCTCAAAGTATGCATAAGCATAATGTTCATAGGCATCTGTACCATATTCATCTATAAATAAGTTAGATATTCTATCAAGTTTATAATCACCATCATCCACATTGGACTCCTCCTTCTCATTGATCACACACTTTGAGTTAGATCTTACTTCAACATAGGGCTCAATGTGAAACCTTGCAAGGGGTCAAGTTTTTATGGTCACCTTCGTTCCATAATTTATCCTAAAATATAATAAGGACCATTTACCTAATATATATCCACTTTTCTTGGCTGTAAATTTTCTTGAAATATAGATCACAAAATGAGAAGGAAGGTCAACAACAATAATTTCTTGGAGGATAGAAAAGCTAGAATAATCATGTAAGAAATCCTTCAAGTTTCTAATCAACCCTATTATCTTAGAAGGTGTACCATATAGATAAATCATTCATTTTCTATTGGGTTCATATTTTAGTCACAACTTATTAGCGACAATTTTGGGCATGACTGATGTAGAATCACCACTATCAACTATGCAATTGTGTACTAGTTTGTCACCAACTATGAGAGTAAGGTAGAAGGGTGGAGGATTCTCATCATTAGTAGATGGTTAAATAATTGTTTTAGGCACATTATTAGGATAAACATGACCATGAATTAACTATGTTATCTTTTTAAAGGTCATGAGAGCTCCCACCATGGGTCAATCGGCTATTACAAAAAAGACACATTCTCTAGGAGACTAAGGATAAATGGGAATTCAAGGATTCTCTCTTGATAGAGTTGGTAGAAGTGAGATAGAAGGTATAAGAACTCAAAGTTATCAATTTAAATAGGTGTCCCCCATTTTTACTATACAAAAGGGGTGTGTTAGACACAAAAAATGGTGACTTCCATGGGAAAAGTTGTGTTTCAACACTTATAAACTAGGATGCTAACTTCCATTCCTAAATAAAACATAGATTACAAATAAATATTTAACAATCTGAAAAACAAGGCTTTAAAGCCATATACAATAAGTGACATACTAATCACTATTCCCACAAAAATCCATTAGTGTGTGTGAGGTGATGTTCCTTCAATTAATTCATTTTTAAGTCTCACCTAAATGAGTCCATGTCAAGTTAGGCAATAGATCATCAAAATGGGGCATTATTGGTTGAATGGTTTGTATGGAATGGTATGGGCATTATTATACTTCTATCTAGGAATATATAACCTTAAAAGAGATACCTCTAGTCCCATTCAAGGCCTATCTCTATTACAATATAGGTTAGAAATCATATGATGGAGGTTGTCCAAATAACCCTTTTGAAGAAGACTTAGAATTTATATTCCATAGGTTTTTCCATACTTCTTCTAAGGTTTTATTATGAAGAGATTTGGTAGTTTTAATAAACTAGAAGAAATACAAATTAATGACTTCATCATGAGGCACTTTTATGGATCCACACACATCTCCTACTTCAGTGATTTTTTTCATCTCACTCAGCATGAATTAAAATTCAAGTTGGTATCTTGGTCCTTCCATTTATTTCCTAATTGAGAATTAAACTTAGAGATATCAACTATATGCTACATACTAGATTTGGTGATTTTTACATGATGTTCTAGATTGTCCAATCACAACCCAATTTCCCATTCAACAGATGTCTAAATCATGAGAAGAACATGGAAATATCATATTTGATACTTCCCAAGTGGTTCCAACTCTATACCACATGTATTATTCTCATTGGTTCATGATACGATAGTCAACACATAGGCATAGCCTATCACCTTATCTTTATGCATTTGGTAGAAAGAGAATGCCAATTGGAAGATGCACAAAATATTCTAATTAATTATTTAATTTTTATTATACCTCATTTTGACCATCCTAGGGCCTATTGAGATCTCCCTACTAATCTTGTATGAAAAATGTCAGATGGCATGATGGTGATAAGTCAGGCTCTCCTAGATCATAACATCTCTATCAAGTCTAAGAGACTAAAAAATTTGACAATTGGTCACATGGTGATTTCTCATTTAGTTAGGATGTCTTAGTATATTACATACATGTCAAGATTAGGATACTAACACATCTAACATTGGGGTGATCACATTGGTTAGATATCTATAATTATAACTTCCAAGTCTTATGGTGTGTTTCTACTTAGTTATGATCTCCCCAAATATGACGTCTCTATTAGTGCTAAGAGACTAACCATTCTAACTTTAGGGCACATGGCACTCTCCCATTAGTTTTAGTTATCTTGAGATTTGACATCCCTATCAATGCTGAGAGATTGATCATTCAAACATATGTGCATGTGATTAGATAGGCTTTGACAAGTTTTGACAATGAGCTACATGGTGCCTTATTATTACATCAGGATCTCCCATGCCATAACATCTTTATCAAGTCTAGGAGACTGATGCATCTAAAACTAAGTCACCTTAATTGGTTGTGCTTTACCACATTCTCACTTTCTTGATAGTTATCCACATGGCCCATTTTCATTCCACCATTTCTCCTATGTAAATACACATAAAGAGACTAAGTAAAATTAAAATAAATGTGATTAATAAAATGCTTAATTGGATACTATGTATATTTCATAAGGTGCCATGTATGACTCTAAGAGTCTAATAATCTAGGAGACTGAGACTCCAAAAACCTTATAGTGAAAATAACTTGCTAAAAACTTAATGCATTAAATATTCTAATTAATATAGTGCCTAGTTTAACTTGGGACACTATTAAGACTTAATATTTTATCTTTTCAAAGGTCACAAGGGCTCCCAACATAGGTCAATTAGCTATTACAAAAAATCCACATTCTCTTGGAGACTAAGGACAAATGGGAATTCAAGGATTCTCTCTTGATAGAGTTGGTAGAAGTGAGATAAAAGGTCTAAGAACTTAGAGTTATCAATTGAAAGAGGGGTCCCCCATTTTTATATACAAAAGGGGTGTGTTAGATACAAAAAATGGTGACTTCCATGAGGAAAGTTGTGTTTCAACACTTAGAACCTAGGATGCTAACTTCCATTCCTGAACAAAACATAGATTACAAATATATAATTAACACATCTAAAAAATAAGGCTCTAAAGTCATATAAAATAAGTGACATAATAAGCATTATTCTCACAAAAATACATTAGTGTGTGTGAGGTGATGTTCTTATAATTAATTTAGTTTTAAGTCTCACCTAAATGAGTCCATGTGAAACTAGGCATTAGATCATCCAAAGGGGGCATTATTGGTTGAATGGTTTTTAGGGAATGGTATGGGCATTACTATGCTTCCAACTAGGCAAATATAACCTTGAAAGAGATACTGCTAGTCCCATTCAAGGCCTGTTTCCATTATAATATAGGATGGAAATCCTATGATGGAGGTTGTCTAAATAAACCTTTTAAATAAAACTTAGAATTTATATTCTATAGGTTTTTCCATCCTTCTTTTAAGGTCTTATTATGAAGACATTTGGTAGTTTTGAAAAACTAGGAGCAATACAAATTAATGAGTTCATCACAAGGCACTTATATGGATCCACACACATCTCCTACTTCAATGGATTTTTTCGTCTCACTTGGTGTGAATTAAAATTCAAGTTGGTATCTTGGTCCTTCCATTTATTTCCTAATTGAGAATTAAACTTAGAGATCTCAACTGTATGCTACCTACTAGATTTGGTTATTTTTACATGATGTTCTAGATTGTCCAATCACAACCTAATTTACCATTCAATTAATGTCTAAATCATGGTAGGAACATGGGCATATCATATTTGAGGATTCCCAAGTGGTTCGAACTCTATACCACATTTATTATGCTCATTGGTTCATGATACGATAGTTAACACCTAGGCATAGCCTAGTAAATTATCTTTATGCACCTGGGAGAAAAAGAATGCCAATTGGAAGATGCATGGAATATTATAATTAGTTATTTAACTTTTATTGTACCTCATTTTGACCATCCTAGGGCCTATTGGGATATGCCTACTAATCTTGTATGAAAAATGTTAGATGACATGATGGTGATAAGTCAAGATCTCCTAGACCCTAACATCTCTGTCAAGTCTAAGAGACTAAAAAAATTGACAATTGGTCACATGGTGATTTCTCATTTGGTTAGGATCTCTTAGTATATTACATACATGTCAAGATTAAGATAGTGACACATCTAACACTAGGGTGATCCCATTAGTTAGATATCTATAATTATAACTTCCAAGCCTTGTGGTGTGTTTCCACTTGGTCAGGCTCTCCCAATATCTAACATCTCCATTAGTGTCAGGAGACTAAAAATTATAACATTAGGGCACATGACACTCTCCCATTGGTTTGGGTTCTCCTAAGATCTAACATCCCTATTAGTGTTGAGAGACTGATTGTTCAAATATTTGGGCACATGGTTAGATATGCTTTGACAAGTTTTGACAATGAACTACATGGTGCCTTCTTATTACATCAAGATCTCCCATGCCCTAACATCTTTATCAAGTCTAGGAGACTGACACATCTGACACTAAGGCACCCTACTTGGTTGTGTTTTACCACATTATAACTTTGTTGATAGTTATCCACATGGCCCATTTTCATTCCACCATTTCACCTATGTAAATACATAAAAAGAGATTAAGTAAAATTAAAATAAAAGTGATGAATAAAATTATTAATTGGATACTATCTACATTTCATAAGGTGCCATGTAGGACTCTAAGATTCTAATAATCTATGAAACCAAGACTCTAAGAACATTATAGTGAAAACAACTTACTAAAAACTTAGTGCATTAAATATTCTAATTAAAATAGTGCCTAGTTTAACTTGGGACACTACTAAGACTTAACTATGTTATCATTTCAAAGGTCATGAGGGTTCCCAACATGGGTCAATCAGCTATTACAAAAAATCCATATTCTCTAGGAGACTAAGGATAAATGGGAATTCAAGGATTCTCTCCTGATAGAGTTGGTAGAAATGAAATAGAAGGTCTAAGAACTCAGAGTTATAAATTTAAAGAGGGGTCCCACATTTTTTTATACAAAAAGGGTGTGTTAGTTATTGGGTGAATATTTTTTTAACAACATAATTATAATGAAGAAACCTAGGGCATGAAGAATCAATAAAAATAACAAATCAAGAATGCTATAGGAGATTTAATCCCCTCTTCATTTGGTTGTACCAAGATTATGAATAAGGTATGCTCAGAAGTATAACTATACATAATGAAGTTCTTGGTATAATCAAGGCAAACTAGGATAGGAGAAAGTGAAATATCTTCTGTTATCTCATGAAAATCATTTCATCCTTATGCATTCCAATGAAAAATTAATTTTACTTTCATCATATCAATAATGTGGTGAGTCTTTTCAGCAAAATTAGGTATAAATCCTCACAAAAAATTAACCTTCCTAAAGAAAGAATGTACTCCTTTCTTAATTGATGGAAAATTAAGATTTTGAATTGACTTAACTTGATCTAGATCAATTTTGATTTCTTCCTTAGATAAAATATGTCCAAGGAGATTTCCTTCTGTAACCCCAAATATGGACTTCTTGGGATTAAAAGATATCCCATGTTCATGGCATCTTTTAAGTACTCAATACAAATGGTCAAAATCATCTTGATACTTTTCTAATAATATGACTAGATCATCAAGGTAGACTATAATGAAATTACCAATTATATCTCAAAAAGCCAAATCCATAGCCCTCTAGAAAGTAGCACCAGCATTAATTAATCCAAAAGGCATTCTATGATATGTAAAAGTACCCCATGGAGTCGTGAAGGTTATCTTATGTTGATCTTCATCATGAACCTCCACTTTATTGTATCTTCAGAAACCATCTAGCATAGACAACATCTCTAAACTAGTCATAGTTTTCAATACTTTACCCATTACTAGGAGTGGGTAATTATCCTTAAGTGATAATTGATTCAAATTCTAGTAGTTAACACAAATACAGATCTCTCCATTATTTTTCCTTACATGAACAATATTTACTATCCATGTGGATTGATGTATGGGAAATATAATGCAAGCATTCAACATCTTTTGAATTTTAGTGAGGATAGTACCTAATATTTTGGGATTATACTACCACTATTTTCACTTGTGAAGCTGAGATCCTAGCTTGAGAGGAATATCATGTTGCACTTCCTTAGGTTAAAAAGATTTCATATCAGCACATGAATATGCTAATACATCAATGTAATGATGTAGAAGAGTCACCAAATTTTCTCTTTCCTTTGATGAGCATCATTTCCCAATATTTATCATTTGGGGGTCACTTTCTATTCCTATATTAAATTGCTCAATTTTTTAAATGAATCAAATTCTAATTATTGACATTTGAGGAATCAATCATGCTTATCAAAAAGTCTTTCCAAAGATACCAACCCTCTGGGAATTTTATTCCCTTTTAGCTGCAAGACTTCTTCACTAGTTTCCTTATTAACTTTAGAAATTAATTCTTGAGGAGTGGAATCACTTCCTTCAAAATAAAACTCACTAAAATTTTCCACCTTCTCCAAGAATGAGATGACTTGCTCATCATTATTAAAAACTTGCCAATGATCAACATTGTTGGGAACAATGGGTCAAAAAACCAACTCAATGGTATACTTGTTTCCTTGAAAATCTTTGTGAGGAATCAAAAGAGTGGCTAAAATGGCCAATGAATCAGGTCTATCATTATATTCTCTTAGAACTACTGATATATTGAACACATAAAAACTTTCTATGTAATCCCAAATTTTATTGCAGTGATGCCTTAGTCTTTCATTCTTTTTTTGATATAAGTTCTTGACTTGACAAATGATTACCTCAACATCACCTTGGGCATGAATATTTTTTATTCCTTTCTTTCTTACAACTTCCATTCCTAACAAAAAAGCCTCATACTCAGTAGTATTATTAGTATTATCAAATTACAATTTGAAAGAGAAAGGAAAATTTTTTCCTTTTAGGGATATGAGAACTATTCTAGGTCTAGATCTAGTTGATGAACAACTACCATCAAATTCCAAAGTCCAAACATGATTTGAACTCTCAACCTTAATAGTGTCAAAATTCAAAATCTCCTCATCTGAAGAGGGAAAATATTCTATTTTTTTAATCTTTTTCTAAAATATCATTTGAAGATATTATATCTTCATTTGTAGTCAAGAAATATGTGCCCATTATAGAGGTTTCAAAGAGGATCTAAGATTTTGGGTCTTCTATCTTTTTTATAGTGTACTTTGCTTGCTTTTCTAGATGAAGTTTATGCATAACACCCTTAACAAGTATCCCAGCCTTAGACCATTCCATATTGATTTCTCCTCCAACATATTTGCAAAAGTTATGTCCCAATAGAACTCCATATGAGGCCAAAACATCATCCACTAGAACTGTCATTTTGATCTTTTTCTCTAAAAACACAACAAATGCAAATTATGCATCCTTAATTTTGCCTATAAGAGGTACTTGTTTGGTTTCCATTGAGAAGCAATGACCAAAAGTCTTTGTCAAGGTTAACCCCAAGGTATTATCCACCTTGGCAAGCATCACATTATCAGAAGTACCTAAATCAATAACACAATTACTAAGCTTATAACCATTGACAAACAAATAAATATAGAAAGGTTTTATTTTTATATAATTATGTGCAAGAGTTATAACCAAGTTATTTTTCTTTGATTTTAGCTTATGGTCAATTGGTATACTCTTAGCTAAAGTTTGATCAAAATTAATCCCCTTGATTTTTACAAATTTTTCCAATCTTTAAAATTTATCAAGGTTTGGTTAGAGTTATTCTAACTCTGAAATTTAGATTTTAATCTTCTTAGCATGATCAATAATATCAAAAGCTAGATATGGAGCAACTGAGGAAGACAAAACATTTTCACTTTTAGGTTTTAGTTTTTTAGCACTAGGTCTAGACATTGAAGGAGAAGAGTTAGAATTATGAGGAGTACTCACTTGTTTATCTACCACCCTATCATTTGGTTAGACTGATAAAGGATTTCCTCTTTGGGCAATTGTAACCTCCTTTCATGGTTCATCCTTGAATTTTTTCTATCAACATTTTGTTGTTGATTCAGCTGACTTTGAGAATAGGTGAAAATAAAATCAGAATCACCATGTGTATCTTCCTCATGTTTAACATCTTCTTCAAAGTTTAAAAGCATGATGTCAAAGTCACCAGTTTCTCCTTCTTCATTTCTGGTGAAAGGAGTAACATTTTCTTCTAGAATGTATTCCAATTTTGGAACATCATCATTTTTAGGTTCCAACCAATTGATTATTGCATCATCTAGAGGTGCCTCTAATGCAAGCCTTGCTTATGTTGGAGGAAGCTTATTTATATTTTTATTCCTATCAGCATTGTTAGAATAGTTTAGATATGTTCTCCTAGGAACATATTTATGTGAAGGAAAAGACATGCTTTGAGACATTTATTTTTTAAGTGTAAGCAATTCATTTTCTAACTTTTTAATCATGGGATCTATGGTGTTAGTAAAATATAAAGTAGGGGAAGGCTTCCCTCTAGGCTTGATTTAATTATTTCTCATCTTTCCTTCTAGGATTAAATCATCTTCTACTTTGGTGTCTAAACTTTGAGAAACATCAAGATTAGCTAGATTTGCTCTTCATAAAATAAAACTAACTTTTGACAATTGAGAATTGATGAAGAATCACTTCAAATTCTCAGGTGTAGATTGAGCAACCACCAAAATCCTATTCCTCAACTTATTAAAATTTTCCATGAACTCACACATAGGCTCATATGCTTCCTTCTTCATTTGTGTAGCTGAGCCAACAAAGTATGAGCATCTTCTACCGAATTGAATATTTCTTCAAATTTTGTCTTGAGCATAGCCAAATTTGTGATAGTACCAGTTATAAGATGATATAACCAATAAATAGTAATGCCTTGGAGTGTTTCTACAAACAAATTTACAAAAACATCTTCATGTTCCACTCTAAGAACTCCACATGAAATGTAAAATGTAGTAATATGTTCATCTAGATGTTGCTTACCATCACCATAAAACTTAAGAATTTTTTTTCATGAGCCATAAGGTAGTTCATGTGATGGTGGTGCCAAATTCAAAGGACCAAAAACATCACCCCATAGACCTTAATTTTCCATTCTTTATGGATTATATAGAGGCATTACAAACCTTTACAAAATCAATGTAGGTAAAACTCTATGAATGTTGTAAGCTTATCCTGGTATGGGAGATCTTGTATTTGTAGGTGGAAAACTTCTTGTATGCTAAAGAGGTGACCTTACATAGGCTAGAAAAAAATCAAAGTTATTTTCTTATAACAACTCAAATGTTGGATCAATGAGTCCCACTACCCCTCTTCCATGAGTGTAGCTTTATTCCACTAGAATGTGAAATTACATAGAAAGAAAAGAGATTAACTACAACAAAATAGTAGAAAATAATATGGTGCTAGTCTTATATGAATCAAGTGAGTGTAGAACTTGATCTAATGTCCACTTTCCCTAGTGGAGGCACCAAATATTTTTGGGTGAATATTTTGTTAACAATGGAATGATAACGAATAACCTTAAGGCATAAAGAATTGATGAAAATAACAAATTGAGGAAAATAAGAAGTGCAGTCAAGCTTGAAAATAGTAGCAAAGGACATATTCGTGCTTGAAGATGGTGAATATAAATGGTAAAAATGAATTTACATGGGTTAAAATATATATATAAGAGGGGTAATTAATGCAAAATTAATTACTGACATAGTGGTGGGCCCAGGTGTAAGAGTAGAGAAAAATAGTGATACTACATTAGAAAATTAGATTGCAATGTCAGAGAATTTTTTTACTAGTATACTCAATGGTGCACTTCAGAGAAAATTCTCTGATTTTCACCAAACCATAAAAGTGTAGTTCAGAGAAAATTATTTGAACTGCACCAAAAATAAACTTCCCTCAATAACTAACTTTTTAAAAGGAAACACAAACACAAAGAGGCAATGATTAGCCTCATTTTGTGTGCTTAGAGTTCATGGGCTATGAAACATATAATTTTTTTAGGGGTTATCCCATGAATTGAGCCTACTAAATTCAAGGATAACATTAGACACAAAAAATGGTGACTTCCATGGGGAAAGTTATGTTTCAACACTTAGAACCTAGGATTCTAACTTCCATTCCTTGAATAAAACATAGATTACAAATAAATATTTTATACATTTAAAAAAACAATGCTCTAAAGTAATATACAATAAGTGACATACTAAGCATTATTCCCATAAAAATCCATTAGTGTGTATGAGGTGATGTTCCTCTAATTAATTCAATTTTAAGTCTCACCTAAATGTGTCCATGTCAAGCTAGGCATTAGATCATCCAACGAGGGAATTATTGGTTGAATGGTTTTGAGGGAATAGTATGGGCATTACTATGCTTCTATCTAGGCATATATAATCTTGAAAGAGATACCTCTAGTCCCATTCAAGGCATAGCTTCATTAAAATATAGGTTGGAAATCCTATGATGGAGGTTATCCAAATAACCCTTTTAAAGAAGACTCATAATTTATATTCTATAGGTTTTTCCATCCTTCTTTTAAGGTTTTATTATGAAGAGATTTGGTAGTTCTATTCATTAAGGTTTTTGGACCAATTGAAATGTTATGGGATGTTTGGAAATATCTAAATACCTAGTCGACCTTAGATTGGTTTGGTGATCTCACTTTTAAGGATATTATTATTAAGTGAAATTTTTATGTCTTCTATTAGGACATGGGGATATTATAAAATTCACTTATTTAGATAAGAATCACTAGCTTTAAAAATATAAAATGTAAAATACTTTCCCATAACCTTTGACTTACTTAAACTAAAGGCTAACCTTTAGTATTCTAATGTTTTAATTGTACTTCCTGATATTTTGTCACCATTCAAAGTGGTTACTTTGATTTATATAAATTAATATTCTATTTGGGTTTAATTCCTTAATTTCACTTAAGGGATAAATTAAGGGAAATTTTACATGAGAGGCGAAGACCAATGGAATAAAACAACACCAAAAATTAAAAAAAACACAACAAAAATAAATACATAGTGGGAAAAAACACAAAAAAAAAGAAAACTCCCCTTATATATACATTACCACCCTTATCTAGTTTACTCTAAGATTATATCATAAGGGGAAACCAAGAAGTAGTGCTTTAGGAATTGTTTGCTCACTGATAGTGGGAGGTCTCTACCTTCTAGGTCCTTAAGGTGAAAAGTGTTCTAAGTAGCTCAACTATATAATAGAGACCAATTTAGACATGATTTATTTTGGAATTATTTCCCTTATTTTTGGGATCATTATCCCACAATAGTACTAGATTATAAATCTTAAAGGATTTAATGTGGCCCTTTTTTTAAACTATTGCTTGATAGTGCTCTGATGTTTGCTAAAGTTGAGTAAAGCCTCATCTCAAGCTTCCTCTAGATGGATAATGTCCAAGAAATTGGAGTTGAATTTATCATCTTGCTCTATTTACTAATGTATTAACTTGTATTTAGGTAACTTGAGCATAATTGGTGGGACTAGTTCAAGTCATAGGCTAGTAGGAATGGTGAGCTCTTAAGTGCTTGTCTATGCTTGGTATGATTATCCCTATCAGATATTGAGAGATTTTGACCACTCTAACATCAAGGTGCATGGTTGGATAGGCTATGATATGTTTTAAACATGAGCTTTGTAGTGACTTATTAATGTGTTAGGATTTTCTAGGCCCTTACATCTTTGTCAAGTCTAGGAGATTGACATGTCTGACACTAAGGCACCCTGATTGGTTGTGCTTTGCCACATTCTAAATTTGATTATAATTATCCATATGGATCATTTTCATTCCATCATTCCTCATATGTAAATCCATGAAAAGAGACTAAGTAAAATGAAAATAAATTTGATGTATAAAATGCTTACCTAGCCACCATCTAGATTTCATAATGTGCCATGTAAGACTCTGGGAGACTGAGACTTTGAAAATATTATAATGAAAAAAACCTATATAAAAGTTAGTGCATTAAATATTCTAATTAAGAGACACCTAGTTTATCTTAGGACACTACTAAGACTCGACTGCATTAGCTTTTCATAGGTCGTGATGGATCCCAACATGGGTCAATCAACCATTAAAAATAAGCCACATGCTTGGGGAGACTAGGGTGGAATGGGAATTTGAGGATTCTCTTTTGATGAGGTTGGTCAAAGTAAGATATAAATTTTGAAAACTTAGAGTTATCAATTTAAATAGGAACTTAAAAAATGTGGTGTGTTTTCCACAACAAATGGTGAATTACATAGGGAAAGTGGTGTTTAATCACTTAGAACCCATGATGCTAACTTTCATTCCTACAAAAAACAAAAACTACAAATAAATCTTTAACACATAAGAAAAAGGAGGCTCTAAAGTCATGTACAACAAGCATTTTCCCATAGAAATCCATTTGTTTGTATGAGGTGATACTTTAATTGATTTAGTTTTAGGTCTCACCTAAATGATTCCAAGTCAATATGGGCATTAGATATCCCAAAGGGGGCATTGTTAGTTGAATGGCTTGGAGGGGAATGGTATGTGAATTGATATACTACCAGCCAAGTGTTTATATCTCTAACAGAGACACATATGGTCCCATTCAATGCCTTGTTACATTACCAACTAGGTTAAAAATCATGTGATAGAGGTAGCCTAAATAATCCTTTCAAGGAAGACTTAGTATTTAGATTCTATAGCTTTTTCTAGTCTTCTTTTAATGTTTTATTATGAACAGATTTGGAATTTATATCCATTGAGGTTTTGGGACCAAGCCAAGGGTGATGGGATGTTTATAAATATCTAAATACCTAACTAAGCATAGATTAATTTAATGATCTCACTTTTCAGGATTTTCTTATTAAGTAAAATTTTGATGGATTTTGTCAGGACATGGGGCTATTCTAAAAGTCACTTATTTAGTTAAAAATCACTAGTCTCAAAAATATAAAATGTAAATAACTCTCCCACAACTTTTAACTAGATTAAAATGAAAGGCCACCTTTGGAATCCAACATTTTAACTATACTTCCTAGGTTTTCATCATAATTCAGAGTGGTTACTTAATTTCAGTTTTCTAAAGGAACCTTCCAATTGGGTTTAATCCCTTGATTTCACTTGAGGGATAGATTAGGGGAAAGGTAATTGATAGGTTGTCTCTATACCTTTCATTTAACTAATCAATAGATTAGTGTCATTTTATACCAAGGCTAGTGCCCAAGTCTATATGCAATGAGATGTTGGATATTTGAGTTAATAGTTCATTATTTGGGGGGTGTTTACTCTATTATTTATATCTAAATCCTAAAGGCAACAAACAAGATTCTAATCTTATTTTGTAGAAAAGGTAAATCTAGAAAGTTTTACTAACTAAACATCCCCTATGACAATCTTTGTTAAAAGGATTATTTGGTTCACACCATCAACATATATAACTTAAACATCTATCATAAGACATTATAGTGTCCTCACTTGACTTATTTGATTGGGTAAGATAGAGTTGTATTTCACAATGCGAGAATGTTGATTTCCTATTATCACCTAGACTACTTCCTGATAAATTTTGAATATGGATATGAGTTGTTTCAGTAAAAAAATATTCCTATTAACTTTACTCTTATGAGAATTAAAAGACACTATGCATAAAGGAAACTCACTTGCATTGAATTGAATTTTTTTTTTGCATATAATGAAATCACACTTACATTAAAAGAAACACATTTTGGGTTAAAAGGGAAATCACACTTTACATTAAAAGGGAAATCACACTTGTAGTAAAATGAAATATACCTATATCAAAATAAATATACTTTTAAACTATAAAATTTAAATGCCAATTATCTTGATATTCAAAGATAAGTGTTCCCTTGATCCTTACTCAAAATAGGATCAGCTTAACTCAGTAGTGGAATAGAATGCTATAATTTATTAATAATTCATTACCAAAAGGAACAAATATAGATGCTAAGAATTCTACTAAAAAAATACACTTGAATGTTTCCTAATTTTCTTTAATCTCTATTACCTCCAAATGAGAAGGAGACATGTACTTAAAGCACATCTCAATAAACCTTCTCAAAATACAAAATTTGGTGATCTAAACAACAAAATCTACTTATTATAAATAAAATATCTAAGACGTATTGGAACTGATTTAACTAATAATAGACCAACTATAACTAACATATATCTAAAGAGATTATGTCCAGATCCACAAAATAAAAATATATTTATATTTGGATCATTTTAGACTATTACTATAAATATTAATGTCTAAAATAATATATCTAAAGAGGGAATGTTTGTTTGTGTGTGTGTGTGTGTGTGTGTGTGTGTGTGTGTGTGGTGGATATATTTGGAGTTGCTATATTAATTTGTAGAGTACAGCTGGTCATCTTCAAAGTGTGGCTAAGCATCTTTGGAGTAGGCTAGATAGATCTTTGGATCTTTGTCATAATATCTTTGAAGCTACTTGGGTGGATCTTCAAAGCTTTGACTAAGTATATTTGTAGCTCACTATTTTCCATGCCAAGTCTTCAAAGTTATTGATAAAATGTTTTTGCCAAAATTGTTGATGAATTCTCAAAATAATCCCACCATAGAGATGTATGTCTATATGCAAAATTATACTCATTTCATCCAAGTTAGACACAAATAAAAAAATAAAGAATCAACAATATCTCACATACAAATAAAATACAATTACACTCATTCCATACTTAAATGATAACTTAACTATTAAATGTAATGAAATATATAAGAAATAGGTAACACTTATGGATAGTTTATATGAGATATAATGAGCCATATAAAATTCTCATCATTTCCCCCCCACATTTTACCTTTTGCAAGTCCTTTTACAAACTAGGTGATAATTGTTTTTTAATCTAGGAGTCCTAATCCTAACCACTGGATGAGATAATAAATTTGAAAATGATGTCCCTAGTTATAATGATTTCTAGGAATAAACCCCAAATCTCTTACCATAGTGTGTAACCATGATTAAAATTCTACTTATGAATAATTCTGCTAATTCTACCAAGGAGACATGGGATAGAGAAGAATAGGTGGCCTAAATATCATGTCAATCCAAAGATCTAACCCTTCTTACTCTAGGATCCAAGTGGTAATTTGAGCAAGTGCTTTAGTTTTCTAGAGACTCCAACTGAGGATAGTGAGATTCATGACTTCCCTATATTTCAAGTCAATAGGCAATGTCTCAAATCTAGCCATACTTGTGATAGAGCTGGAGGAATGTTAGATGATAAAAGCTTGGAAAGATGCTACATTTTCTCTTAAAAATCATGATACTTGTCTTCCATGAACATGTGATACAAAGGCTGGAAGGAAATAGAAAGTTTGTGAGATTATGGAAATTAGGGTATTATACATAAGCCTGTAGTATTTTGCAGTTCTAGGAATTGATTATGTGCTTTCTCCCAAGTAGTTTTATTTCTCAAAGTGGAAATGAAATCACATAATTGTGTTTCTCCCATAAATAAGTTAACCATAAATCTAGATTAGTATCCCAATAACATGTTACAAAGATAAAACTCAAAAATTTGATCTTGTCTTTTTGTAGTGTTTTTAAGAAAGATATCCATGAATATGTGTTCATATTCAATGACATGGGGGAAGCTAAGATAAATCAATTGAATTTTCCACTTATAATACTATTCATGAAGAAATAAAACATACATAGAAGAAGGTTTTCTTCAAGATAATAATTTCTCAGTAATTTCACAAATAATTTAAATAGAAGTTTGAGCCTACTGCAACTATTGCTAAGACTCTATTTTGATTCTGGCATTCTCTCCTAAATTCTAAATCTTATTCTAAGCTTTCTTCAAAATTTGAATAATCCTATGAAATGGTAAAGGAAAAGGAGAAATATATATTGTGGTATCTTTAGTATGTACAACTATCTCCCTTGTTTCTTTCTTCATAGCTTGTATGGTAGCTTACAACTCAACATTCTGAGTTGTTAGCTTCTATATGCAAGTGTTTCATTGACCAAGTGGTGCATCCTTACTATCAATAGAGTGTTTTATATTATCAATCTGATCATCCTTAATTACAAGATAATTTTCTAAAGTGTTAAGCTCATGAGATTATGAGATCAATTGATTATGAATTCTAGTTTGTTTAACATTAACTACTACTATAATCACTTCATATGATCAAACCCGAGAAACAAAATCTTCATATCATTTTTATAAAGTATAAATGGTTTGGTCCTTAACTTTTAAGTTCAATCTAAAAAATATAGCTCTACTTGTTATTGTCAAATAATTTCTTCATGTTGTGATAGGGTCACACCATGCTTTAAATCTTTATCTTTATGTGTTAAGTAGAAGACAAAGATTCTTCTATGAGTGGAGATTTACCCTTGTAAACCATGGAAGATAAGGGTATTTTCTCTTCAGTTTAAATATCTTGTGCTAAGTTTTGTGTATCTTCAACTTCATACTCAACATCTATAAAATTTAAGGGATAAGTAAAGATTAAACTACCTAAAATTTTAGTTACATGTACCTCAACTTCTTCTTCCTCTTAAAGAATCAATCAATAAATTCACTAGGGTTTGATAGATGGGGTAGGATTTTTCTTATCAAAACCCTCATTTTACCTTTTGACATCCTTTGCAACATCTTTGGAGCTACATGCACTAAAGATGGACCTTCCTTTATTATTGCTATCATAAGAGAAGAAACAAGATGTTGTGGTTTCTTACCAGGAATTTTGAGTGAATTTCCAAGAAATGAAGACCAAGATTTGTCACCCTTTGGTTTCTTTAGGAAATGGTGTTGATATATGAGATGAATTAAGCCATGATGTTTAATTGACCCAATGATCCTTTTTAATTTATGAGTTATATGATGGATAGTATGATGAAGATAAGAAGGTAGGTCTACCTGATGCTTAGATTTGGTATCTCCTTTCTTTAGATGAATGAGAAGTCACATTGTGTCACCACTAACCATAGTGAACTATATATCATAAGTGAGGTATTTCATGATCTAATATGCTACATTATATCATAAAGGTAGAAGACTATTTTGAGTGATCCCTAATGTAATGTCTTACAAAGTCTTGGCCAACTTATGATGGAGTTCATTACCATCAATGAATATTTGAATCATATAAAAAAACTCATATTATAAATAAAAAGTACACCTTCTTCAAGAATCCATAAAAGTTTACTGATAAGAGGAATCAATAGGAATATGTTCACCCTAGACTATAGAATGATCTTCATCAATTTTTTCTCAAAACTCTTAAACAATGTTTTCCTAAAAACCCTAAAATATCTTTAAGAAATTGAGCCACCATATTATTTCAAAAACAACCCTAGTATATTGATATTGTAAAATAAGTTTTGTCAACTCTAGTTCACTTCTTTTTTTACCCCCCATATTTGTAGTTATCCATAATATTATCAAAAAATTGCTTACACAATGCAAAAATGAGTTCAAAATCACATAGAGTACTGAGTAGGGTAAGTAAGTTGGGATATGATGTTGTAATGAATAGAAATAAAGGGATAAAAAGGGTGGCACATTTTTAATTGATAAGATGTATCATAAAATTTTAGTAGAGACGATGGCCAATCACATAAGAACAAACAAATTTTTAATGAGGGAGTAATTTTGGGGTCAACATAAATTACGTGGCATGAGAGATCATACTTGGTAGCACTTGAAATGATATTTAAAATTAGTTATGAATTAGGACTTATCTTTTTAAAATTTCTTTGGAATGACCCCACATCAAGTCTTGAAATTAGGAAATAGTACTAGATTTAGTCACATCCAAGTGGAATCAATAGTACTTATCCATATTTTGAAGTGATGTCCACCTAATGGTCATACATGTAGAACATAAAACAAAAAATGTCTAACTTGTTGGTAAGGAAGGACAACTATACTTATTTTGTAAGGATCCATGCTTATCTCCTAAATTTTTCATGTGCCCTATGAGAATAAACAATTTTGAAAAGATACGTTAGCTGACAAGATAATAGTTAATGTTTATTGTAGAAGTTTCATCTGAAAAGTGCCATTTCTAGTTTTCACTTTTCATTGGTTTTTATTTTATTTTTATAATTTATTTTATTTTTCATATATATATATATATAAGTTTTTAAATGAAGGAAAACCCCCATTTACTAGTTTTTGGTATTCTTCCTTATTGGATGTTTTCTATAAAGATCATTCAATCTTAGTGGAAGAACCAAGTTATTTCATAAGATCAAATTGGTTTTGATTATGTTTAATGAATTATTCCATGTTCAGAGGTCTCTTATACACTTTAAGTCTATGACCAAAGCTGTCCTTTAATCACCATCAATTGGTTGAAGTTGGACATATCCATTATTGTTGATAGTTTTGATTAGGTATGGCCCAAACCATCTTGTCTTAAGATTACCTTTAAAATTCTAGAATTTGGAGTCAAATAAAAGTGCTCAATAACCTTTTTGAAACTATTTTATCTGATATGAGCATCATGCCACTATTTTTGCTACTGCTGGATCATGCTATCTTGAGTGAGTGCATCCATTCTTAGTTCATCTAGCTTCTTCAGTTACATGATTCTTTCCTTTTGTGCTTCATCAAGATTAACTCCCATATCAGTTGTTGTCTTTAGTGTCTGCAATTCAAACTCTATTAAAAACAAAAGTTTCTTTCCAAACACAAGTTCATATGGATAGAATCCTATGGTAGTCTTTTATGTTGTATTAAATTCTCAAACTACTTCAGGTACTTTATCTACCCAATATTTCTTGCTACTATTCACTATTTTGGTCAAAATATTTTCAAGTTCTTAGTTTGTGATCTCCACTTGCCCATTAGATTAGGGGTGATATGATGAGGATTTTCAGTGATTGATTTGGTAAAATTATGTAAAAGCCTTGATCATGTTAGACATGAATTGAGGCCCTTGATCATAAAAAATAGATATAAGAGATACAAATATCAACATGATCCTATAATATAAGAAATCAACAACCATTTCCTCTTGAGCAAAGGTGAGTGCTTGCACTTCATCCCACTTAGTAACATAGTCAGTACATATTAATAAATACTCTTTTTCTTAAGATGGTGTGTTTATTGGACTAACAAAGTTCAAACCCCAGTTCTCAAATGGTTATAAAACTATTTGAGGATGGAGAGGCATTTCTGAGGATAAAGTAGGCTCACCCATATTTTGGCAAGGATCACATTGCCATACAAACCTTTTTTTAGTATTATAAAGAGATGGCCAATAATAACCCACACCAAGAATATTATGAATGGTCCTTTTAATTAAATAATGTCCTCCTCCAAGTTCACTATGGCAGGCTCTCATGATGTCAAATACTTCATCTTATTTGACACACTTGTGAATTACATGATCAACTCTAGTTTAAAATAACATGATTTTAAACCATTTGAAATCAGATCTAGTTCTAATCAAATGTCTTCTTTCTTTATAAGTAAAGGAATAAGGGAAATTCCCTATTGCCAAGAAATTTTCCATGTCTATAAACCATGGGGAGTATGTAGATATAGAAGATAGTTTTTCATATGGAAAAGAGTCCTTCATAGGTTCATCTTCACCTATAGTGATCAATCTAGACAAAAAATTAGAAATAACATTATACTTTCTAGGTTTGTCTATAATGGTAATGTCAAATTCTTGTAATAGCATTAGCCATCTAATAATTATACCACCTATAACTAGTTTACTCATTAATTAATTAATTAATAGATGAATGTTATGTATAAATAAATATCTGATAAGTAGTAATGTAAATTTCTAAACTTGTTTATGGCATAAACTAAAAAAAGAAATTCTTTTTTTATGGTAGTGTAGTTTTTCTCTATGGGAGTAAGATTCTTTTTGATATAATAAATGACATGCATTTTTCCTTCCTCATCTCTTTGTCCAAGAAGTTCCCCAAGTGCATTATTGGACGCATCATTATAAATATGAAAATGTTGTTACCATTAGGTCATTTTAAAACTAGAGCAGTCATAAGTTTGTTTTTTAATATTCCAAAAACTTCTTGACACTTATCATTCCATACAAATTCATTGTCTTTTGTTATAAAGGAAAACATAGGTACAACTATTTTTCTAATGTCTTCAATAAATATTCTATAATATCCTACATGATTGAGAAAAAATTTGACATTTATTTATGTTTTAGGAATGGAGAGACTATAAATTACCTTAATATTCTTAGGATCTACTTTTATTCCTTAAGAAGAGATATGATGTCCTAAGACTATCCCTTCAATAACCATTATTACACACTTCTCATGACTCAATGATACTTGGTGCTCTTCACATCTGGTGAGAAATTTATCTAAATTACTTAAGGACTCATCAAATGTGTTGCCATGGACTATGAATTCATCTATGTATACTTTCAACTAATCATTTTTAAGATCAAAAAATATGGCTGACACTACTCTCTAAAAGGTAACAAGTAAATTGCATAATCCAAAAGGAAAGACTATATAAGAAAATGTTCCCCAAGAGAAGGTAAATTTATTTTTATCTTTATCTTCAAGGGATATTCTCATTTTATTTTATCCATTGAATCCATCTAAGAAAGAAAAGTACTACTTACTTGCTAGGTTATCCAAAACATCATCAATAAAAGGCAAAGGAAAGTAATCTCTCATAGTGGATTTATTTAGTTCTTCATAATCTAAAAAAACTCTCCATTTTACATTTTTCTTAGGTAAAATGATCACAGGTGAAACCCATTCAATATTGGATATGGGGTAAATGACACCAAGTTCTATTAATTTTTCTATATTTGTCTTTATGAATTCTTTCAAGGCTAGGTTAAGTCTCTATTGTAGTTATCTAACTAGTCTAATAGCTTTGGTGTAAATGTGATGGGTATAGACACTAGGATATATTCCTTTAATATGATTTTAATCCCAAGAAAAGGATTTTATGTGTTTTAAAAATACATTAAACACTTTATTTTCTTGTTGGTCAGTTAACCAGCTATTGATATTCAACAATTTACTAGGATGGAATGTAATTTCTATAATATCTAGAATGATGGAATTTACCTACTTGTATTAACTCATCAAAAAATTCAATGGACATGGATGTGGTAGTGGCATGTGAAATTTATCCACATCTTTGTAAAAATTTTCACTTTTGGAGAGTAGATTGGTCAATGGACAATGAAAATTATTTAAAAATGAATTTTACCCCTCTTGAGCCTAGTCAACTATGGTTTGTTGGATATATTACAGATTAGATAACATGTTTGGGGGACTTGTGACATTGTATTGGTTCTCATTAGTGAAGCTAAATTCTTACCATTCATGATTATTCTTCTTTAGAGCTAAGCTATTAGTCTTTGGAGCTAATCTAGTAGTCTTTGGAGCTAAGCTATTAGTATTTGGAGCTAGGCTATCAGAATTTAGAGATAGGTTGTCTTTGTATAAATCTTATATTATATGTTCCTCAAATTTTTGGACATGTTATTTTATAGTAACCATGTATAAGGAATACAAACTATTCTAATTTTTTTCAAGTTGATCCATCTATATCTGTTTAGGAAGATCCATTGAAGGCCTAGTAAGAAGATAAAGGGAGATTTTTTTGGTGTGTATTCTATTAGAAATGGTGATATTACTAGATCTATAGTCAATTCATGTTATTATTATAGCTAACCAAGGTCTTCTAATAATAACTAGATATCTTACCTTCTTAGGTTTATGTTGAAGGATCATAAAATCTTTAGGGTATTCCCAAGATTTTATGGTAACTAGAACATTTTCTATGGTTCCTTCATGCACAATAGTGGATTGATATTACATTTGTAAAAGTGTAGTGGTAGGTTGAATCCCTATGAGGGATAAATATTATACTATTTTTATAGTCATTATGTTGATAAAAGTACCCAAACATACAAGCACATTTGGTATGGGCTTATTCCTAATTGTCATAGTCATCATGGGACTGCCAGGGTCTTTGTATTTGGGAAAAAGTATGTTTACTTATAGTAGATCAATAAATTTTTTAGTTACCTAAATTTATTTATGATATTGTTTCTTTCTACCTAGTCATTTAATGCACAATCCATTAATTATTTGATACAATTCATGAATATCCTTAATAACTCATAATATTAAAATTTATATATTCATCCCTATTAAACCTTACATCAATTAAAAACCCTCCCTAAATTTTTATTCCTTAAGTCTCTCAATAAATTTAATAGAAGGGGGATCTTAGATTGTGGTTAGTGTGATTGGAGTTGTGGTGGATTCTACCTTGTCTTCATTTGTTTCTTGGACTATAAGTGACTCAAGATAGTTTTCATCATTAGGAATTTTAGTTATGGTAATGGGTGAATATCCTATTACTTTTACTAGCCTGAGATGAACATTATTACACTTAGTTGAACCACTTATAACACTATTTTCTTGGTCAACTCCATAAATAGGAGTATTGTACCTATTCTTGGTATTTTCCACTAGTTGGGTAGGTAACTATGGTTGGTTAACCTATTGCTTAATTAGTGGTGGTTAAGGTTGTGAAGGCATAAAATCCTAATATGGAGTATCCCTTCTATACTTTTGATTATGAGACCATTTCTTATTTGGCCATTGAGGTGGTGATTATTGTATCCATTGTGGTATTGGTTTTGCTATTGTGCCCAAGGTTGTGAAGTATTTTTGAGTCATCCCCCATATTTGTGGCATCTATTCTTGAGTAACTCATGTTTGTGGTTGTGGTAGTGGTCCCCACATTTTTGGTGTGAATTTTTCAATCCATGGTGTCATCCATGGATTGATGGGAAATCTTGGACAAAATTGATTTTGAGGTTAGAAGTCCTCATTTCTTGTCTTTGGATAAAGTTCACTTACTCAACTACATGTACTTATTATTTTACCTAGTTTATCATATTAGGAAGATGATTAAGTCTCTGAGTGTCATGGTCTAGGTCAAAAATACCACATACCTCTATTTTATCTAAAGTATAATCTTTTACTGCATGTTTAAGCCTACATCTAGGACAATATTAATAACTATTCAATATTGGTGGTATTGGTCTTTGCTTTAAAACTATCTAATGTGGTTTTTAATTGTAATAGAATATATATTTTATAATTAGTAAATTATTCCATTAATTTACCAACTAAAG
The DNA here is from genome assembly GCA_037957365.1 of Torreya grandis. Taxonomy (NCBI): domain Eukaryota; kingdom Viridiplantae; phylum Streptophyta; class Pinopsida; order Cupressales; family Taxaceae; genus Torreya; species Torreya grandis. The sequence continues at coordinate 1,221,928 of JARHVA010001678.1, read as the reverse complement.
GTGACTTTCATAACTATTATTTCCTTATGCTAGGTCTTGTCTTGAAATAGTTAGTACCTAATACTGAAATCTGGTGAAAGGTTAACTTTTTAATGTCACCCTTTCCCATTAGGTTCAAATCATCATGTGCATCATCATATAGGACTTTGAGAAATATTATCTTGGTGACCTCCCATGTGATTTTTTAATCACTCCATTTATGGGAAAATATAAACCTATCAAGGTAATCTTCTAAGGTTTCATCTTGTTTTATCTTGAAAAAATCTTATTTTCATTATCTGACTCTATAATAATCTTGATCTTTATCAAATTCAGTTTCCATTTCTTCCTAAGTACTTATATTATTACCTTTAAGGTCCATGAAGCATTTCATTGTTTGGTCCTTAAGTGTAGATGGGAATAACTTCAACTTATGATTGTTAGTGAAGTAGTCATATGTTTGGTAGAGAACCTAAAATTCAAATAGGAATTGATTTGGGTCCTCTAAGGATTTACCTATAAAATTAAGTAAAATAAATGGAAAGATATTTTTCATGGAGTTTTTATCATCAGGCCTTAAGTTGATTGGATAATTTTTTTTTTGTCATGTTGAGGCTACCTATCAGGGTTTTCTACATGTGCACGATTATCTCCCATATTTTCTACCCAAATTTTTTTATCAATAAAATTCAAGTTATCTTTTTGGGTTATCAACCTATGGTCTACTAGCTTAGGAGAAGAATCTTCATTTCTAATTATATCTTCTTCTTGTAGATCTTATGGATCAAATTTGACTATTCTAGAAAGTGGATCCTCAGGATCAATTTTTCCCATGGGACAAGATGACCTAAATATAATTCTTCTTGTAATATTTTTTTTTGAGGATGAAAAATTTTTAGAAGAAGAATTATAAAAAGTTTTTATATAGCTTTAAGTTGACTTTCTTTCACTTCCTGATATTTCTAGCAAGGATAAAATCCTCTCTTCTTCTAGTTTTATTTGGGAGTCTTTAGAGATAAACCATCCTTGAGAATATCTTAGGTAGTTCATAAATCTAAGGAGTCCTTGATTGTTTTTGTGTTTTTGAGGTATATGAATGTTTTTTAATTTCCATTTTATAACTCTAATATATTATCTCACTAACACTTATTAATTACCAATTGAGATTTCCCTATAAATGATGCCAAAAATGATAGGTTGTCACTATACCTTTCATTTAACCAATTAATGGATTGGTGTCATTTTGTACCAGGGTCAGTGTCCAAGGATATATGAAATGAGAGGATGGATATTTGAGTTAATATTTCATTGTTTATGGGGTGTTTAATCTATTTTTGATGTCTAAATCCTAAGGGTAGCAAATAAGATTCTAATCCTATGTTGCAAAAAAGGTAAATCTAGAAAGTTTTGCTAATTGAATATCCCTTATGGCATTCCTTGTTAAAAGGAATATTTAGTTCACACCATTAACATATAGAACTTAAACATCTTGTATAATACACTACAATTTCCTCACTCAACTTTACCACTTGGGTAGCATATTGTTGTATTTTAGAATGTGAGAATGTTGATTGCCTATTATCACCTAGACTACTTCCTAATAGGTTTTGAATATGGAGATGAGTTATTTTAGTCAATAAAATTTCCTATTAACTTTACTTTTATAATAATTGAAAGACATACTTTGTATAAATAAACTCACTTTCATTGAACTGAAACAAACTTTTCATTTAATGAAAGCACACTTGCATTAAATTAAATACACTTTGCATTAAAGGGAAATCACACTTTGCATTGAAATGGAAATCACACTTGTAGTAAAATGAAATATACTTGTATCAAAAGTGATATACTTTTAAATTATAAACTAGAAATACCAATTTTCCTAATCTTTAGAGAGAAGTGGGCTTCTGATCCTTCCTCAAAATAGGATCATCTTAACTCCGTAGTGGAATAGAATGTTTTAATTTATTAATAATTCATTATCAAAAGGAACATATACAGATGCTATAAATTTTACAAAAAAATTACACTTGAATGTTTCTTGATTTTATTTACTCTCTATTGACTTAGAATGAGAAGGATACATGTACTTCAATCAACCATCCTTAGAATAAAAAATATGTTGATCTTAATATAAAAATATGCTTATTCTAAATACAAGATCTAGGAATCAAATCCTATGCTTATAAGAGGCATTGAAACTGATTCAACTAATAATAGACCAATTACAAATAAAATATATCTGAAGAGATTATGTCTAGATTTACAAAATAGAAATACATTTATATCTAGATCTTTTTAGACTATTACTATGAATAGTAATGTCTAAAAGAAGATACCTAAAGACATAAATAATATATTTAGTTTATATCTACATAAAGAAAAAGAACTGAACATAGATAAAATATTTAAAACACAATATATTATTATTACTTCTATTGTTTTAAAAACCATATGGATGATTATAATTATATATAAAATGACATTCCTATATTCAAGATGATATATCCCTATAAAATCTTAACTAAACAATCACCCAAATCTCTTGTAAACTTAAAAAAAGTAAAAATACTAAAATATGAAGATATTGTGACACAAAATACATTTGATAACTAACATATAAAATATTAAAATAATATTATTAACAATAATATTTATGTCAGAATTAATAATGTGAACATATAACTATACCTTAAAATTCACCCCTTGTGAACATTACTAATCCTATCCTACATGCCCTTAATGTGAACATGGAGAAAACAACTCTCTCATCTCTGCACCTATACTCATGACTTGGTGATTTTTTGAGGATAATCACAAACCTCACATAATGGTTTTATAAATAGTTGACCAATAACTAAGTGGTTAACCAAAAACCACAAAATAATACATGATGGTTTTACAAATGGTGAACCAACAACCAAAATAGTGGTTTTACAAGTGGATAACTAGAAACCACAAAATAATGGTTTTATAATTGGTTTACCATAAACCACATCATGATGTGCAGTATAGATTCTAGCTCTCATTATTCTCACATTTTATAGAATTTACATATGAGTATTTAGTTCAATTATGAAAAAAAGTGAACAAGTATACAACATTTGTTCTTATTTCAAATCACACCACACTATGCTAAAAATAAACACACCACATAGATGAAATAAAAATTCCACTAAATCATAAAGTGGCCCCGTTGCTAGTGGTTAATGAGAGGCTATGAAATTTCCAGCCTTTGTTTCCTCCTTCCTCTAGTATATGAAACTACTTACTCAGTCGATATGTTTATGGATCTCATTTGTATGAATTTTCCAAGGAGAAATCCCCCCTTTAATGTGAAATAATATGTTTACATAAGATGTCAGGGTTGCCCAAAAATGCATCCTTTTATTTGACTCTTTGACAAATATGACACACTTAAAAAATGACTCTTTTAACATTTTTAAGACTTTTAAAATGGTTTCAATATCAAAATGACTCTAGAAATCATCAATATTATTAACATATTTTATATACAAAACTCATTAAAATATTTTTTACAAAATCAACTATTATAAAAACTTAAACACTAAATTCCTTATATTCACCAAATAATTGATCAATAGCCTAAAAGACTCTATTTCAAATTTTTAAAAAACTATAAAATATAATTAGACCTTTGACTATAACAAACCACTAAATTAATAAATTTTAACAACATATATGACTTGAATCAAATATAAGATCATACATTGACACAATTTAATCATCACTTATGGACTTAAGACACTATCAATAAAATTTACAAAATATTTAAATATATAGACTTTTAAAACCTTGATCAACCTATTAAAGAGATTAGCATTGAATTTATTCAAGTCTCAAAGTATAATACCAGGTTGAATAGCAAGAGACAAGGTGAAAAATTGACCAAACATGCACACAATGATGTAGGTGAAATAGAAGATGTTGCCACTAAAGAGCTGATATTGAGCAAGTTGAAGATACCAATAGTTTTGATGCAAATTTGATCTATATGTTGAGTTGAGATATCAATGATAGTTGTTTTTAAATGAATTTCATGTTGATTTAGTTGGAAGGATGAGAACCAAAATCTGAATCTGCATGGAAACTATACTATATGAAACATCCACATGGAGAATGATGAGTTCATTAGAAATAATGTATGGAAACCAATGCAATTTAATATGTATAAACAAATATATTTTCCAAGCATGAAGGTGAATACAAGATGTCTATTGGAGACATTTAAGCTAGATCCACCTAAATTTGAGTATAATAAATGTTGTTGTCCAGCTATGGTGAGTCTTTAGAACCCAAGAAATTTAATTCGATGTAGGTGGGAGCTATGTGAAATTTAGTATGCCTAGTGCAAGTTGAGATAAGGGATGTCAATATTCACACACATCTCAAGACTATCAAATTTGATCTTAGTGTAAAGATGCTAAGGACAAGAAAACAACTATGTGGATAGTGAGAGAGCACAAGGAATATACACGCATGGCATTAGTATGAATGGAGATAGAAACTTATAGGATACACAACATATGTAGCCAATAAAATATCATCATTTAAGAAAATACAAATTAGATTGCCCCTATAAAAAAATTATCTTCCCATCTTTGAGATCAAATAGGATCCGATACCAAATAATAGATTTTGTTTATAGTTGCCTAAAAAAGAGATTCAAACATAGATATAATATTTAAAACACAATATATTATTATTATTTCTATTGTATTACAAACCATATGGATGATTAAAATTATATAGGAAATGACATTCCTATATTTAGGATGATATATCTCTACAAACCCTCAACTAAACAATCATCCAAATATTTCATAAACTACAAATCACCAAAAACATGCTAAAATATGAATATATTGTGACTCACAATATATTGGATAACTAAAATATAGATTATTAATGTAATATTGTTAACAATAATGTTTATGTCGATATTAATAATGTGAACACATAACTATACATTAATAGGATATATATATATATATATATATATATGTATAGTAAATATCTTTGGAGTTACTATATTAATCTATAGAGTACAACTTGGCATCTTCAGAGTGTGGCTAGGCATCTTTGAAACACAACTGGATACATCTTTAGAGCTTCATTAGATAGTCTTCAGAGCTGCCTAGGTGGATCTTTAGAGCTTAGACTAAAGATATATGTATCTCATTGTATTATATGCTTAGTCTTCAAAAATTTTGCCAAAAAGGTGTTTTCAAAACTAGTTATGACTTCTCAAAATAATCCCTCCATATAGATGTATCTCTGTATGTAAAACTATACTCATTTCATCTAAATTAGACATAAATAACAAGATAGAGAAGTAATAATGTATCACATACAAATAAAATACAATTACACTCTTTATTATTTTTCTTTGATTTTCATCCATTGAGGAGATGGAAAATCTCTCGTCATCTAAGTGGCACAATGGAAACACCTCTAGGATTATGGGTAGCCTAAGCAATGAGGTGAATCTCTAGATAGGGATAGCTTCCTTAATGTACCAATTTGGATCACAACTAAAACTAAACATGGGGGATGAAAATGGAGAGAGATAAACAAAAACAAACTATCCTAAGGGAGGTGATACACCAAATATATTAATGACTTCCAACTATATGCATGTAACACTTGAAATCAAGGGACAAACCGAACATACACTTCTCTAATCTTCATCTTCTCACTTCAATGTTATATTGTGAGGTTATGAATGAATGTGAAAAGATAGGAGGATTAAATAAGAGGAATATTAGGGAACTAATGAATATATTAACTCAATCAATCATTAACATCTCCTATAACACTTCACATGTCCTATAAGAAGAAGCATCTAACTACAAATAGATGATAGAATGAAAACAATCATGCTAGGGAAACAAGAGTTATCATTTATTAAAAATCAAACGTTATAAAAAAAAACATTAAGAATAGTAATGGAAGAGGTAAAAATCAATATTATTATTGATTAAAAGGTATAAAAATGAGAAGGGATTTTCCATACTTAGGTGGAGCATAAAATACCATGGCTAAAATGGCTAGTTCTTATAAAACTTGAGAGAGAGAAAGAGAATGAGAGATAAGTTCAAGGGTCATAAGGACACATGTAAATATAAGAGAATAATTTAATTGTTCATTATAAGAGGATATGGGATAAACCATGTAAGGTTAGGAATCCCAAGTTTCCATCCAAGTCATCAAGCTCTTGCAAAGTGGCATAAAACTCCTTATTGTGGATCAGATAAACTACCTTCATGATTGGACATATTTACACACCTGATGAATAATTAAGACTAGGTTTGATGATTTTTATGAATTTTAATGGTCTTATGAATTCCTCTCCATGCATTTTTTTTAGGATTGGTCATTTGGAATCATCCCAAATTGAGCTATCATCATTTGTTGTCAAGAAAACTCATCTTCCATGCACCCTGCACACTTGGCCTCAAAATTGGCATAAATTGACCATGAAAATAAATGTGATTGTATGAAACATTTAAATACCATCCATGGAACTATATTCATAAGGGATACCTTAAAATTATCTCACTTAATGGTCTTCACCCTTCTCACTAGCTTGTCCACTAGGCTAGTTTTGACTGGCCAAAATGAGAGCTATTGTTAAAACCTTTAAGAGTTTATATGGAGTATTAAATTGAAATTATGGGTTATAAAAAGTATATATATTCCTACCAAAGTTATTTTCATCCTCATACTCTTTATAGAACCTACAAAATAATAAAAATGGTAAAAAATAGTCTGTTTATCACTCCATCTATACATGTCTATATAGAAAATAAGAATGTGGAGTATATTTAGTGAGTAATATACAATTTAAAATATGTTTCATGGTAAAAATGTCCCATTATATTATATTTCTAACTATAATTTCTCAAACTGGTCTCGGCAAGGGTTTAATAAGGGGTTTAGGCCTGTTTAACCTCTTAAGCTTTGTTCATACAGGTTTCAAATTCAACTTTTAAAAAAATTAAATAATTTTATTTCAAAGTACCTTAATAACTTACCAAAACTAATTTGGCTCCCATGTAGATCCTCCAAGAAGATATGAGCATTTGAATCTGGCCCATTGAGCTTATTTTCTTGTTTTTTGCAAGTTTGAGTTGCTTTTGGACCCAAAATAGATTCTCTTATGTTTCAAATACATAAAAATAGCTTTAACATGTCTTAAATGATTTAAAAATCATATTTTAATTCATGGGGATGTTCATATCATGCTAAAGTGGTGGATGACCCCCCATTTAGCTTTAGGCCTACACCTTGTTCAATAGGCCTACCTACAGCTTTTGATGTTTAGACCTTCTCATTTGATTTACTTGCATATTATAAGATTATAAAGATATTATATGACAATAAAAACATGATCCCTCTATTTTCAAATCCAACTTAGGTCCAAAAGTGAAAATGACCACTTGTTTGAGCCTTTAGGCATGACCATGCCTACTAGGGCTAACTAAAACTTAGTACTTTAGACCTCTCAGTTTAGTTTCCCTCCTTTGTTTTTGGTATCACATGTTTTTTTTATATTTAATTAATATTTTAAAACCTTTTTAAAATTTTTCCTTATCTTATGTTTCACTCCTTTTACCCAATCTTCCAAATCTACCAGTTTAAGCTTAAGGGAAAGTACACCCTATCTGAGACAAAATAGGAGTTAATTCCCCTATTATATCAATAAAAATGAGAATTTTAGAGTATTAATTAGGTTTTTAGGACATATCATACAAAAATTCAACCCTTGGTAACACCATTTCACCTTATACCTTCCTTAGAAACCAAGATAGACTCCTTTAAAGGCAGATTGTATGCACAAGGTTTTCCAAAAAGGCTGTGAATTACTTGGTGGGGATCCTTTATTGGTTAATATCCTATAAATATAGTGTAATTATAATATTTTATTATTATAAGTGTTTTTCACATGTTTTTTACACCAATTCCACTCTTCACATACCCCTCTATACACCTTGCATAACTCAAACTATGCTTTATCATTCTGACTATGTCTCTTCAAGGTATTGCCCTATAGGTACCTATGAGATTGAAATTGTATTTATAATGATGTATAAGTACCTTCATTGAATATTTATGATCATCCAAGTATGTTATTGAACATGCAATCAACTTTGAAAGTTTTAGAACACCAATTTAGCATCGAATCTAAGGTCATTGGCCTAACGGAGATACCCTTGCCATTAAGGTCCTAACTATAGGTGTCTCTTCATTATTTATGCTGATATAAATACCTAAATTTCCTTTTATATATCTTCATGATCATATAAAATTTATTTACTAATTGGTTCACCTTTAGTGACCTAAACATCCTTTGAATCACACCTTTCTCAACTCACTATCATGTAGGTCTACATAGGGTTCAAACCCTCACAAACCAACTATTAATAATAGTCCCTATACCCATTATTATTCCTTTACTCAACCCTAGTTTATAACCCAATACTCAAGCTCCTTAAATTTGACCACTATTACATCATAGTCAACTAAAGTATACTATGTTGTTATCTTGGCAAGGCACTTTTAGGTGTTAGAGGACCATACTGGGCTATAATCATAGTGAAAAAAGATTTTAATTGAAGATTCAAGTTCATTATCAATTATTATAACTAAATCTACATTATAAAACCTCACTTTCTTTGTTCACTACCCTAGTAGTCACCTATAATTGGTTGTAGGTGAGCATTGTCCCTCCAGTAGGACCCTAGTCATGGTGTGTAGTAAACTCCCTTAAATATTCAAAGTTCCCTTATTATTTACCTCTACCTAAATTAAATTTTAATAAATTAAAAAACCAATATCACACCAAGATAGTTCACTATCTACCTGTAGGTGGGATTTTGGCAACCTGTACGAACTAAGAGTGGTTTAGGAAGCAAAGCACAATACATATCCTCTTTTATATGGTCTCCTAGATCATAATCACCTATTTAAACCATTGGAAACATTCATAAAAATTTTCATAGGCCATTTTGAAACCTGGATGAAGAAGTCCTCCTTGAGGTCACAGTCTTGTAGACAATATTGAAGGAATTCAGTGTTTTGGTAAGTAACTTTGAGGTTTCAAACTACCAAACTCAAACAACCCTCTATCTTTAAATTATTCCAAGCTCTTATATTATTTAGGGAATATAATATTTGTCTATTTATATGCATTATAAATCTCAAAAACCTTATTATATAATCTCAACCAAACCTTAAGGGTCTATGTCTCTATTTTCTAAGTTTAGGGAAAAAGGGATTGAATAGTGGCATTGAGTCTTAGAAGGTAGTATTTAACTCTAGCTTCCAAATTAACCCTTTAATTATGCATGTTAAGATATAAATATAACCTTAAGACTCCAAACATGATTTATACTTGTCCAAATTCCTCCATCAATGACCTTAGTCCTCTAATAACACCTATAGGTGTCCATTTCTATGTCTATAGTAAGGGTGAGCAAGTTGGTAGAATGTATGATTAATTAAATTAAAATTAGATTTGATATCTTCCCATGATTATAACTATACCCATTTCATTTCCAAGACCTTTATTACTTTAAATTTTCTCTTTCAACACGTTAGCCTTCATGAGATACCTGTAAATGAGCATCAATGGCCACCTAATTGTGTGAGTGACTATATATTTGGGAAATGGAGATTGAGTCTCACTTTTAAGTATCATTTAACTTATTCCCATGTTGAAATGAACTCAAAAATATTTAGGATATAAAAAAACCAAAAAAACCTCATTTCAACATGATCTTCCTTTTAAGCATCTGGCTAACTGGTTTGACAGTCAAACAACAAGTTGATTGCATGGTGGTCTATGACTGCATACATGAGAATTTGTTTAGAAAATAAAGTAAAGGAAGTAAATATAAATGTATCAAATTAAAACATGTAACAATTACATATTTCAACCCCTTGTAACTATTGACAAAGCATGAAACTCTAAAAATGGTGAAAACAGGCTTGTCATCCCACATAAGAACAATCTATAAGTTTGAGATGTTTCACCCACCAAATCAACTTGAAAATTTAAAATAATATTTTAAATCATTAGAGTAGAGAGTCAACATCCTATGAAACCAATATTAGTATCTTATTTCTGTGTAATTTCCCAAACAAGAGAAAAACCTATAGAGTACACAAATTAGCAAGTAGATTTATATAGTCAACTTCATGAGGATGGTTCATGAACCATAGGACACAATTATTCAAAATAATTATATGGAAATTAATGTATCTAAGTTTAATTTAACCTTAAAAAAATTTTGATCTAAAACCTCTTGAGCTATCTATATTAAACACAAACCTGTATGTCACTTTTGCTTACTAAGAGGACTCAAAAAGGAGTAGAACGGTTTTGAGAAAGAAATGAAACTTAAAAATAAATAAAAAAGTGTAAATAAGTTTGTGGAAGTTTAATAGGCATTATGTGATCTTTTCCCATGTGGCACACTTCCCAAACAACCATACAAGTGCTAAAATCTCCTTTTTCCCAAAGAAAACTACCCCTTTAATTAGAGAACCTACCACTTTTCAGTCATGTCAATTAATTAAGACCTTTAATCACACATGGGATTTGTAATAATGTTTTGGAACCTTCACATTTCCCAAGAAATTTATACAACTCAATAAATGCACCTTTTTGACCCCTAAAATGACTCAAAAAGACACGTTGGCTAATGAAATAAGTGACCAAGGTTAATATATCATTGAATAACATTAAATGACCTATGATATACCTTATGATCAAATATTAACCTTCTATAACACTTAAAAGTCAATTTTTTACTAGGGGTCCCCAATTTGACCTAAAAGTCAAATTTGGTTAACATTTCCTACTTAGATGAGACCCTAACTACTAAATTTAATGTAATATATAACCAAGATTAAACACTTATGAATATTTTATATGATATATAATGAGCTATATATAATGCTCATCATTAACATGAAAGCTGAACAATAGTAGAAAAAATAACCACAAAAATAATAAAACACAACAAAAATAAACACGTAGCATAAAGAAACACATAACAAAATAAAACAACCCTAATATATACATTTTCTCTATTATCCAAGTTAATCTAAGATTACATCAAAAGGGGAAAGAGATAAGTAATGCTTTAAGAACTATTCATTCACTGACATTTGTCTCTACCTCCTAGGTCCTTAAGGCAAAAAACATTATGATTGAGTAGCTCAACTATCTGGTAGGGGCCATTCTATATAGGATCTAATTTGGTTGCATGGCCCTTATTTTCATGATATTTATCATAGATCATCACCATATTATAAATCCTAAAGTGTTTAACCTTGGCCCTTTTGTCTAACCATCACTTGACAGTGATTTAATACTTGTTAAAGTTGAGTAAGGCCTCATCTAGGGATTACTCTAGCTATTTAATGTATAAGAGCTTAGAGTTAACATTATCACATTATTACATATACTACTATATGAAATTATATATACATAACCCAAGCATAATTATCAGGACTATATCATATTTGTAAACTAGTAGGAATGATGAGCTCTTGAGCACTTGTTTATTCCTAGTGTGATCAACCCACAAAATGAATTTAATCAATTAATTACACTCATAGGGTTTCTCTCCTATAAACTTATTGATGTAATATATTATATTATTATTAGTTGATTTTGAAAACCCAATCCCTTATGGGTAGTGATTAGATGAGGATCTCAATGTGATTCCTTTTTCATGCACCCATTCAGTGAACTCTATAGATTTAAATTTAGGATTATTATCACATACTAATTATACTATGATCCCAAATAAGGTGGTTATATTATTTTACATGAACTTGATGAATTCAACAACAATGTTTTTCTTTGTATCCATGGTTTCAGTCCACCTAGTGCAATAATTAGTAGTCACAAGAACAAACTTATGGCCCATTAAGGAATTCAGCCTAATAACCCTTGTTATAGCTCAAATTTTCACCCTTGAGAGGGTGATTCAATCCATCTCAACTTGAGATATGAAATGGGATTAGTCTTAGGTTGTGGGTGACCTCTAAGTAGATTAAAGCTCTATATTATAGGGGTATCTCCCCTTGATGTATTAGTTAAGATCTCAATTCTACACTATTTGATTGCAAAGGAAAAGGGAGAGAAAAGACATGAAAGAAACTTAATTAGAGAGGTGATACACCAAATCAGAATCCTTCACTTGATTATCATTCACTAAGAATATAGATTATGCCTAAATCTAATCACACTACTCAATAAGGACCTTCAAGCATGAGTGTTTCAACATAGAGGTCATATACAATGCATTAAATGAGAGGGTTGGTCAAGAGGTATACGTAAGAAAATAGTGATTGAAAATAAACTTTCTAACCATTAAAAAATACAAAAAACTCACCATGTGACTTAAAATAAGATAATATATTTGTAAATAGGTAGGAGAGGACAAATGAGAGAGAGTGCAATCACTACTACTATCATTCATCAAAAATCACATAAGTACACAAGTTGAAAGCATGTGAGGAGGTAATAATTAGATTAATTAATTATTAAAATGCATAGTATAAGTGTTTATTTGAGTAGGGTTTCACCATACTTAGCCAAAGGATTCTTACAAATCCAAAAAAATATGTATTTATAGGGAATAAGAGGACAGATAGAAGTGTCATAGGAAAGAGTCATGGACAAGTGTCAAACACTCATAGCAAGAGTTATAATCAAGAAGTATGTTATATAAAAATCTCATAATATCTTCAATGACACGTGTTGATTTCTTAAAGATGCTTCCTTTATAAAATGGTGTAAGGTTTTCTCTATTTTCTTAACACATCTTGTCTTCTTCTTCAAACTTCTCTCCGTTTGGCTTGGAAAGTGACAAGTGTTACGAATAAAATAGAAATTAGTGTGGAATAATTTCACAAAATCATAATAATAATAATAGATATTAATATAAGTAAAAATTACACAATATGAAGACAATATTTAACATGGTTTAACCAATGTGGCATACATCCACCAAGAAATAAATTTTTAGAGTTTATTACAAGCCACAAGAGTATAATCCATTCTAAGATTAGTCTTCTCACAATTAAAATGCATAAATATTATTTGGAGATCTGATCTACAAACTCTCCTAAATTTGTACATGAATTCACACACTCTGTTCACCTTCTCAAACTTTTCTAAATTCATGATGTATTACCTACTCTATGTCCATATATTATAAATTAATAGTTAACCAACATAGTGGTTTTATAAAATAATCAGTACCAAAACCATGGGCTAAGTCAACCCATAAATTTTACCCATTAAGAGGGTCTAAAACCTTGAGGATAATATATAAAGAGTATACAATATATTTTAATGTACAGTAATTGAAATACATTTTAATGTGGAAATAAGCTCAACAACATAGGAAGTGGTACTACTTGGTAATCAAATCACTTTGAAGTGACATTTATTCTTATTTTTTACACTTTTAATCTATTTAGGAGTCTTCTTATACTAACATTTCAATGATGATCATATCTCTTTAGGTGTCTTGAAACCCATTAATCTCAATACACCTCTCTTGTTTAAATGTCTAAAATCTTGATTTCATCTTCATAAATGCAATATATTTTTATTAGATACCTCTCTCTACCATATAAAACTTATATCAATCCCCTTGTATTCCTAAAACACTTTCTAATACTCCATTTTACACCTAAAGCCCATACTTGACTTCATTTCCTTGTAGCCCTAAAAATAGATAAATTTCCTTATCTATAACATTATATAGTTGATCCTAACAAAAAAATATATATTTGAGTACCCATTATTATCTTCATGCTCTATGTAAAGTTTCATGACCATGCACTAAGTGAAAGTGTACTTATCCACCTATTTCTCTTATAAATTAACCCATAATTAGGTCTATAGGCATAGAAATTGATATTTCACTCTAACTAATGCTCACATGTGTGAAACTTTAGATAAATGTTTGATTCACTTTCCATACCCCCTAATCATGTTCCAAGACAAATTTTAGGATTTTAGACCTTGTACATATGGGTGAACCACGAAATGGCCAAAACCCTAGCTTAAATGCTTATTTAGGCCTGAGAGGTAACTAAAGTAGTTTATCAAGAGATTCATATAATATAATAATTGATAATTACTTTGTAATACCTGAACCATCATAATATAACTGGATAGATTGAAGGGAAACTCTCTAAGAGTATTCAATAGGTCTTCAACTAGAATTTTTAGACAAGCTAGTATGACAGTCACCATTTTAACTTAAGATAGTGACTGATTAGCCTCTATATAATCTTGAAATACATGAATACAAGGAGTTATAGGATCATATAATCTATTAAGGGGTTGATAAGTCCTTTTTATTTTATTTGGAGACCATCTGCCATCTTCTTAGCTTACAAAGAAACCTAAAACCACACCTTTTGGGCCAAATTCTATACAATTTCATTAAAAACGTGCCAATTGATGGATTTAAAATATTATAAAGATATTTATTAATGTTTTTAAGGTAATTTAAATGGTCATCCAAACCCATTTTTAGTGTTTATACACATTATCTCTCTCATCAGGCTTGTAGAAGGGTTTAGGCAAGGTTTAAAGGAGTTAGTCTTCTTAATAATGGTTCAAAAAGTTGAGGGCCTCGAATTATGAACCAATTCCACATTTTTTAATTATTTTACCCTTTTAAAATAATTTAATATCACCTAGTCCCATGAACAACCTCCTTCATGTTCAAAGCAAAAAACTATTCCATTTTGAGCTCCTCTTGAGGCTAAAATGGGGTTTTGAGATGTCTATCATATTAATGATTGTTCATATTGTATTGGATTGATGAGAAACACTCAATTATATAATATTAGAGTATTATATCCATGTTAATACCTATTAACACCATTTATACATATTAATTTTCTTAATGAACCTCTAAGACTCCAAAAGTATCCTCTCCAATAACCATTCCTATATTCATGAGTGTGAGAGAGAGGAATTTATGTGAAAAGATGTGAAAGTTATTTTTATTTAATTTATAAAATACCATAAATTATTTTAAACTAAATAATACATGTTATAATGGATTCATTCACCATCTTATTCATCAACCCCTTTTCCACCTTTAAAGTCTTATAATCAGGGTTTAATGGTAATTTGGTACAGGTAAGCCTAGTGACCTATGTTTACCATCTTTATCACTATTAAAGGAGTAAAAATACTCATAAAATTTTCCATTAAAGTATTAATCAACTTATTATATCATTTATGCTTCCATATCATCCTCAACAAAAAAACCTTCTTCACAATTTTACACATAGGCCTATGTGTGTAGGTTTAGGCCTATCAGGGTTAAATAGGCTTCTCAAACCTTGAAATTACCTTCATTTACCTTAAAAAAAAATTATAGGTAATATTAACATATTTTAATTAAATTTATGAATTTTTTCCACTTTACACTTCATTATTTCACATATCACTCACATCTCTCTTGCATTTATCTAAACAAGCATGTAGGTGGCAGTGTTGGCTCCTTAAATGCAATATGAATATATGCCTTCTCTTCATGATATTTTAGTGATTTTTAATGATTATTAAATTATTAAAATTTTATTTTTTATAATATTAATACCTTTTTTCACCTCAAACATGATTCATCTTTGTGACTTTTCTTTCACTCTCTCATGACAAGCTTATGTGCAGTCAGCTAGGTCTCTTGGTTGTATATGATCTTTGGGATTATTTAAGATATCGTATCCCTCAAATGACCTCTAAAATTAATAATTTAACTTATAAAATATTTCAAATACCTCAAATCATCTAAATTAAATTTAAGGTTTCTTGACATGCAAATTTCTTCCACTTTTCACCCTCAAGCCTATGTGTTTGATTTGAAACTACCTATGCTATAAATGTGAATGAAGGATTTATTAAACCATCCCATAGACCTTAAAATAATTTAAAAGTGATAGTATTTTATTATATTTTATATATGATCCTATGCCCACCCATTAACATTCTCATTAGACATTAAACTCTTATCTAATGACTATCATGAGCCTATAGATCCACATTTGGGCGCTTACACTATTAGGTTCCATTGAGTGAGTCATTTTAAGACTATTTTATTATTTTGATGATGAAAATTAGGGTTACATAATATTACTCTCCTCATCGGTATTTATAAACTTTTAATATTCTATTTCATCACTACAAAATTAGTCTCATTCCTCTTTTAGGACTCTAATATACCCATGTATAGACATTGGGATTTATTATGTGCTAGGACTCAAGGTCTGAGGTTATTATACTTTTGAAAGTTATTTTTTGGCCTATTTTTTGCTTGATAACATTGAAAATATTATATCCATTATCATTAATTTATCACATGCCTTTTAGTCATGCAAAATGGATTTTGCTCAACTCACTTGTTTTCATACAATGCACATTGTCCACTAGCACATTCCTTGATGTGAATATAATGGTTATTTGATCAAGAGAGGTTAATTAATTAATTTAATATAATGCATTTTCATTTATTCAAAACATATAATCACAATAATACTCTTATAGACTCTAAAACACTACCTATAACTTCATCGAGGCCTGAACCTAACATAAATGAAGGTTTTGCTCACTCTCCAAAATCACACGTGCCAAAAAAATATGGAAGATGATATTATGGGATTAAAAAAACCTAAAATATCTCCCATTTTATTTCATCTTCACCAAAATACTCAAAAATGTAATCAAATGAGAAGAAACTATGATTTTGGGGTTTTTAAAGTAGTTTAAATCCATCTCTAATCTTAATGATTATTCATAAAGGAGAGGCCAATAATATAAGAAATATGGAAATTCATTCTAATCAAATTAGGATCCTCTCCTATAGTAAAATACTTTATTCCCAAATCTCTCTCTCTTCAATATGGACCAAGCATCTGAAGTTGGCCTTCACAAGCTTGCTAAGGAGCTGATGGAAGAGAGGAAGTATTTTATGCCTTATTTAGACCTTTAAATAAATTAAAAACATATATTTTACCTAGGGAAGATGAATATACATATCTTGAACCATTTTCACTAGTAAATATACCTTCTTGATCTTTACAAGTGAATGACTATCCTCTTATAAGTATTGAAAGTCACTTGTAACTGATTTTTTTCATTTAAAATAACTTATCATGAAATGTATGCCAAAATCACATTATAAAAATTTTAATAAGTCATTTTAAATTACCTATATATTTGGTTTTAACCCTTTTGGGGTCTTAAAATGGTTTTTGATAATTTTGCACATGCTAGTAACCTATAAAATTGTTTGAAAATGAATTATTAACCTTGGATATAACATGAAACCTATTTGGGAACTTATATAGACTATAAGGAGTATAAAATGGCCTTGAAAAATTTCATATGACTTAATAAGACACCCTAAACCCTTATCATCACTTGAACCATCTTGAAACATTACATCAAATGACTAGACAAGCATAGGATGAAAATTAACATTACCTTAAACTTATCAAATTTACCTTAAACTATGATAACATGCATTGAAAATGGAATAATTTTATGACCCTATCCTATGGTATCCAAAAATTTTCTAACATATTTTTTTACCTCCTGGGAGTGCATGGTTTTTATGCATTTTAGACTAGCTGCCTAGTCCATCCATTAGGAATGGAGTCACTACTACAGACTTGATCTGATTCAGATACTTGAATACAAACCTCTTGGAATGAATGACATATATGACTACATCCAAACATAATAATTAAATAATAAACACACAAAGAAAATTAAACTAGATAAGATAACACAAACACTTGTGCTAACAAGCACTTAGGATAAATAAAGAAAAGACTACTATATATAACTAACTTACATATATTCTTCCTCCAAGGTCAAATGGAAATATTTTTATATTATTTGCCTCATGAGATGAGACATATTGTGGAAAAATATAACCTTTGATGATAAAATTTGATATATTATTCTTATTTATTTCTAATATGATTGGCATGCTCTCAATTAGATCATCATCAAATGTGTCGCTAATGTAGACATACTCATCTTGATCTTCACTTTCCACTTCATACTATTGTCTCTTTTGGTAAATTTAAGAGAAATCCAAATTGATCACCCCTTTATTTTTAAGGGTAACAACAACAACCTCAAATTCTATTGGCTTTTCAAATATAATCTCTTGCTCATATTGGGAACTATCACACTCATCATAGATTACTACATCATTAACTTGAACCTCTTGGTGATGAATAATAGAATTTGTTGGCTTGATAATAAATTTGTGTTGGAAGAAAAATGAATGAGAGTGGGAGTGGGGGGGGTGAATTAGTCTTAAAAAACCTTTCTTTCAATTCCACTTAAACATTTATGAACATTCATTCAAACATGTAGATCAAATAATGCATAAGCAATCAACTATATAAGCATGAATCATAACAACACAAGATAACACAACTTATGTGTGGGAAACCATTTAGGGGATGAAAACCCATTGATATTTTTAAATGGAAAAACTTACTATAATACAAACATAAATTTTAGTGAATAACCAACTTCACATGGAACACCAACCCCAACTAGCTATGTACCAACTTAGTTAGGATTTAGAAAGCACCCACTTGTAAAGAGGCACTGACCCCCTAGATGACTCAGCACAAAATCAACCAACTAAAAATATTTATCACCTAAAAAATAATTTTTTTCTCATACAATAAATAATGATCTCCTTCTTCAGATCTTCACACAGTTTTATCCCTCTCAAACTTGCCTCTAGCCTTCTTCACTCAACTATCTCTCTTTTTGACTTGATTAGGTCATATGACATTGATACTCATATGTATAACCTATGTAAATGCTTAATTAATGATATTATATGATAATTTTAAGGTATATAAGACCTTATTCTAATCATCAATGTTTTATCTTATTCACTTTCACTCTACTCACTATTATAGGCCTAAAACTGCCTAGTATTTATACAAGACACTTGTTCATATCCTTATTAGTTAGACAAATACCCTTACCCTCTTAGTTAGGCCATGAAATAGATATTAGGACATCTCATAGTCATGGATAAAATTGGATTTGGTTCCCTTTATGTCTGACCTACCTAAATTAGGCCTTATCTCACCTTTAGGTCTCATAAAGACCAAATCCCCTTAGGTCTATTCTACGTACGACACATTACACTTTGTCTTCCTTAGAACACTTAAAAACTCCAAAAATATAAGGAAACCATAATAAAAACTCAAATATATCCTTGATAATCTCAGATTTTTTCATAACATGTTTTATCTCAAAACACTACTTGGATCACACCATTAGTACTATTCCTATTAGGCATGTGCATACCCTAAAAGTCTGCCTTAAATAATTGAAGCACAAATAAAAAATTTACAAGAAACCATGGAAAAAAATAACATATATATATATATATATATATATATATATATATATATATATATATATATATATATATATATATATATATATATGACCTCACACACACACACACACACACACACACACACACACACACACACACACACATAATATAAATGACCTCATGTTCATCAAAATATTATTTAAACTTCTCAAAATATAAAAATTACTCATACCCTTCTTTCCAAGTAGCCCACTCAGAACTACCAACTAGCATAAAAAAATAGTAATTGAAAATTGATATTCAACACCTAAAATAGTACTTAATATGAACTATAATATATTAAATATATTATTTTACATATCTATATCACTATAAATTACAAGTATCACAAGGTATTATTCCAAATATTAGTCTTACAAACTAATCTTTTGTATTTAGTACACATAGTCAAACCTAAATTTATCAACCCTTTTATCTTCAACATTTAAATCACTTTCAACAACTCTAAAATATTTATACAAAGCATGGATAGTACATACATATACTAAATAAAAACATCATATGAATTTTATATCCCTTAGTTAATCTTACCTCAAGTTTCTACTTTAAACGCTCTAGGAATATTGTCAAACACTTTGCATACAATATCTATACTTGTTGGTTCTAAGTTTCAATTTGTTTGTGCTTGTTTTTAATGATGTCAAATGTGATTTAAATGTTTGAAAATGATCACTAATATGTCTAACAAAATAAATAAAGTTAAAATTAAATTATTTTATATTTTTTAATGCATATATATATATATATATATATATATGATCACTACATGGAAAAACGTGCACTTACAACCAATTGACATTTCGTCAAACACTTGGCATGCAAACTAGTAAGCAAGATATGAGCAATACATCAAATATTTGATATGTAACTTATCAATCATTTATTTATGTTCAAATTAAAATTATAATATATAAATTAATAACCAATACTCTTGGCTTAAAAATATGTAACTAATTTATCAAATCATAGAGCCTCAATCTCATCATTTCAACTTGCTTACCTAGAATTATCATTTTACCTTGCATACTAATCATGGTGATTTTTGACCTTCCACACTTGTGTATACACTTTTATATATCTTAAATGAATTTTTATGATATTATGAGATAATTATAAAAATATTAGATATACATATAACATGGTTAAATGATAATATTGGCCTTGTAGACCAATCTCATAGTCTTGTACCTCACTATCTCATCTTAATTAGACGGGTCAACATATGAGAATTTTTTTCATCATATACAATGATATCCAAATATTCTATCTAATATGAAAAATTATTAAAGGTAATTAAAAAAATATTAATGCACTTTTATTCACCCCTTGTCCATGATAACATATTCCTAATCACCATCTCACTTCTGCCTGGTTTTCTCACTATTTGCACCATTAGGATTTTTATTGATATTTCAAATTGTATGAATATTTTATCACCTATTAGGGATATAAAATTATAAAAACCCATAATTTTCATTAAATACAAGTCTCAATATTTATCCTCCATCCATTTATCAACTTTGACTTGGTCAAATCTGACTACTATAATAAATCTTCAAGAAATGAAGCCTTTCCTTTAGGGTCCACTCACTCTCTTGAAAAACCAAACATACCTATAGGTACTTGGGATAATTTAATAAAAAATAAAATCACTTAAATTTCCATAAAAATCCATTATGATCACTTTATAACAAGATCTTTCACATCATGTCATTGTTAGGGTTCTTTAAGGGTTTAAACCATCTTCTAGTCTTAACAATCATTCATAAAGCTTAGCTCCTTATTCCAAAAACCAATTCTTAGAAATTTAATCTAGGTCCCTTCCCCTTTTACCATATATATTAGGTTACCATTAGTATATTATGCATGCTAGTGAACACTTGAAATTCCTTCTCAGGTTAAGAACCCTCCATTCTATGCACTTGAAAGACCTTAAAGCACTTTTTCTTGAATTAATATTCAAAATTTGACTTGAAATTTGGTAAAAATTATTAAAACAACATTAAATACCTCTAAAAACACTCACCTATCCATAATTTCCTTGTAAATAGAATCTCATACCTTATTGGGTCATACTCTCTCTCTTTGCTCTCTAGGCTTTGACCTGAAAGTCACATTAGGCATTGAAACTCACCTTCAAGTATTTTTACATGTGATCTACACATTATATACATGCTCATACAAAATATAAAATAATTATAAAATTTAAAAAATATACATATGTCTTTTCAATAGCTCATGTTGCCTTATTAGTCCAAGCAAGGTTTAGAGATGGTCTAGTTGCATACTAGGTTTATAGGTCTTACCTTTGTAGGCTTACCCTGAGACTCACCTAAGTGTTCCAAAGATTAATAATATTATTAAATAAACCTAATATATCCTCTTATTCCTTTGTGCATTCATCTCACTAGGCCACCAATATTATACCTTCTCATAATGTCTCTTTCATGCTATGACTAGCATCATGACTTTGCTTGTCAAGTACTTTAAGCTCAAAAACTAACCTTGAAAAACTCCTTGATGATTATACACCTTCATAAAATTAATTTCATGATATTTATATAATATAATACCTTTGTACATACCTCTTTATTCTCATCATGCACATGCTTAGGATATGAATATGTCTATTATGACTAAGCTTCTTAAGAACCTTGTACTCAAGGAATAATACTCAAACAAGCTTAACTTGTACTAAACCTTGACATCAACCTTATAATAATAATTAGGTTGCATTCAAATTATCTCTTGTCATATGGATTCCTTATCACATACCACTTCACCATTCATCTTTACTCGATGTACCTTGACATCAACCTTGACCTTGACATTAATGACAAGACCCTTGACCTTGAAATCAATGAAAAAACTTCTAAAAAAACTCCCCCTTTATCATTAATGGCAAAATATTATTCAATTTGAACACTCTCATCTCCCCAATTCTGGTCAAACTCCATTCTTGAAATTTTTCCCCCTTTGACATTATTAACAAAGGGTCTTCAACAAACTACCATCTAGAATCATACATTCTAGAAAAACATGTTATGAAGCAACACAAGAACATGCTCCCCATTACATCATGCATATCTCCTTTATATCAACTCAGAACACAAGTCCACTTCTCAACATAGATCAAACTTAGTTAACAACCTGAATAACTCCCCCTCAAACCAACCATTCACCATGATTTTAATAATAGAAGAGTGTCTTCATGAAGCCTAATGAAGTAACTTATTTCAAAATATCACTAAAATAACACCAATTTAGGATATTTCAAGATGTCTATGATTTCACAAGATTAAATGTCTTTCAATATCCTTTTAACGTTCATTGACACTAAAGGCTTAACCTCTTCATCAATAATTTGATCATCAATGTGAGATGACAACAAAAATTCCTATCTTGATTTTACATCTGAATCATGCTATATCACAACAAATAGTCCACTTGATCTTGTAGATTGATCATGAATCATCTTCACTATCTTTGGTTTTCATACATTAATTTGACTTCTTTCTTTCACTCTAGGGGCTTCAAACCTATTGTTTTGACTTGATGACCTTATAACTCTATTAGGACAAAATATTGAAATTTGTCATATATTATGATAGTTGTAGACAACCACCTTATACATATGATTTTACTTATGTTAATTATGACTCCTTCCATAGTTCCATGAGTACTCATTCTTGGAGGGTATTCTACATTCTCTTTCTTTATAACCAAACCGATTGTATATAATATAATAAGCATTGAATTAAATAGCATAATTTATAGTATTAGGTGTTTGATAGGTATTTTCATGTTGACATTACTGTATTTAATATCCTTATCTTTGACTTGATATACCACCTTTTGGTCTTCTTTGAAACTAAGATCAGCCTTATCACTCACATACTTTTAACTACTCAAGATATCATCTAGAGCCTCAATGCTCTTTTATAACTTCACAAAGATATTCACCTTGATCGATGTTAGATCCAAATTAGATTTCAAATATTCTAATTTAGTTTCATACCTAATGCATTATTCTTATTTATCATTTAGGCTTGAATTGACTACCTCTATCTATGCCTCAACTTTATTGGTAATTTCATCATACTACTTGGAAGTGTTACTTAACCTTTACTCAAACAATCCAATCTAATCCTCATAGTCTTTAACTAGTGATCTTAGTTTGTGTTTCTTTATCCTTTGGAACTTTGACTTCTCTAGGGCACTTACCAACTCTACTTGAAGGTTCATTTCAACTTCTTCATCTGATTCTACATCAATTATAAGGCCTTTCCCATTTGAACAACCCTCATTGTCTAATTTTATAGCCATGCATAAGGTTTCATTATTGTCATGTTCAAGTTCATTACTACCATCATCAATCTGAGATTAACTTGAGTCACTTACATCAGAAGAGTTATATTCTTTAGTATAAAAACCTCTCTTATTTTTTAAATTTCCTTTCCTACCTTCATAATTCCTAACTCCTTATTTTTAATAGGCTTATAGGTCTTCTTGTAACTCCATGATGTTCATCATCTTCTTCATCATGCTCATATTTATCCTTGTTAGGAAATTTGGATTAAAAGTGACCAATCTTACCATATTTGAAACATTTTAAGGGAAACTTACCCTTAAACCTACCAAATACAAACCTCAACTTCCTTACAAACATGGATATCATTTCATCATCATCAACATCTAAGCATTCCTCATACTTGACCTTCTTAGATTTTAACTTATTTTTAACTTTAAAATTTGATTCCTTCTTTGGAGGTCTTCCTTAATTATTTCTGATCTCATAGGAAGTCAAGATGCCTTAAAGCCCATCCATCTCTAGCTTGTCAAAATCTTTCATATCTTCTAATGCAGATACCTTAGAGTAAAACTTAAGAGTTAGTGATCTCAACACTTTTTGAACAACATTAGATTATTTCAAGTTTTCTCCCAAACCTATAATGATATTGACAACTTCATTAACCCTCAACAGGTAAGATGTAATGGTTTCATCTTTAGGATTTCAAACTATCTTCAGTGGGTCTACAACTTGGACATATTCACCTTGGTGTCTCCTTCAAGGATAGTATTAAATTTTTCCAATATATATTTATCTGATTCATAGTGAATTAAATTCATGGGATATACCTTTAATAGGCCACAAATAATAGAATTCATTACCTTGGAGTTGTTTTCACTAGATTTATTACCTACTACATTAGTTGGTGGAATAGGAGGAACACTATAGCCATCCACAATTGAATACCAAATATCATGATCATGAGACATAAAATGTATATTTATCCTGACATTAAAAGATTCATAATTAGATCCATTAAATAATGGATCCTTAATGGTATATAAACCACCTTGAGATTTATGATTAGCTATCCTTGCTTTTAGGATCTTCTTTTAGGCTATTAGACCTAATTTAAAAGACCAAGATATGATAATAAATATTGGAATAAAAATTATTAAGATTGGGGTGAATAAATATTCAAAAAAAATTCTTTTAGTTCCACTTAAGCATTCATGAACATTCATTCAAGCATGTAGATCAAATAATACATAAGCAATCAACTATACAAGCATGAAACATAAGAACACAAGATAACAAAAATTATGTGTGGGAAACCATAAATGGTATTAAAAAACATTTATATTTATAAATATAATATATTATTATAATACAAACATCAACTTTATTTAAGCACCAAATTCACATGGAGCACCAACCCCAACTAGTTAAGTACCAACTCAACTAGGCTTTAACAAGCACCCACTTACAAGGAGTCACTAAACCCATAGATGAATAAACTAAAAATAAGCCACATAAAATAATTTATCACCTTAAAAACACCATTTTTATCATATAAAAAATGATAATCTCCTTCCTTAGTTCTTCAGACACTTCTATCCCTCTCAAACTGGCCTTTAGCCTTATTTGATCAACTAGCTCTCTTTTTACTTGATTAGGTCATATGACATTGATAATCATATGAATAACCTATATAAATTATTAATTAATGATACTATATTATATTTTTATGTCCCATAATACCTTATTATTTTTACTAATGTGTTATCTTATTCACATACACTCTACTCACTACTATAGGCCTGAAATTGCCTAGTATTTATAAAAGACATTTGTTCATATCATTCTTAGCCAACCAAAGACCCTTAACCTCTTAGGTTGTTTTACATATAATATTCATGGATAAAATTTTATTTTAGTTTCTTCAGGTCTGACCTATCTTAATTAGGCATTGTCTCACCTTTAGGTCTCATAGAGACATAATCTCATTAGGTCTATTCTAAGACACATTAAACTTTGTATTACTTAGAAAATAAACTCCAAAAATGGTACTAAAATATCATAAAACAATAAAATATATCAATGATAATCTCATATATGATTCATAACACTTTTCATCTCAAACCACTACTTGGAGTACACCATTAGTAATGTTCATATTAGGCCTGTGCATACCCAAAAAGTTGATCTTAAATAACTGAATCATAAACAAAAATTTTACAAGAAAAAATTGGAAAAAATAATATATATAACCTCATGGTAATCACCATATTATTTAAAACTATCAACACAAATTAAAAGTACTCAAAACCTTCTTTGTAAGTAGCCCACTTAGAACTACCAACTAGCCTCAAAATAAAGTCATGGAAACTTGATCTTAAACACATAAAATAATAATTAATATGAATTATTATATCTTATATATATATATATATATATATATATATATATCACTCTCAATTACAAGGATCACAAGGTCTAATGCCAAATATTAGTCTTACAGACCAATCTTTTATCTTCAGTACACACGGTCAAACCTGAACTAGTCAACCCCTTTTTTCATCAATATTTCAATCACTTTCAATAACTCTTAAATATTATACAAAAAATGGATAGATATGAAATAAATTTACAAAATAAAAACATCATATTAATTTGATGATTCATCTTAGGGTATGGAGATTCAAATTCATCATTGCAACTTGTTTACCCATATTTGTCAGTTTACCTTGAAGACTAGTCATGGTGATTTTTGACCTTCCACACTTATGTAGAAACTTTTATAGAATTTAAATGAATTCAAATGATATTATTAGATAATTATAAAAATATAAGATATAAATATAACATGTTCAAGTGACAATATTGGTCTTACAGATTAATCTCATAGTCTTGTACCTCACTGTCTCATCTGAACTAAACAAGTTAACATATGAGTAACATTTTCATCATATAAAATGATATAAAAATATTATATCAAATATTAAAATTTATAAAAGGTATATAAAAACATCTAAATTAACTTGGATTCATCCCTAATCCATGATAACACATCCCTAATCACCTTCTCACTTCTACCTATTTTTTTACTATTTGCACCATTAGGATTTTTAGTGATAGGTCAACTTGTATGACCAATTTAAAACCCATAATGGATATAACCTAATAAATAACCACCATGGTAATCAAATAAAATTCTTAATATTTATCCTCTATCCATTTATCAACTTTAACTTGGTCAACTCTGATTGCTATAATAAATCTCTGATAAACAAGGTCTTTCTTATAGGGTCCACTCACTCACTTGAAAAAAAAATCATACCTAGAGGTACCTGGGAGAATTTAATACAACATAAAATCACTTAATTATCCATAAAAATACATTCTAATCACTTTTGAACAGTATCTTTCACATCGGGTCATTGTTGGGGTTTTTTGAGGGTTTAAACCATCTTCTAGTCTTAACAATCATTCATAAAGATAAACTCCTTATTTTAAAAATCAATGCTTGAAAATTTGATATAATATTATTAAAAATTTACCATGAATATATTAGGTTTCCATGAATAGGTTACACATTCCAATTAACACTTGGAATTCCTTCTTAGGTTGAGAACCCTCCATTCTATGCACTTGAGAAACCTTAAAGAATTTTTTCTTATCTTAACATTCAAATTAGGACCTGAAATTTGGTTAAAATACTTGAAAAAACATTACATACCTATGTAAACACTCACATATCCATATTTTCCTTGGAAATATAACCTCATACCTTATTAGGTCATGTTCACTCTCTTTGCTCTCTAGGATTTGACCTGTAAGTCACATTAGACCTTGAAAATGATCTTCAAGTATATTTCCATGTGCTATCCACATTATATCCATGATAATACAACATCTCACATGATTATACAATGCCAAAAAATCTTCATATTTATTGTCAATAGCTCATGTTGCCTCATTATGTTTAACAAGGTTTAGAGATGGTTTAGTTGCATGCTAGGTCTATAAGTCTTAAACTTGTAGGCTTACGTTGAGACTTACTTGAGTGATAAAAAGCCTCATAAAAATATTAAATAAACCTCATATATCCTCTTATTCCTATGTGTATTCATATCACTAGACCACTAATCTTATACCTTTTCACAGGGTCTTTTCATGTTATGAATAGCATTATGATTAGGCTTATCAAGTAATTGAAGCTTAACAAATAAAATTGAAACACTCCTTTATTATTATACAAATTTATCACATGAATTTAATTCTCCTTAGACAATATCATACCTATCCATACTCATCATGCACATATTCATGATATGACTATGCTTGTTATGACTAGGCTTCTGAAGAACCTTGTACTCAAGGACTGTTACTTAAATAAGATTACTTTGAACTAAACCTTGACATCAATAATATAATAAAAATTAATTTTATTTAAAATTATCTCTCAAAATATAGAAAATATGTTTCCTTCAATTTCTCTTTTATCATATGGCTTCTTTGTCACATGCCACTTCACCATGAATCTTTACCAAATACACCATGACATCAACCTTGACCTTGACATTAATGACATCAACCTTGACTTTGAAATAAATTATAACACTTATAAAAAAAATTTACATCTCATTAACAAATTCCTCTTGATATTATTGAGATGTTATCTTGCCAAACCCTTCAAACTCCTTGAACATTTCCAAGTAGGACTTCTACATGTCTTCAAGGCCTCCTTGTATTTTTACATTGGGTTCAACAAGGTCATCAATCCTAGTGTTCTCTTCAAGATATTTCACATGCATCACTTTATGATGATAATTTTTCAATAAAACATCATTATCACTCTCCTCATGGGATATATGTTTACCATCCATATTAGTGCAAAAAATTTCTAGTTCTCCCCAAAAGACAACTTTTTCTTCAACACTTAAAAAGATATCAACTTTAATACTAAAATTAAATTTATCTTGGGGAACATTAGGATAATAAAAAACTTAAAAATCATAAATGAGATCAAGACATGATTATAATATATCTTCCTTAAGTTCCATCAACTCATGTTTATATATAATTTGTTAAATTGTTGCATGGTCATCTTTATCTTCATCAAGACTAGACTGATTCTTTTCCTCCATGAAGAATGTAAGTTATTATATCACTTAAGATATATAACCTCATGTTTTTATTTTTATATTAAACCTTATTATTTTTCTTATTCATTAATCTCAAATCCATACCAATCAACCTAATCCACTTGATCATTTGTGACATCTAGAGAGTTGTCCAACTGTTGGCTAAAAGGTAGAAACTTTTGATCATCGTTGAAAGCTAATTTTTTTATTCTCCACCAAGGGGAGTACCAATTATTATCTCTTCTTCATGATTACTAGAATCACTCTCTATAAAACATTCTTTAGATTCACCTATGACTATAATATCTTGCCTTTCAAAGATAACCACATCATCATTATTACTTGACTATTTCTCCTTTTCAATTGATTCTATTTCACAAAAAGAGAGGGTGAGAGGGTGGGATATTCCATTATCTTGATTGAAAATTTTTGGAGTGTCCTTCCAACTTGGTTTCTTAGAAGAACTAGGATAATTAGATACTTATTATATATATTCAACTTGAATGGTAGATGAAGGACTTGAGGGCTTATAGGATTTCTTGACTTGACCTTAAATGTTATTCTTACCTCTTGATCTTGAGATTGCATCTGAATAATATCCTTCCAAATTAGAATACCTTTTGGTGTGACTTATACAACCTCTTCTCTCTCTTGACTTTGGATGGGCATAGGAGAAGATTAATTCTTAAGGTTTAGGGTGGTATAATTAGGATTCATGGTCCAAGAAGGCCTCCAAGATGTAATGGTTTTGGGCTCTTTAGGAATGATGAATTAATTTGAAATAGACATAGGTTTATCTCAGGGAATACAAGTCTTCCAACTTGTAATACTAGGGATAGTTGACTCATGAAGAGATTCATTGAGATTTTTTTGATGTTTTATTACATTTTGGATGAAATTTAGAGCAAAGGAAGGTTGACTTGGGATAGGATAAGGTTCATAAGACTGACGAAATTGAGTTTTACCTTGATCCCATCTCATTATCCTATATTTAACTAAGTGTATCAACTTCTTGACCTCTATTTTTTCATTAATTGGATTATCATCCTTCTAAACAGTTAACCACACTCTATACAAGACTTATAAGAGATATTTAACCTCTTGAATGGGATATATAGGAGAATCTACACCATTATCTACTTCTCTATCAATGCTTCTCATCATTCTTATAAGGTCTAGTATGGTTTGTCTAAATATAAATAAAAATGAATAAGGAATAGCATAGCTTTGCCACGATTGATTAGAGGGATAGGTGGGTTGTTCATAAACTTGGTAGGAATATATTTAAGGGATAATTGAGGAGAAACCATGAATAAAATTAACATGAAAGGATTGATATAAGGGTACACAAGAATTAGTTTGATCATATGAGTAGTGATACATACTCATTTTCTATTTTTGAGGCACTTATATGGCCTATACCAGCTGAGATTCATTTGGATTTACCATTATTTCTTGAGTTTTTACATCTAAAGGATTATTTACTTAAGTATAACAAAAAAAATGCCTTCAATAGATGATAATCCTATCCCACCAAGTGTGCCAAAATTGTTTAGCTCAAATTTTCACCATTGAGAGGGTGATTAAATCACTCTCAACTTGAGATATAAAATGGGATTAGTCTTAGGCTTTGGGTGACATATAAGTAGAATAAACCTCTAGATAATATGGATAGCTCCCTATGATGTATTATTTAAGCTCTCAATTCTACACTACTTGCTCGTAAAGGAGAAGGAAGATAAAATACATGAAATAAACCTAATTAGAGAGGTGATACACACAAATACACATCCTCAAATTGACTATAATTCAATAATAACATGGATTATGCCTAAATATAATAACACTACTCAGCAAGGACATTTAATCATGAGTGTTTAAAAATAGAGGTCATAAAAAATCCATTGAATAAGAGGGTTGGTCAAGATGTATAAGTAAGGTAAAAATGATTGAAAATACAATTCCAAACTATGAAAAACTACATAAAACTCACAATGTGACTTGTAATAAGACAATCCATTTTAAAATAGGTAGGAGAGGAAAAATGAGAGATATAAAAATCACTAATACAACTAGTATTCATCAACAATCATACAAGTACACTAGTTACAAGCATGTGAGGAGGTAATAATTAGATTCATTCATTATTAAAAGGCATAATAAATGTTTTTATTTGAGTATGGATTCACCATACTCAAACAAAATATCCTTAAAAATTCAAACAAGGATGTATTTATAGAGAATAAGAAAAGGAGAGAGATAGAAGTGGTGTAGGAGAGAGTCATTGACAAGTGTCAAGAAATCATGACAAGAGTTAAAATTAAGAAGGAGGTTATAGAAAATTTTAATGAGATATTCATTTTCATGTGTTTATTTATTGAAGATGCTTCCTATATTAAATTTCATAGGCATTTCTCTATTTTCTTGACACATATTGTCTTTTTCTTTAAACTATTCTCCCTTTGGCATAGAAAGTGACAAGTGGCACTATTTAATCATCAACTCACCTTGAATAAACCTTTGATATTATTTTAGAAAATTTTCATATATTTATGATTATTCTTATATTTAAATTTTAATGATGATCATTGTGATCTAAGAATTTGACTGAAGAGAAGAGGTTAGTATGGTATTAGTTCCAAAAATAATGAAATCAACAAACTAAACAAGCTAACATCTCTAGGCCTAGATCATGGGGGGAGTTTAGTGAAAAAAACATATGAAAACATAAATAAATTGAAAATAAATGAGAACTTTCCTTACCTTATTTGATTATTCCAAGATGATGTTTTCATTGGCTTGCTCAGATTGTGTTCAATAGGTCTTCATAAATGGGGCTTGTCTATCTCCATCTCCTCTTAGAACCATGGTTGGCTTGATGGCTTAGTTTTATTTTGACATTATAACATTATTAATTTGCTTCATGAAATCCAATCTAGAATTATAACTCTAATATGTTCCAAGATCTCCAAATGAAGAGCTATAGGCTTGATTTTATAGGATTTGAAATGACTTGGAATGGGTTAAATAAATCTTAACCTTGGTTGGCTTAGTTAACCCTAGTAGGGTTAATAGGTGTCTAAAATATCATGATTAGCATGAATATGTGTGTTGTAAGATATTTTATATTTGGACAACTCACAAAAGGTCATGATTAGCTTTTAAGATGCTCTTTATGATATTTATTGAATTTTCCTTTTTGATAATGGATTTCTTTGCTCATGGATGAATTTAATTAGGCTTAGGATAAATATTTTCAAGCTAATTAGTCTTTGTTAGGAATTTGAAAATTTGTGAAATATTTTGATTTTACTCAATGTGTATTTACCCAATTTTATTGACTTATGGGCTAACTTAATTTATTTCCATGGTTATGAAGCCAAATTTGAGACTCTTAAAAGTTCTTAGGCTAAATTTTCATAGGCTGGTAATAATTTCTCTAAAGTTGGGTATGAAACCATTAGTGTCCAAGTTTAGATGTCAATATTTTTTGCTTTTTTGGAAGATGTTGCAAGCTATAATCATAGTAACATCTTTTCAAATAATAAAATGATCTTATTATACTTATGACCTCAATGGTGATGAATGAACTATAGCTACCACCTTGAGGGAGTGGTTGGTATAAGGAGAGAAAAATGGTCCCTCAAAATAAATAATTGAGATGAGGGTACCAAATTGATGAAAAATGATAGAGTGACTACATAATGATGTGGCCAAGGTTGGTTTAAATCATTGAGAATGAAAGTGGGGTAGTATACAATGGTTTGCATAAAGGTGGTTATAAGCATTGTACCACAATAATGGAAATGTGGTATGATAACACAATGATTTTTCCCAAAGATGTTTATAATCTTTGAGAAGATGGAACTACACTAGTTAGGACAAACAAATAGGAAAAAAACATTCCCCAAGTGGGCAAAAAAATTAAATGATTAGAATTGATGACAACATAATGATTTGCACAAAGGTGGTTATAATCAATAAGAATGTAGGTGGGATGGTGTACAATTATTTTCCCATAGGTGGTTATAATCATTGGGCCTTTATTATGGAAAACATGATTGATAGATGATGATGATAAATTGATATAGAATATAAAGATAAATTAAGACAACTTGGTAGTAGGGAGATGCTCATCTGAACTAACAAAAGTTGAAATTATTTCATTTTTTTATTAATCTATTTGGGATATGATTGGGATTGCTACTAGTGTTAGTGATGATGAGATGTTGATATTGCCATTTTTGTGTAGACCTATTAAATCTGATTTTTGTTGTATCACATGATGCTAAGCATCATGATAAAACATAATGAGGAATTGGTCAAAATATGCATAAGGACTGACTCCCATGATCCAACTCAAGGGAAAACAATGCACCAATGATAAAAACCATGATGATAATATAGACATATGAATATGGATGGATTCAAGAATAAATGCACAAGGAGTCAACTAATGAATTAACATAGACTAAATCAAGGGAAAAATATTGAAAGCAAAAAAATATGAAAATAAAAAATAAATAAAAATAAATAAACAGATAAATAAACAATGATTATTCATAATGTTAGTATGAACAATGCGACATAAATAAGATGATGATCATTACCCCTAGAAAATACATGACAACTTAAAAAACAAACAATATGGGGTAATAGAAGAAAAGGAAGGGGGTGGTCGAGTTGTCTCCATATGCACTAGGAAAGTGGATGTTGCCTACATAGTTCAATGGATGATATATCCAACAAAACTTTAAGTTAGATGTAGTTCTCATAGGAAATGGGAAAAAAATGATAATTGATGAAAAAAACATGATGGATGTGATAGAAGAATAGGGATTAACTCATAAAATGGTGAGAGCATGGGATAAAAGGATAAAAAGGATGAAGAAACTAAGTGACAAGTGATTTTTTATGACTTAGTGAGGGTTCCTAGAATCCTTAAGGTAAAGAAGTGATCATTTTTTTTATTTTTTCTAAATGATTTTCAAATATTTTTAGAACTTTATAGGTGTCTCAACTTGATTGAGAATGATGAGAAATTAAATAGTATAAGATCACAAAATGATGAGAGCATAAATAAATTGAAAGGATGCTCAAAAAATGGCAAGAGCATGACTTAGGTTGCTTTCAAAATGGTGAGAGCATGACTTAGGTTATTCATAAAATAGTGAGAGTATGATGGAAAGGGGGACTGGGTTACCTCAATGTGAATCAACCATGACCCACATAGTCTTTAAATGGTCTTATCTAATAGTATTTCTACCTTAAAGTGGAGGAATATGACTAGCGTAATAGCCAATTCAAGAAAATAAGCATAATTGGTATGATGGCATAATACATCATAGGAAATGGCAAGTTGGTATGTCAAGGCACAATAAACAAATACTGGCCCTAGTTTCCCCATAGGTGGTTATAAATAGGATACAATGGATTAGATCAATGATAATAATTTGCCCATAAGTGGTTCTAATTAGTAGTAAGACTGGTGAAACATTTATTTACCCATATAGGTGGATATAATCAGACTCACATAAACAAACATGATAACAAGGGAAAAAGAAATAAAGGATTAAATTACCGAACTTATATCATATTGCTCCAAAATGGTACCTTTTTTTGGAATTCTTGAAAAAATTAATAAAATTGATTTGATTCTTCATGTAAAAATGTGAAACTAATGGATGAACCAAGGTCAAATGGGATAGGATAGGATGGATCAAAACATGTTTTATTTAATTAAAAAACATGATAAAATGGATAAGTGATAGGTAAAGTGATAGGATGGTATGATATAAAGAAGAATATTGATAATATGACACAACTTGAAATGTTCCTCATAGACAATACAACATATCACTTAAGTATAGTACCGCTTGAGGTGTATAATGTTCATAGACTCATCAGTTTTATCCCCATTTGGTGTGGTGAGCATATATGATCCTATGCCATAGTCTACAATAATGATGAAAGGACCAACCTAATTGGGTTTGAACTTACCTTTATGCTTCATTTTAGCCATGGTATTTTTTTTTTCTCTTTAAGGATAAGATCACCAAGTTCAAATTGTCTATGTTTCACATGCCAATTATACTAGCCACATAATTGATTTAGATATGCTTTAAGGTTGTTAAATGCATCCATGCATTTCTCATCAAGAAAATTTAGCTATTTTAGGTGAGTTACTTGATAGTCTTTTTCATCTAGGACATGATTCAAAGAGATGTGTAATGAAGGTAACTCAACCTCAATGGGAACAATGGATTTATTACCATAAACAAGTGAGTATGTAATGGGTCTTATTGGGGTATGATGATTGGTAAAATATGCTCAAAGGGAATGCAATATCTTAAGGTGCCAATCACAACTAGCATCATTGACAATATTTTTAAGGATATTGACAATGGTTTTGTTTGATGCTTCAGCCTAACCATTACCTTATGGTTATTATACCATGTAAAAATGTTGTTTGATTTTGAACTCAACACATAGTGATTTGACATATTTATTTTTGAATGATTTACCATTATTAGATATAATGTTATAAGGGATACCATAGTGGTAGATGAGATGGTTGAATATGAATTTGACAATTTTCTTTCTAGTCACATAAGGGG
Organism: Torreya grandis; assembly: GCA_037957365.1. NCBI lineage: Eukaryota > Viridiplantae > Streptophyta > Pinopsida > Cupressales > Taxaceae > Torreya > Torreya grandis. The sequence goes on along the minus strand of JARHVA010001678.1, from coordinate 1,186,374 downwards.
TATAGATTCAATGCACTTAGTGAAATATTATGTGGTGGTAAGGATATGTTTATGTCTATCCAATGAGGTAGGGTTTATCTTCCTAATGATATTTAGGTCCCATGTATCAAATGTACAAGGTGTCAAAATTTATTTCAAATCTTTGGTTGGGGTATGAATTAGATTGGCATGCCTTTGACACTTATCACATCTTTTCACATATGTCATTGCATCTGTATCCATTGTTAGCCACTAATAAATAGTACACAAGAAAAATTTGGACAAGACTCCCTCATTGGTGTGGGATCCAAATACCCCTTTGTGAACTTCCCATAATGCTACTAGATATTCTACTAAAGGTAAACAAAGAAGTAGAGTTCCATCAAAACTATGATGGTATAGGGTTGGTCTGAGTATGGTATAATGGTGGGCATTGTGGATGAAAGATTTGCTTTATTTTTAGTATAAGTCATGTGGTAAAACATGGTTTTGTAAATAGCATATAGTTCATAATACAAAGTATATCTAGGACCATCAATATCATATATCATTACAATATTTGATGGTTTATGAGCTGGCAATAGTAGATTTTTAATGAGCAATTGGTAGTTTTTTTTTTGTGTTTGCATGTCAAATCAAAGATTTGATGGTATCTATGGCATCTTATATTTTTTTACTTTCCCTTGGTATATATTTAAACTAAATGTCAATAATTTACAATTAGAGAGTGTTACCATGGCCTTGTAGGGAACCAACTTCTCATCTTTGGTCTGAAAGTGGTATGTAACCTAATTGATGATTAACTATGAATTACCATAAACCTTTAGATGATGTATGTTTCATTGTACTGCTTGTAAAATCCATACTATGAATGATTCATATTTGGAGATGTTGTTGGTAAAAGGAAAATTAATTTTGAATGACTTAGGGATTAAATCCCACTATGGTGTTATAAACAAAAGGCCTACCCCTGATCCATGTACTATGAATGAACCATCAAAATACAACTTCTAGTGTTGCTCCTCAAGAGGTGTGTCAATGATGGTCATAATAGATTCATTATAAAATTATAATGTGATTGGTTTTGTGTTTGTAATGGGTTCTTCAACAAGATGATTTGAAAGAACTTACTCCTTGATTTTTTTTTGGTTTACATATTCTATCTCAAACTCACTAAGAAGCATGATCCATTTGGCCATGCAGCCTTGTAAAGTTATTTTAGATAGTATATATTTATATTTACTTTTTAAATGACCATGTTCTTATTATTTAACATGTAATGCCACAAATTTTGAGCTATGAAGATGATACCTAAATAGGATTTTTCAATTGGCATAATTGTGTTCATACGCTACTAGTGTATAAACTAGATAGTACATTACATGCTCTTTTCTATTATCATCATGTTGATCTAGAAGTGCCCCTAGGGCTTGATATGTTGCTAATAGATATAAAATTAATGGTTTCCCTATCAAAGGAGGTAATAAAACTAGTGGATTGATATGATATTCCTTTAGCTATTGAAAATCTTTTTGACAATCATCATCCCAAAGAAATGTTACACCCTTTTTCATTAGGTGTGTAAATGGATGACACTTATCGGCCAATTGAGATATGAAGTATTTGATGGATTGGATTTTTCTATACAAACTATGAAGATACTTTAGATTAGTTGATGGTGGCATTTCTATTATGGATCATACTTTGGATGGATCAACTTCTATACCCTAGAGAGACATAATGAAGCCAAGAAATTTTATTGATGTAATGCTAAAAAAACACTTCTTAGGGTTGAGCTTGACTTTATAATCATGTAGTCACTCAAATATCCTCCTCAATGTTGCTAGATGATAAGCCCTAGTATTTGATTTTCCTAGCATGTCATTGATGTAGTATTCAATAATGTCATGCATTATATCATGCAATATGATTGTCATAGCTACTTGATAGGTGGACCCTAAATTCTTAATACCAAATGGCTTAACTTGATAGAAAAATATTCCCCATGGAGGGGTGAATTTTTTTTTGTGTTGGTTTTCTAGTTCTATTCTAATCTAATTATAGCTTGAGAAAATATCCATTAGTGAAATAATCTCATAACCCATTGTTTAGTCGACTATCATGTCAATGTTTGGTAATGAAAATTAATCCTTTGGGAAAGATTTATTAATGTCCCTAAAATTAGTATAGATTATAATTCCTTCTAGATTTTTATTGACTAGCACCACATTAGAAATCCACTCAAAATAGTTGATTAACATGATACATCTCACTTCCAAGAGATTTTCCAAATCTTTCTTTACTAATAAAAAATATGAGGATGCATTTTTCATAATTTTTCTTCACTTTTTTGGCATCAAGATATACCACAAGGTGGTGAAAAATCAAGGTGAGGTCCAAACTAGGCATGTTAGAATATGCCCATGAAAATATATCTAAAAATTCACCTGATAGGGTTGTAAGGACTTCACGCTCCTCCTTAGTGAGAACACACTTAATTTAACCCACTTTGGGTCATCTAGAGACCTGATGTTTACCTCTATTGTGTCTTCCATTACAAGGGTCAAACCATCTTCAAGAATAGAGGGCAAATATTTAAACTATTTGCCTATGTCAAAGTCCTCTGTTAGGACTTGTAATGGAAGTTATCTTAGGCATGATGAATCAGAATCCCCTAATAGGAGGGATGTCAATGTAAAAAATGTTGTTGGAAACTCTTGTATTATTTGATTGAAGGCTTCTTTTTCTTCAAGACTAAATTTAGACCCATAGGCAAGATTATCATCATTGATATCTTGAATGATGTGATCAAAATATTGATGCACTTCAAGACTAAACTTAGACCCATAAATAAGCCCATAATTGGTAGGATCCTAGTATAAATTTGAATAAGGGTGAATACCCCCATATAGTTTGACCTAAAATAGGTTTTAACCACTAGACTGGCCTTTATATTTACTTTTTCCTAGTCAAAAGTGCCTCAAAGAGGTTTTCACTTTGGGACCTCAATGTTTTATTCAATTAATTTTGGCTAAGGGTGTTCACCCATTATAAAAAGTAGGATTTAGGATATAATTTTATTGAGAACCCTAATTTATGGTCACCTAACGTAACATTATCCATAAGGCCAAGAAAATCACAAAAAGCTTCATCATTTTGAAGCTCATCAATTGGTACATTGAAATATTATTGGTCCTAGTCTATAAGTTGGGGATAATATAATGATAGTGGGTTATGATGAATGACTGGTCAAAGGGTAGCAATGACATTATGGTCAAAAATGTTAGTTTAGGTTAAGTCATTGAATTGGATATGATCAAACTCTGATTCACTATCAACATCATCATCACTAATCATCAGAGATAGAATGTAAATAAGATACATGGGGTCACCCTCAAGTAGTTTAAATCTAAGTCCATATGTTATTCTGTACTTAGTCATAGAAATGGGTTCAAGTGTTCCCTATTTATTTTCCCTAATACCTCTTCCTTCATAGTCTTAATTATGCATGATCTGATTAGGAATGGGATACTTAGAATTATTGTAACAATCTACTAATTTGTAATTATATAATAATGATTCATCACCTTCAAGAGGGTCATGTATTTGGCTATAAGATGGTATGAAAGTGATAAATGATAGACTATGTTGATGTCTTTTTCCCTTTTTTCTCCATTCCATGCATAGTGGTTTGGATTTTGGTCTTCCAAAGGACTTTGGGTTCTATGGAAGATTTGCAATGTGAAAGGTGTCATGCATCAAATAATCTCCTAGGCCATTAAATGAGATGGCATAGTGATTGGAAATTTTAGGAGGTAACATGTGGTAAAGTAAATCAAGGGTATGAAAGTCAATGCAACTATCCTTTGGTAAATAAAAAATTATTGCTTTCCCTTTGTCCTTCTTAGCAACTAGATTCATGCCAAAATGATAATTATATCTCTTGAACTTAGCCTCTAGATGTTTTAAATGCTCATATTTATGTAAATCTCTTGGAATATTAACCTTCATCCTTGAATGGGAGAACTTGATACATTAATGCAACATCAATGGGACTGCACAAATTTTATGTAACCAAGGTTTACCCAAAATATGTTATAGAATAAATTGAGATATAACACATGGCAAAGTGTATCATGGGTTAAGGTCCCAATGATTACTAGAAAGATAATGGTGCCTTATGATTCTCATTCTTTTTTACCATAGGTTTTGATGGTAATTGTTTCCACTTGCATATATATTGAGGTGTACCTAATAAACTTGATGAGATTTATAGACACTATATTCAGACCCAATCCATTATCTATGAGGACACACTTTAATTTGTGTCACTTTATGTAAAATTTAATGTATAATAGATTATTATGTAGTAGGTTAAGGGATGACTTATTGAGCTGGAGTTAGTGTCTAACCAAAGATTGAAATTTGTCATGGGTTAAGTCATTTGGAATTATGGATTGACCAAGGAACTCTATCAAGATGTTTTTATGGATAGTAGACATACACAACAAATCTAAAATAGAGATTAGTGTTGGCATATTTTGTAATTGTTCAATAATGTCAAAAAAAAAATTCTAGGATAGTGGTAAATGGTTTACTCTAAGGTAGAATTGATGGTTGGATGATGGGTGAAGTGGTAGATGGTTGTGGGCCTAGTACGGTAATCTTTAACCACTGAATTGTGATTACACAATCAAAATTATATACAAGACTATTATTGAAAACAAATGGTGGTGGAGGGGGACTAGATAGGATAAGTCTTAGTTGTTGATGTACTTAAGTTTGGTCATGTGAAAATGATGAGTTATTAGTATAAGGTCCTAACATGGGAATCCATTCTTGTTGGTTCAACTGTGTGTAGTCCTAGGTTAAGGAAGGATTGCCAAAATGATTTTGTTGAATGGGTATGATTAGTAATGGTCTTATCTGATTGGTAATTGGTCTCAGATTAAGGAAAATGGTATTAACACAACCTCCTACAATATGCCTATAACTATTTTGTAATCATGTACAACTACATGGTAGGTCTATTGGTTGCTACTATTATAACCTTGGTTTTGTCCATTATTTTAATGTTGTTGGTTTTACTATTGATTTTATTGAGTCTATTGGTTTAGCCTTGGATGTTGATACTATTATTGTTGATGTTACACTAGCCACTAGTGTGGTTATTATTATTGTTATTATTAATTTAGTTGATTGTTATGTTGATGAAAAAGAATTTGATAAATTCTAAGGCTTTGATTAGAGGTGGAAGCTCCATCATCTAATGTGATCTCTCCATTTTCTAGCATATGTTGAATTACATGTATAATTTACATATAATACTACAAATTGTGGCCATTGACCCTATGAAAATAATAGAAGTGTTTTGGCATGTACCATTCTAGCATGTCAACACCCTCATGAAATTGATCTTTTGGAATAGGCCATCTAATCAAATTAGTTGCTATGATCTTGTGAAAGATGGATTTTATGGGCTCTCCAAGGTCAATAAAATCATGATGAGTAGGTAGATTTCTTCTTGGAAGAAGAGGGTTTTGCAAAGGTATAGGTGGCTATATATGTTACATTTATAGTAATGGTCTAGGTTATTATACTTATTGTAAATATTATGGCTATTGAAAATGTTATTGGTTAGGAGTAAGCTAGAAACATGGTGGAGGATGAGTAGATAGTGATTTCACCATTTTGATATGTCATGACTTATTACTCTATTCCTTACAATATTCTTATTAAGATTGAATTGTTTGGGTCTATCATTATTATTAGCTTGTGCCAATTGAGATGCTTGTGCTTGGACTAGATGTTGGTTTTTTCCATTGTTTTAGGTTTGGTTCTAGCCATTGTTCTAATTTGACAAGCTTAGTTTAATGATCCCTTTGTTAATAAGATCTATTCCAATTAGAAAACCTTTGTCAATGATCTCTTTGAATGTGTGTACACACTACAACTCCAAATTATAAGATATATCACTATGTAGATTTTTGGTAAACATAATGGCTATTTATTTGTTTGCTAGACTATGGGTAAAACAACTTGTAAGGGATCTCCATCACTATAGATAGCTCATGAAGCTTTCACTTGGTTTCTATTTTTCTTATGTCAAGTCTATTAATGAAATCTCATGCTTGATATTATAAGATAAGTGTTGCATGAATTTGTCTAAAAGATCATCAAAATCATAAAATAAATTCTTTGGTAACTTTAAGAACCATTCTAAAGCTTGTCTAACTAGGCTTATTAAAAAAAATAACAACAAATATATGTCGCCATAGGCTACTAGTTGGCATGCAACAAAGAATTTTGTTAGATGGGCCTTGCGGTCACCTTTCCCCTTGTACTTGTAAAACTTTGGTGTTTCATACCCTAGAGGAAATGGTATATGCAATTACTCCATATTGAAAAGGAAAGAACACACATTGCCCAACTTGAAATTTTTGATTTGTTTCCAAGCTTGGATGGATACAATTATATCTTTCATTTCTTGTAGTTCTTATTCAAGGAAAATTATGGGAATATTGGCCTGAGGTGATGTTTGAGTGCTCACAAGTAGATTACTTTGATCGAGGTATGATGGAGGTATTTACTGGGTATGTTGGATTGGCTAGGAAATAGACCAAGAATACACATGCATGGGTTAGGGTGAAATTATTGAAATTACACTTGTGGTTGTAAGATATTCTAGTTGGGATTGGGTATATAGGATTGGTGTTGGGAATATTAAGGTTAGGATGGTGGGATATGGTCATATTATGCTTGCTGAGGTTAAATAGGGACATGTTACTGACTAGTCATACCTAGCTAATTAAGTGGGACTTGTGGACCAAGACCCTATCTTTGAACTTATGGCACATTTGGCATGAAAGAAAATTGTTTCCTAGTAGGTACTTGAGGAACATTGAAACCTCTTTGTTTCATGCATCCTAGTTAGGAAGTTAATGCATGTTAGATATTTATCATCTATTGCTGATCAATATTTATATGTTATTGGTTAGACATCATTTGGTTTTGGATCATCATGTTAGTCTATAATAAAAGAGGTATGTTTGTTGTTACTTAGCAAAGTGGGACATTGGTTTCCCCTTATTGAGGTGGAAAGATAAACTGCTTCTACTATGTGGGCTGATTGTAAGGTGTCTACTATTATGGAATATTACTCATCACTTGTTGGGGAGGAGTAGGATTCATCACATTCTATTGTGGGGTGGTACTGGGCACTGTATGACTACTTAATCATAGTTATTAGGGGATAAAAGAAGTAACTAGTTAAGGATTAGAGGTAGTTGGTTAAAGTTGGTAAGTATAAACTCCTAGTCCCTAAGTATATGAACCACTAGTGGTGTTTGTTAAAGGTAAATTTTATTTTTGACTTTGTGTTTATGCATTAACACCACTTTGGTTTCAATTAGACATTTTTATTGTTGTCCACTACATTTTGCTCACTATTTTGCATAGAAGCATAAGACACTTTCTCAATAGTTGTGGTATTAAACATGTTTTCAATTAAAGTGTTTTATGTAAATGGGAATAAACCTTGATTTTATTGATAATTCAATTCCATTAAAACTCTCATTAAAGTAACTAAATCAATAAGAGGCCTATTCAACATGGTCATATGATTAAAATTATGTTCTAGGTCTCGATATGTCTAGTATGATATTTGAATTTGAATGAAGTAGTCCTCTATAATTCCACTTTATATGACAAGCATACAAATATCTTGATATGGTATTGGTACTATGGTATTAGTGTTTCTAGAAAAGGCATGATCATTATTTTGATAAGACATGTTATAAGGCCCTCTTGATAGATTTTACAAATTATCATTCCCTACCTCATAATTTGATGATATCATACCATAATAAGATTATTTTTATATGTTTTATGCAACTATAGGTACATTAGCCAAATATTGGGATGTTTTTTCTTGATCTTGCTCTATATAAGGAGGCATGCTAACCAAATAATTGGCCAAAGGATCTTCACTATGTTCCCTTATTTGAGTGTTGTATAGTGGATAAGAATCTGTCTCCCAAACAACCTCATCTCCATAAAGTTATTAAACAAAGTTCTATTATGTACTAACATTCCCATATCCTATATTATACATGGTTACACTACATGTATAACTATCCATGGTAAAATCTATGACAAATGTTTCTCAACAAGATGGGATTAGAGTTATATAAACTCTAAAATGTTATGTCCAAAAAGATAAAGGGTTCAAACATGATCTAACATGGTTGAGAGTGGAGCTATATCTCAAAAAAAACTGACGTGAAGATTTGAAAAAAAATATATAATGTCAAATGTCTAATGCTAAATGTTTTACACAAATAAGGTAAAAAAAAAATGACCTAAAAATAAGATGCCAACTCTAATGTCCAAACGTGTTGCAAATAGGTCTAAACTAGGAAAGGGAAATATTGCTAGGTATTTTTTCCAAAGATGGAGTCAAAATATAGGATCAAATAGGCTGTGCTAGGACTTTTGGACAAATGGTGTCAAAATATAGGCTTGAAAAAAAATATGATGGTAATGATTAATCTAACAAACTTAAAACAATTTGGCAAAGACTAGGCACTTGATTCTAGACATAAACGTGATCTGATTAGTGTAAAACACTAAACAAAAGGCACTTTAAAGATGGAATGATTATATTAAACAAAGTCACAAACAATAAAGTTTATAAATTTGAGTAATGGATTAACCTAAGTTACAAAACTCAAAAGAGAAAGATATGTGTATCAACCCCTATGTGTCGAGGCATAAACCAAAATCAATCAATGTTTGAATTAGAACTTGTAAAAATTAATCAAAGACTCAACTAAGGTAAACTATATTTATAATGACCAACAAGCTAGATCAATTTGAGCAATGTGATTGTGCTAAACAAAGATCCAACAAGGCTCAAATTATTGGTTTAAATAATGATAATTTGGATAAAAGACAAGACATGTGTTTTGAAATAATTTGGGAAGCATAATAGTGTTATCAATCCAAAAAATATGTGAAAATGGTTTATGTTTCAAACTCTTCAAAAGAATAAGATTTGAAATGATTTGGGTAGCATAACATTACCCATTTCGATCAAGTGTTACTCATAATTTTTTGACACAAAATTTTGATCAGTTTAAATCAAGGTGTCAAATGGATGACATAATGCCTCCTAAAATAATGGAGTGATGTTGGACACAATATTCATTCATGATATGGTTTAAACAACAAGTTCTAGTTCTAACACACCAAACAATAAAGTGAAAAATACAACTAAGTATATCATCCTAAACCCTATCAAGGTGTGGGAAATTTGGGTTAACTAAAACCTACGAGTTTTCAATTGTCTAGATTGATCCCATGTGTACACACTTTCATGTATGCACAAAAAATAATAAGTAAATCAATTGAGTCCACATCAATCATTTTATTTTGATTTTTTTGTACTTTTCACAAATACTACATCCATCAATTTCTCAGTGCAGTATGATGTCTGTGTTAGCCATACATCATAGGATTAACCTACCACTAATAGAGATGGTTTAACTGCTCAGACCACCACCGCATTAGGGTGATCCCAATTTGTATACCCAACCCATATAGATGGGCTAGATAAATACTTTGAGATGAATCCATAGGTTAATGCTTCCCTAAATAACTTGTGATAGGAAATGACACCCCCTTCACAAGCCAAGATGCATGAAAATAAAAGACAAGTAGAAAAAGTTTAGGGTTACTTTTAGATCACCCAATACTATGTAAGTTTTAGGGAGAAATTAGGAAATTTTCTTTCTATGCCTTGGACTAGGCACTAAAATACAATATAAAGGTTATTTTGATCCTACAATTTACCTATAGGGGATGGGGGAGAACATACACATGCTATCTTTTTTGTGAAAATAAAAAACAACAAATAATTTGAAAATAATTTGAGAGTGATGTTTGATTTTAAGCACCTAATTTAAATGTGATCATTTGTTTTTTACTAGGCCCCTTGGCTTAAGTACAATAATTTAAAATAATTGCACAAAACCAAATGACATAAAAACATCTAGGTCTATTTTAATCCTAAATTTCAAACATTCAAGATGTGTCTTAGGTTTGTTTTAAAGCACCAATTGGAAATGTTCAAGATTTAGGATTCATTTTAAGAACTAAAAACAATATTTTTATAAGGCTTAACTAATATGACATTCTTTTTAAGCACCAACATTCAAATTTCTGAGATTAAACATGTTCATTTTAGACCCAAATTCAAATGTGCATGATTGGACTAAGTTCCTTTTATAACCCAAATTGAAACGTGTGATTAGTTAAAAACATGCAATTTTGTCTTCAAACTAATTCTTTAACCTAAAAGTGTTAGATTATAACCTCTTTATTAGAAGCACTTTATTGGTTAGAAAAATGATGTTTGAATCTGAGCTCTTGGGTTTTATTTTATTTTTCACACAGTGACTATCGATGGTCAAACATGATTGTCAGTGATTTTAGGAAACTATCATTTATCAGTTAAATCTAACCATTGATGGTTGAGTAGAATCATTGATGGTTAGTTAAGACCATTGATGAAGACCTATAAACCTGAAGTCAAAACCACCCATGAGAAAAAATGTTAGGTTAGGCTTGGTTAGATGAAATTTGATAAAAACATGCAAGGTAAAGTTTAGTTGATGGATTTAGATGATCATAAAACTGATAAATCAAGGAATAAAATGACCAAAAGAATCAAAATGAAATATTTAGGTTCATTTCTCCCCTAGGACCTAGATGCTAGAGGTTACATAGAGTTAGTGTTGGTTAGGCAAAATCATTGTCAGTTAGGGTCTAACCGTCAATAGTTTCATCTAACTTTTGGTGATCATTGTGTAAACTTAAGAATTTAACAAAAATTAAATCCAGCCAAAATAAGGTTAAAAAATCAATTTTAGAGAACTTCAAGAATTCAAATGAAGATTTAAAAGCTGCATGATGATCTCCTTACTATGTGGGATACATTGGGTCCCGCCCAACATGCCATTTATGATCTAGGAATTTAACTTGAGAGAGGAGGTTAGTATGGTATTAGTTACAAAAACAATGAAATCAACACCTTAAACAAGCTAACACACTTAGGCCTAGATCATGGGGGGTACATAGTGAACAAACTAAATGAAAATATAATTAAAATACAAATAAATTATAACTTTTCTTACCTCCCTTGATTGCTCCAAGATGATGTGTTTGTTTGCTTACTTGAATTTTGTTCAATAAGTATTCATCAATGGATCTTGGCTATCTCCATCTCCTCTTGGCACCATGGTTGGATTGATGGCTTGGATTTATTTTGACATTATAACACTATGCATTTGCTTCATGAAATCTAATCTAGTATTATAACTCTACTATGTTCTATGGTCTCCAAATGACGAGCTATAGGCTTACTTTTAGAGGATTTGAAATGACTTAGAATGGGTTAAATATTAACCTTGGTTGGCTTAGCTAACCATATTATGGTTAATAGGTGTCAAAAATCTCATGATTATCATGAATAGGTGTGCTTTGAGATATTTTATATTTGGACAACTCACAAAAGTTTATGATTAGCTTATAAGATGTTCTTTAGGATATTTACTGAATTTTCCTTTTTTATAATTGATTTATTTTCTCATGGATGAATTCAATTAGGCTTAAGATTAATATTTTAAAGTTAATTAATATGTGTTATTAATTTGAAAATTTATGCAATATTTTAATTTTATTCAATGTGTATCTACCCAATTTAATTGATTTATGGGCCAACATGATTTATTTCCATGGTTATTAAGCCAAATTTGAGACTCTTAGATGTTTTTAGTCTAGATTTTTAGAGGTTGGTAAGAATTTATGTAAATTTACGTATGAATCCACTAGTGGCCAATTTTATATGTCTAGAATCATATCTCTTTAGGTGTCTTGAAACCTATTAATCTCACTATGCCTCTCTTGCTCTAATGTCTCAAATCTTGATTTCATCTTCATAAATGTAAAATATCTCCATGAGAGACCTATATCTACATTAAAACATATATCAATCCCATTGGATGACTCAAACACGTTATAATACTCCATTTCACACCTAAAGCCCATACTTTTCTTTATTTCCTTATAGCCCTAAAAACAGACAAATCTCCTTATCTAAAACATTCTATAGATTCTCTTTGAAAAAAAAGAATATATTTGAATACCCACTATGCACTTCCTACTGTATACAAAGTTTCATGACCAAAAAATAAGTGTATATCTACTTATCTACTTGTTTCTCTTCTGAATTAGCCCTTAATTAGGTCTCTAGGCCTAGAAATTGAGATTGGCTCTAACCAATGTTCACAAATTTTAAAATTTATAAAAATGTTTTATTCACTTTACATAACCCTTAATAATGTTCTAGGTCAAATTTTAGGATCTAAGACCTTGTACGGAAGGGTGAACCAAGAAATGGTGAAAACCCTAGCTTAGATGCTTATTCAGCCTGAGAGGTAATTAAAGTGGGTTTTCAAGAGATTAATAGCCTATAATTATTGATAAATACTTGGTAATACCTGTACCATCAAGATAAAAATATATATATATATTGAATTTAGTCTCTCCAAAAGTATTTGATAGGTCTACAACTAGGCTTTTTAGATTAGATAGTATGACAATCACCATTTTAACTTAAGATAGTGATTGATTAGCCTCTATATCATCTTGAAATTCATGATTAAAAGGATTTATAGTATCATATAATATATAATTGGGTTAATAATGACTTATTTATTTATAGACCATCCACCATCTTCTCAGCTTACAAACAGATCTACAACTATACCTTTTGGGCCATTTCCCATTTAGCTCCAATACACAAGTGCTAGATGATGGATTGAATAGATGTTCAGGGGATGTATGAATGTTTTCAAGTCATTTAAATGGCTATCCAACCCATTATTATTATTTATAGACATTATATTTCTCATCAGGCTCTTAGAAGGCTTTAAGCAAGATTTAAGGGAGTTGGTCTTCTTAACAATGGTTCATAAAGTTGAGGGCCTTAAATTATGAACCAATGCCAAATTTTGGAATTAGGGGGAAAATTTTAACATCATTAAATATAACCTGGTACCATACACAACCTAATTCATGTTACAATAAAAATACTATGCCACTTAGAGCTCCTCTTGAGGCTTAAACAAGGTTTCGAGATGTTTGTCATCTTAATGATTGTGCATACTATAATGGCTTCACGAGAAAATACAAATGATAAAATATTATAGTATGAGATCCAATTTAAAACCTCCAAATTTTTTTTCCACCCATGAATTTTATCAATGAATCTCTAATCCTTTAAAATTAGCCTTTCGAGGAACCATTCCTACATCCATGAGCATGAGAGAGAAGAATTTGTGTGAAAAGATGTAAAAGTGATTTTTATTGACTTTATATGACCACATAAGGTATGTGAAACTAAATATTAAATTTTAAAATTTATTTATTCACCATCCCATTCTTCAATCCCATTTACACTTTCAAAATCTCATAACCAAGATTTAATGGTAGCTTGGTGCACGTAACCCTAGTGGCTTGTGTTTGTAATTTTTATCACTATCGAAGGAGTCCAAAACCTCATAAAATGTTACATTGAAGTATTCATCACCTTAAAATGTCATTTATTCTTACATCTCACCCTTAAAAAATAAACCTTATTCAAAATTTTACATGTAAGCCTGTGTGTGTAGGCTTAGGCCTATTAGGCTTAAATAGTTTTTTCAAACCTTGAAATTTCATTCACTTACATTGAAAATAATATGGAGATGATGATAAAATATTTAAATGAAATATATGAATTTTTTCCAATTTCCAATTGATAATGTCACATATCACTCATGTCTCTCTTGTATTTATCTAAATATGCCTGTAAGTGGCAGTGTTGGCTACTTGACTACAATCTAAAGATATGCCTTATCTTCATGATATTTTAGTGATTTTTAATTATGTTGACATGATGAACATGTTATTTTTTATCATATTAATACTTTATTTCACATCAAGCATGATTAATCTTGGTGACTTTTCTTCCACTCTCTCATGATAGGCTTATGTGAAGTCAACTAGGTCTCTTGACTGCATATGATCTTTGGGATTATATAGGATAGATTAGCCCTAAAAGTAAATAGAACATCAATAATGGACCCTATTAAATAATTACCATAACTCAAATCATATTAATGAAATTTAGGGCTTCTTTAAAAGTAAATTTCTTCCACTTTTCACCCTTAGGCCTATGTTTTTCATTTGAAATTGCCTATGCTATAGATGTGAATGAAGGATTTTCTCAACCATCCCCTATCCGTTGGTATAAATTAAAAGTGATTTATAGTTATTATAGGTTATATCTGATCCTATACCCACTAATTATCATTATAATTAGATAATAAACTCTTATCTAATGACTATCATCAGCCCTTAGGTCCACATTTGGGCTCTTATACTATTAGGTTCCATTGAGTAAGCCATTTTAATATTATTTTAGTCTTTTGATTATTACAATTAGGGAGAACCTATTACTCCTCTCCTCTTTGGTATTTATAACATCTCAATTTTCTATTCCATCACTATAAAATTGGTATCCTTCCTCTTTTAGGACTATAATAGACTTGTGTTTACACATTGAGCTTTCTTAGGTGCTAGGACTCAAGGTGTAAAGTTATTATAATTGTGAAAGTTGTTTAATTGGAAAATTTGTTAGATTTTAGATTTATAAATAGTATCTCCATAATCATTATTTTATGTTGACATGATTAACATGCTATTTTTTACCCTATTAATACTTTAGTTCAAATCAAACATGATTCATCTTGGTGACTTTTCTTCCACTCTCTCATGATAGGCTTATGTGAAGTTAGCTAGGTCTCTTGACTACATATGATCTTTGGGATTATATAGGATAGATTATCCCTAAAAGTACATATAACATCAATAATGGACCCTATTAAATAATTACCATAACTAAAATCATAGTAATGAAATTTAGGGCTTCTTGACAAATAAATTTATTCCACTTTTCACCCTTAGGCCTATGTGTTTCATTTGAAATTGCCTATGCTACAGATGTGAATGAAGTATTTTTTCAACCATCCCTTATCCATTAGTATAAATTAAAAGTGATTTATAGTTATTATATGTTCTATCTTATCCTCTACCCACTAATTATCATTCTCATTAGATAAGAAACTCTTATCTAATGATTGTCATCAGCCCTTAGGTCCACATTTGGGCTCTTATACTATTAGGTTCCATTGAGTAAGCCATTTTAATATTATTTTATTCTTTTGATTATTACAATTAGGGAGAACATATTAATCCTCTCCTCTTTGGTATATATAACATCTCAATTTTCTATTTCATCACTATAAAATTGGCCTCCTTCCTCTTTTAGGACTATAGTAGACTTGTGTTTACACATTGATCTTTTTTAGGTGTTAAGACTCAAGGTGTAAGGTTATTATAATGGTGAAAGTTGTTTAATTGGAAAATTTGTTAGATTTTAGATTTGGAAATAATATCTCCATAATCATTATTTTATGTTGACATGATGAACATGTTATTATTTACCCTATTAATTCTTTAGTTCACATCAAACATTATTCATCTTGGTGACTTTTCTTCCACTCTCTCATGATAGGCTTATGTGAAGTCAGCTAGGTCTCTTGACTGCATATGATCTTTGGGATTATAGAGGATATATTAGCCCTAAAAGTACATAGAACATAAATAATGGACCCTATTAAATAATTAACATAACTAAAATCATATTAATGAAATTTAGGGTTTCTTGACAAGTAAATTTATTCCACTTTTCACCCTTCAGCCTATGTGTTTCATTTGAAATTGCCTATGCTACAGATGTGAATGAAGGATTTTTTCAACCATCTCTTATCTATTGGTATAAATTAAAAGTGATTTATAGTTATTATAGGTTCTATCTGATCCTCTACCCACTAATTATCATTCTCATTAGATAAAAAACTCTTATCTAATGACTGTCATCAGCCCTTAGGTCCACATTTGGGCTCTTTTACTATTAGGTTCCATTGAGTAAGCCATTTTAATATTATTTTAGTCTTTTAATTATTAAAATTAGGGAGAAAATATTACTCCTCTCCTCTTTTGTATTTATAAAATCTCAATTTTCTATTCCATCACTACAAAATTGGTCTCCTTCCTCTTTTAGGACTGTAATAGACTTGTGTTTACACATTGAGCTTTCTTAGGTGCTAGGACTCAAGGTGTAAGGTTATTATAATTTTGATAGTTGTTTAATTGGATAATTTGTTATATTTTATCCTTGAAAATATTATCTCCATGATCATTATTTTATCACATGCATTTTATTCATGCAAAATGGATTTTGCTCAACTCACTCGGTTTTCGTACAATGCACATAATCCACTAGCACATTGCTTGAGGTGACTATAATGGTTAGTTGAAGAAGATAAATTCATGATGAAATTAAATATAATATTTATTCCTTTATTAAATCCATCTAATCACAATAAAACTCTTACATATTCCAAAACACCACCTACAACTTCAATAAGGCCTACACTTATCACAAATGAAGGTTTTACTCACTCTCCACTATCACATGTGCCAAAAAAGGATGGATGATGATATGTGGGGATTAAATATATCCTCAAATATCTCCCAAATCATTTAATTTGAACCAAAAAATCCAAAATGCAATCAAATGAGAATAAATTATGATGTTGGGGTTTTGCAAGAAATCTAGAGGCATCTATAGTATTAAAGTTTGTTCATAAAGCATATACCACCCATCTAAGAAATTTGGCCATGGATTTTAATACCAATAAGATTCCATCCTATTTGATAAGGATCAAGTACCAATTCTCTCTCCTTAGTATGGACCAAGCAATTAAATTTGGCCTTCACAAGCTTATCAAGGAGCCCATAAGAAAAATAAAGTATTTTATGCCTTATTTGGACATTTACCTACATTCTAAACCTATATTTGACCTAGGGAAGATGAAGAGACATATAATAAACCATTTTAACCTAAAAATAAGCCTTTTTGATTTGTATAAGTGAATGACTATCCTCTTCTAAATGTTTAAAGTCACTTTTAACTAGTTTTCTTCATTTGAAACTGACTTATCATGAAATTTATTCCAACCTCACATTATAAAACTATTAATAAGTCATTTTAAAAGGAATTATCTATATGTTTTTCACCCTTTTGGGGTCTTAATATTTTTTTTTAAATAATTTAACACATGTTAATGACTTATAAAAGAGTGTAAAATGACTTATTGACCTTGGATACAACTTGAAACCCATTTGGGAACTTGTAGGGACTAAGGTATTATAATATGACTTTGAAACATGCCATATGACTTAAAAAGACACCTAAAACCCTTAGCATCAATTGAACCATATTAAAGCATGACATGAAGTGACTAGATAAGCATAGGATCAAAATGAACATTACTTTAAACTTATCTAATTTACCTTAAACTATGCTAACATTCATTTCAAAAGGAATAATTTTATGACCCTATCCTATGGTAGCCAAAAATTGGATAAAAACCCCCATGAAGTCTATCTACAATTGGGAAAATGGTGTCATTTCTATAACTTGTTAAAATGGCATTGCTCTATGGATTTCCATTTTAGCAAAGTTCTAAAATTGATGTCATGTCTAGACACATGCATAGACATATTAGAATAATGCAGGATAGAAATATCATACAAGAAATATCTTTTTTGTCATTGTATTGGCTACAAGATGATCATCTCCTAGCTTTTCATAGAATTTGGCCATTACCTCCTTGGCCTCTTCTTATTACAATCATTTAAAGTATACTCCTTCATGATTCCTCCTAAAGAGAACTCTTTTATTCATCATATACTGTGCTAATTTAAATATAAGGTATATTTTATGAATTTTATTCAAATTAAGTGGTGTGTTCCCATAGAGTAGATAGTGTATGATTGGGATGTACTAGTCTCATTGTGGTAATAGTTCATTATCCACTTGGTGTATATTGATCGTTGGATTGATTTCAATAGTAAATTGAGTAATACCCTATCCTCTAGCCAGGTTTTCAGGTTTTATTTCTAAATCATAATTCTATATATTTTTCATCCATATACTTCTATGCTTACCTAATTTATTTTTCCCCAACATTTACTTGATGGATGGGTCTAGGATGTTTGCATACACCTTATTTCTAAGTATATAGTGTTTGAAATTCTTCACAACCTTTACTAATGCATAAGAATCATTATCAAGAGTGGTGTATATCTATTATTTATCCTTGATATTAGTGATTATAAATTCAACATTATTTTCCTCTCCACCTAATCTTTATGTGAGGTAGACAAGTATGGTGTGATCAAAAGTAAAAGGGTAAATATAAAAATCATATGTGTAGTTTGGGATAATCAACATTAGGGTCTTCATGATAACATATTATTATACTATAAATAATTCATTTATTCATAATAAAATTTCAATTATTCATCCTATTTCAACATAGCATTCAAAGGATTTACAATTTCAGCAAATCTAGAAATGAATATGCAAACAAAGTTAATTTTCCCAACAAAGGATTTAATTTATTTCTTGCTATTAGGCAAAGGTAATTTATAAATCACATCAACCTATTTTTTATTCATAGAAATACCTTCCATCATGATTATATGACCAAAATTACCTTTGATGACACTAAATATAGTTTTATTTAGGCTTAGAGAAATGCCATACCTCTGATATGTTTTTAATACCTTATGCAAGTGGCATATGTAATTTGACCAATATTTTGAAAAAATAGTCAAGTCATCTATATAAATTATTATTCACTTGTCAAATAAACCTTCAAAATAAAAATCCATTGCCTTTTGAAATGTTACTCCCACATTGATTAATCCAAATGACATTTTTTATAGGTGAATGTACACTATTTGGTGGTGAATATAGTTTTGACTCAATATTCTGAGTTGACCAAGACCTAGTTATATCCATAGAATCCATCTAGGAAAGACATCATCTAGGATACACTCACCATTTATATCACCTCCTCGATGGAAATAAATGGATAATTATCTTTGCCTGATGCTTGGCTAAAGTTTTAGAAGTCTATGCACAAGTAGGTTTCCCTATTCTTTTTACACATGGGTACTAGGTTTTTTACCCATTTAAAGTGACAAACTAAGAAGATTATCCCTAAAAAGAGTAACTTATGGAAATCATTATTTATTAATGGTTCCATGATTAGGCTCACTAACATTTGTCTTTTCTCAAATGATTTTTAGATTGGTTTTAGCAAGATGGTGTGATTAATCTCTCTTTGGTCCAAGATGTTGAGGTATCCAAAAGAACAAGTAATAAAATCATTATATCATACTTTGTTTTGAAATTGTTCAATTTTAAAGTCCATCAATTTAGGACTCATAGTTTTAACACTTTTACACAAATTTGAGGTTTATGATTCAACATTTATGGTCCTCAAACATGGGTTTCTTCTTTTGGGGTGTAGGGTCTAAGATATCAAACACTCTTTATAAGTAAATCATCCCTTTTAGGATTCAGTTCCCATAAATGTTAAGGATCCCATATTTATCAAGTTTAATTCTAGGGTTGTCTCTATTTTATTCATCAATTACTAGGGCCTCAAATATACCAAGATTTTTTAGGAATTAGATGATCTACTGATCATATTAAAAGACCTATAAATTTGTCACATTCTTTAGAACTGATGGACAAGGGACTACTTACATAGATAAATATTACAACTCATTATCATAAAGGTAGCTTAAGTTCATGGTAGTGAATCTAATGAGTCAATGACTTGGTTTTATTCCCTAGAGATAGGGTTGATGTTGAATGTACTAAACACATTGATAATGTCCTATGTTAAGCATTAGATATACTGAGAGGGGGAGGGTGAATTAGTATATCATATATCTTATAAAATTTTACTTAAATAATTTCCACTTAACCATACATTCAAGATATGTAATAAAATTGAAACAATAAACATGACATGAGAGAGAGAGAGAGAGAGAGAGAGAGAGAGAGAGAGAGAGAGAGAGAGAGAGAGAGAGAGAGAGAGAGAGAGAGAGAGAGAGAGAGAGAGAGAGAGAGAGAGAGAGAGAGAGAGAGAGAGAGAGAGAGAGAGAGAGAGAGAGAGAGAGAGAGAGAGAGAGAGAGAGAGAGAGCAAATTTTAACATGGAAACCTAATGTGGGAAAAACCATGGAGAATAATCTCAAGTATATGAATGAGTACCAAATCAAACTATAACATTCATAAGAACAAAATTTTAGGAGCACCAACCCATAGGGGCACCAAACCCTTTTCTAAGTAACAACACAATAACTATTCATGAGAACCAACCCACATGAGCACCAACCCCTATTGTGTATACCACACAACTATCTCTCAATGTTGCTTTCTCAATAAATGATAGCACATTACTATAACTCTTTATTTTCTCTCCTCTTCTCTTCTAATATGGATATAATAATTAAAAACCATGCTCTCTTTAACATATTACAAATGGCTTCCTAATCCTTTATTTATAGCTTTCTAAATGACCTTTGGCATTCACCCTTTATGACCCTTCACTCCTCATAGAAATGGCACCAGACTTACATGAACCTTTGAATTTTTTCATTTGAAAAATCACATGGTGACCCTTCATAAGCAAATGCATCCTTTTCCCCTTTTGTCTTTATCTTGGTGACTTTTCAAATTCCTCAAAGTGTCCCTTCATGAGAAATTTCACCCTTCCTCTTTTGTCTTCACTTGGTGACTCTTCAAATTCCTCAAGATGACTCTTCATGGGAAAATGCATCCCATTCCTATTTTGTCTTTACACCATGACTATCTGAATTATTCATGGGACCTCTTTTGACTTTATGCAACCAAAAAATGTATTCATTAATACTAAATATATATTAACACACATTAGCTAAGATATGAACATTAAAAAAACCATTAAATGATATGGATCCTTTGTCACCAATAATAATATAAATTTGAAATAAATGATAATATTTCCAATAATATCCCCCTTTATCATTGATGGCAACCTCAAAATAAAACTACCACATAATAAAACCTATACTGCACATGCCAACCTACACATACTAAAAACATATAGTAACTCCCATTTACTATATCATCTTGTACCTATTCCCTTTACTTGTTCCTATAACTATTCCTATACCTATAATTATTTATACACTTCTCCCCCTTTGACATCAATGGAAAAGGGACTATCCTAAAGCTAACACTTAGCTCCCTCTCAACTGATGTTGATCTTCAATATTAGGAAGTAGAATAAATTACTCCCAACTCTTCTTATAGATCCTTGAATGTGTGCTTTGATCATGCCTTTGTGAAGATGTCTGATAACACATATAAATTATTGCCTATCCTCTAAGCATCTGTAATCAACTCATTTGAATATTTTCTTCTATTCTCATAACCTTTTACATAAAAATTTAATATGTATCTGTAATCACATATTTGACTTACACTCAATAGGTTATGTTTAAGACTTTCTACATACAATACATTCTTATTCTTGGTTTTACCATTATCCAAACTCAAAGTACCTTTTTTGGCTATCTTGGAAGTGGTTTTATCTTTGAATTTCACTGTGCCACCATTGATCTTCTTTAGAGTTATGAAATTTCTATTATCTCCTATCATGTGCCTCAAGCATCTTCTATTAATGAATCATGGTTGTTCTTTATTTATTGCATGTAAAACAATTTGAACTAACATACAATCTTCAAGTTATTTCTTCTACCATGAATTTGTCTGACCTTTCTTCTTGATAAATGGAGCCTTGAAACTCTAATCCTTCTTGATTGATTTGAACATGTTTTTATAATGTTGGGCTATGTGTCCAAAATTATTTCACTTGTAACATATTATGGCCTCTTCATCAAATCTTGATAGAGGAATACAAGAGTTGTGGCTTTTGCTTGTCTCTGCATGAGTTTCCTTCTTCTTGTTTCTAAAATTGTTAGCTCTTTTATGAAATTCTATTTTCTTATGACCATATTCATTACAATAAAAAAATAACCATGAAAATATAACCTATTCTAATTTGTGTATCTTTATCCTGATTGTCTTTTGTAGCTTTATTCCTTCTAGCCTTATGTATTCTTCACTTCTTCCCTTTTTGTTTTCTCTTTTGTAAGAGATTCAACATATATATTTTTATTTTTAAATATGATACCTATCATATCTAATATTGAATTTTTACTTTCCAATATCTTATTCAACATGTTAGTTCTATCCTCAAATTTTGAATCACTATCTACTTTATCATAGACTGCTTTCTCAATATCTTCTTTTAAAGATGCAATTTCAATAACATACGTTTCACATTCTTCACTTACTTTTTATAACTATGTTTTTATATCATTTTCATTCTTTTTAGATTCTTCAAAGTATGCTTGTATATATTCAATTATTTCCTTTGACTCCTTTTCATTTTTCTTGATCTAGTGTTTTAATCTTTGATTCTTCTTCTCAATAGCTTCTAATTATTCTTAGGCACAAATGAGTTATCATTCTAGATTCACCTTAGTTTCATCCTTGATTTCATCATGTTTCTCTTCTTCTTTTGATCTCAAACTTGAATATTTAGCATCTAGTTGATTCTTAAGATCTCGAATAGACATCTTTTCTTCTTTTACTTCTAAAACCAACTTAGATTCTAAGATACATACCTACTACTTAAGATCCTCAACAAAATATTTCAATTCTTTATTCTCCTTATTTAGTTTCTTGGTCATTGTGCTTTCCCTAATCTACCTTCAATATGTTAAAATATTTTCAAAGGAACCTACTCTGATACCAATTGTTAAGCACATGATATACTAAGAGGGGGTGAATAAGTATATCATATATCTTATAAAATTTTACTTAATCAATTTACACTTAGCCACACATTCAAGATATGCAATAAAAATGAAATAATAAACACCACACAATAGAGAGAGAGAGAGAAACACCATATTTTAACATGGAAACCCAATGTGGGAAAAACCATGGAGAATAATCTCAAGTATATCAATCAACACCAAATCAAACTATAATATTCACAAACATCAACTTGAAATAGAACCAACCCCTTTGTTGAGCACCAACACATCAACTATTTATGAGCACCAAACCATAGGGGCACCAACTGCTTTGTTGAGCACCAACACAATAACTATTCATTAGCACCAACCCATATTATGAATACCACACAACTATCTCTCAATGTTGATTTTTCAAAAAATGATAGCACATTACTATAACTCTTTCTTTTCTCTCTTTTGATCTTCTAAGCTAGATATAACAATTACAAACCATGCTCTCTTTTTCATATTATAAATGGCTTCCCAAGCCTTTATTAATAGCTTTCCAAATGACCTTTGGCATTCACCTTTTGTATCTCTTCACTCCTCATGGAAAATGGAACTAAACTTGTATGACCCTTCAAATTATTTCATTTGAAAAGTCACATGGTGACCCTTCATAGGAAAATGCATCATTTCCACTTTTATCTTTATCTTGATGACTTTTTGAATTCCTTAAAGTGTCCCTTCATGATAAATTGTGCTCTTCCTCTTTTGTCTTCAATTGGTGACTCTTGGAATTGTTCAAGATGACTCTTCATGGGAAAATGCATCTCATTCCTCTTTTGTCTTTACCCCATGAATCTTTGACTTCTTCATGGGCCCTATTTTGACTTTATGCAACCAAAATTATATTCATTAATATTAAATAAATATTAACACACATTATCCAAGATATGAATATTAAAAACACCATTAAATTCTATGGAGCCTTTGTCACCAATAATGCTAGACCTTTGACATCGATGACAATATTTCCAATACTCTCCCCCTTTGTCATTGATGGCAACCTCAAACTAAAAATACGACATCCTAAAACTTATACTGCACATGCCAACCTACACATACTAAAAAACATACACTAACTCCCCCTTACTATATCACATGTACCTATTCCCTCTACCTATTTTTACACTTCTCCCCCTTTGACATCAATGGAAAAGGGCCTATCCTAGAGCTAAAAATTACTACCCCCTTAATTGATGTTGATCCTCAATGGTAAGAAGTAAAATAAATTACTCCCAACTCCTCTTGTAGATCCTTGAATGTGTCCTTTGATCTTACCTTTGTGAAGATGTCTGATAACACATATAAATTTTTTCCTATCCTCTAAGCATCTGTAATCAAATCATCTAAATATTTTATTCTAATCTCATAACTTTCTACATAAAACTTTAATGTGTATCCCTGATCACATATTTGAATTACACTCAATAGATTATGCTTAAGACCTTCTACATACAATACGTTCTTAGTCTTGGTTCTACCATTATCGAAACTCAAAGTACCTTTTTTGGCTATCCTACAATGGTTTTGTCTATAAATTTGACTATGCCACCATTGATCTTCTTTAGAGTTATGAAATTTATCATGTCCCTCAAACATCTACTATCAATAAACCATGGATGTTCTTCATTTCTTACATGCAAAACTGTCTGAACTAACATAGAATCTTGAGGTTGTTTCTTATACCATGAATTTGTCTGACCTTTCTTCTTGATGAATTAATCCTTGAAACTATGATACTTCTTGATTAACTTGAACATGCTTCTATAATGATGGGCTATGTGTCTAAAAATATTACACTTGTAACATATTATGGCCTCTTCATCAAAGCCTGATAGAGGAGTAAAATATTTGTGGCTTTTACTTGACTCTACATGAGTTTCCTTCTCCTTATTTCTAAAATTATTATCTCTTTTTTGACATTATATTTTCTTATGACCATATCCATTACAATAAAAACAATAACCATGAAAATTGAACCTATTCTAATTTAAGTATCTTTGTCCTGATTGTCTTTTGTGGCTTTATTCCTTCTATCCTTCTATATTATTCACTTCTTCCCTTTTTGTTTTCTCTTTTGTAAGAGCTTTATCATATCTTTTTTTCTTTTAAAATCCAATACATGTCTTATCTAACATTGATTTTTGACATTCTAATATCCTATTCAACATGTTAATGCTATCCTTAGATTTTGAATCACTGACTGCTTTACCATTGACTACTTTATCAATATCTTCTTTTAAAGATGTAATTTCAATAACATACCTTTCACATTATTCACTTACTTTTTTCAACTATACTATTAGATCCTTTTCATTCTTTTTGGCTTCTTCAAAGTGTGCTTGTAGATCTTCAATTATTTCTTTTGACTCCTTTTCATTTTTCTCAATTTGGTGCTTCAATCTTTGATTCTTCTTCGCAATAACTTCTAATTCTTATAAGCCACAAATGAGTTCTCCTTCTAGATTCACCTCAGATTCATCCTTTCTTTCATCAAGTTTTTTTTCTTCTCTTGATCTCAAATTTGAATATGCATCCTCTAGTTGAGTCTTAAGATCCTAAATAGACATCTTTTCTTCTTTTGCTTCTAAAATCAACTTAGACTACAAAATACATACCCAATCCTTAATAGTCTCAACCAAATATTTCAACTCTTGATTCTCCTTCTTTAGTTGCTTGGCCATCATGCTTTCCCTAATCTACCTTTAAGCTATTAAACTCTTTCCAAAGGAACTTGATCAGATACCAATTGTTAATCATGGGATATACTGAGAGGGGGGTGGTGAATCAATATATTACATATATTATAAAATTTTACTTAATCAATTTCCACTTAACCATACAATCAAGATATATAATAAAATTGAAATAATAAACACCACAAAAGAGAGAGAGAGACACCAGATTTTAATGTGGAAACCCAATGTGGGGAAAACCATAGAGAACAATCTCAAGTATATGAATGAACACGAACTCAAACTAAAATATTCACAAGCACCAACTTGTAGGAGGACCAACCCCTTTGCTAACCACCAACACAAT
Source organism: Torreya grandis (assembly GCA_037957365.1). Taxonomy (NCBI): domain Eukaryota; kingdom Viridiplantae; phylum Streptophyta; class Pinopsida; order Cupressales; family Taxaceae; genus Torreya; species Torreya grandis. The sequence goes on along the minus strand of JARHVA010001678.1, from coordinate 1,160,404 downwards.
AATTATTCATGAACACCAACCCACAGGAGCACCAACCCCTTTGTTGAGCACCAAAACAATAACTATTCATGAGCACCAACCCACAAGAACACCAACCCCTATTGTGTATACCACACAACTATCTCTCAATGTTATTTTCTCAACAAATGATAGCACATTACTATAACTCCTTTTCTCTCTACTCTTCTACACTAGATATAACAATTACAAACCATGCTTTCTTTTGTATATTACAAATGGCTTCTCAAGACTTTATTTATATATTTCCAAATGACCTTAGGCATTCACCCTTTGTGACACTTCACTCATGGAAAATGGCACTAAACTTGCATGACCCTTCAAATTATCTCATTTGAAAAGTAACATGGTGAGCCTTTATAAGCAAATTCATCCTTTCCCCTTTTGTCTTTATCTTTGTGACTTTTTGAATTCCTCAAAGTGTCCTTCATGATAAATTGCACCCTTCCTCTTTTGTTTTCACTTGGTGACTCTTGAAATTATTCAAGATGACTCTTCATGGGAAAATGCATCACATTCCTCTTTTGTCTTTACCCTGTGACTCTTTGACTTCTTCATGGGCCCTCTTTTGACTTTATGTAACCAAAAATATATTCATTAATATTGAATAAATATTAACGAATATTACCCAAGATATGAACATTAAAAACACCATATAATGTTATGGAGCCTTTGTCAACAATAATGCTAGACCTTTGACATGAATGATAATATTTCCAACATCCTAGGCCTATGATTATACCTCCTAAGGTAAGACAACTTACATTGAAATTTACTGTTAACCTAGTTGACCACTAACTTAGAGTCACTAAACACCCTCAATTCTTGGGATTTATTATTAAATTCAAACTTTGATAATATTATTAAGGATTCATACTCTACCATATTTTTTGTATATGGGAATTATAACATATATGAAGCTATGCATATATATTATCCCTTAGTAGAACACCTATTCCACTACACTATTTAGAATGATCCCCATATATGTATAGGGACCATAAAATTGAAAATTTTGGCTCATTGTTATCTTTGTTCCTAGTAGGTTTTATGCTTAGCATATAAATTCCTAATTTAGATGATACTATATTCACTTTCTCATTGATAGCATTGTAATTAGTTATCATGTGTTTCATTTGGGGTTCTATATCCACATAAATATTATTAGATACACCTCTCTAGGGTAACCACATATGATAAAATTTAATGACTATGTACCTATTTAATGTTTTAGACTAGTTACTACTAAGAAGTATGTCATAGGATTTGGTAATCTCTACCACATAGATATATATGAACTATTGAATCCTAATTTTAGATTCTAGTTGCATGTGGACATTTAGAATCTCACCCACCACTTTGATCCATAAATTAGCTATTTGAACCACCAACTTATCTAATTTGATCAAAATGAACCCTAACTTATCACAAATACCAAATGGCATTACATTTGTTGAGACTCCTAAGTCTACTAAAAAATTGTGTTCATTCTTTCTAAATAACCTGATGGCTAGGAAGAAAAGGGGGACCTCTATCTTATTATTTTAACATTAGTTTGGGACACCTTTTGCTTAGTTAGAGTAGGTTGTGTTATTTTTTTAGTTAAATATTTCTAACATTTGTGTGGGCCACCTTTTACTTAGTTAGAGTAGGTTATGTTTTATTTTTATGTAAATATTTCAGTAGAAGATCATTTTGCTTGGTGATTTGAACAAGTTCATTAAGGGTGATGCTTTCTTTAATTTTATTCATATATTATACTGTGTTATATCCTTTCTTGTTTTAAATTGGTGGGGCCTCTAGAATAAATTTTGATTTAAGGTGTTTTGGTGGAGGGTTATTCCTAGAATTATGATCTGGTGGGGTTACACCATTATTTAGGGGTGTCAAGGTAGTAATAGTTTATTATGGTTTTTAGTTACTTATGGAATAATTAATCCTTTATAACTATTATAATGCATGCACCTCACTAGTACTCTCCTCTAGGCTATTTTTTCCTAGAAAGAAAAATCATAGTTTTTAACACCATGGCCATGCTAGGGGTTTTACCCAAGTTTGATGATTTTAGGTATTTAGAACCACCTTCTACTCCTCCAATTATCTCTAAAATATTGAAAAGGTGTTATAAAACTCTATATAATCTAGTTCCCCATTCACAACCATGTTGTGCACTCGACACTAGTTAGGTAGAGCTATCTCATAAATTTAAACTTTAGGCAACCTATTAAGGTAGGGATCTAGATGATTATGGGGATGATTATAATTTAAGTTTTACCTTTGGTATGATAAGTTATTATTTGAGCTTTCAACATTGGAATTTCCCATTTACCTTTGTATACCTAAAAAGCCATTACTTAGCTTCTATACTATTCACTAGATGGCACATAGATCTTTTTTAGTAAACTCTTGAGGTATAGTTGGGGTGTTTTTAATTACTACTAATGTCACCTAGTGTTGTAACTAAGGATATATTTCATGATTTATTGGGTTGAGAAATCTCAGATGTTGGTTTGGTGAAATATGACTAAGAGGGAGTTAATGTTTTATGTGCAACAACTTAAACACATGAAAATTATGGTTGGTATTATGCAATAATTTCAATATCGGCATATGTGGTAATACATTAAGAATGGGATCCATCACTTTACCATGGGGGTTTGATTTCTTGTCCACCTTATAGATTTAGCATAATCCAAGGGTAAGTTTACTATTGTTGGGTCTCATTGTATAAATATATCTATCTATAGGTCCATGGTTTTTTATACATCTCCAACACCAACTATGTGTTAAGTTGGTAAAACATGGTGACCCTAATATACATATTACAAAACCTATAATTAAAACTTATGATATGTTCATTATGTTCCCATTTTATGTAGGAAAACTATTGGTATAAAATGTTGGGGTCAATAAATAACCCAAATTGGGCCAAGAAGGTGGTACTAAAATGGTCCCAACTAGTGATTGATTTTTGGGGAGGTTAAGGAACCAGTCATAAGCCTAAATACATCAATGTGAAGGGAAATATATATTATGATACAACCTCATGTTCCACATTCAAAATTGTTAAGGTCATATTGTAAGAGGTCACATGATCTTCTATAGTTTTCCCTACACTAGGAGTAAAGTGAGGAAGATTTATTTATAGGTTTATGAGTAGATCATAGATAACTCTAAGGATGTTAATGGTTAACCCAACTAACCAAGATATGAGGAGAGACATTCTAGGTGGTTTATTTGGGGGAGACTATGAATATGAACTAGTGGAATTGACTACTCATTTGGGTCTAGTCTACTAACTTTGGGTCTCTTATGGAACTACAATAGTGAGATAAAGAGTCTTTCAAGAAGGCACCTCACTCTGGTGATAGGTGTAGTAGGCTATAAGGTATTAAAAATACAAAAAATAGTTAAAATATTATATTTATCAAGAATAAAAATCATAAACCAAATATATCATAAAATAGGTAGGAAAAGTACCTCCTTATAACACTAGCTATTATCACATCCAAGATTCTTAAAATTTCCAAAGGCACTCATGAGGTTGACTATTCTGAAGGGGAAAGCAAGAGATAATTCATGTGATAAAATATCCCCTCATTAATTTTAAGATTGATGTTATTTCAATCCAAGGATTGAGTAGGTTAACCTTTGTTACTCAAAGAGCCATAATTGTTACTATCAAGGGTTCAAGATATGTGCAATTGTACATTGGGTGAATTGTTAACTAAGTGATCTCTTATTTTTATCTTTATCTTTTGGGAACCCTTAATATATTTTTAAAAAAGGGTAGAATGTTTGAGTTATAAAATAAAAATCAAAATGAAGGTAAAGTAGGGTAGGAAAGAGTGTTTCTAGGACTGGGAGGTATTAATGATTCAATAACTAAGCTAGATGCCCTACCATAATTGTACCACTATGTGCTAAGCTTAACCAAAGGTTTTGACTCAATATTACACAATGGGAAAGGTCTAAGTAAAAATGAAAGAATTCTTGATTTCTAAAACCCTCCTTAAATGTCAATATTCAAAAACCCATAGTAAATAACACATGGATTCTTTAAAGATTACTTGTAGGTTAGCATATAGATTAAAAATATTATGATGTAGAAAAAAAGTGTTTATAAATGGGTTAAAATAGAAAATCACATTATAGCCACTACATTAATTAAACATTAGATCTTTAGTTTTATTTTCTTAGCATTAACATTCATTTATAACTGGAAATGATTGATATTTTGACAAATAAACCATGAATTTTATAAAAATCTAAAGATATAATTCATTAAAAATAAGTTCATTTACAAAGATATCGATCATGGTAGATATTTAAAATCTAAAAGGATGAAGGAAGAATCAAGTTAAATCCTAATGTAATTCCAACAATGTTTTGGGATTAAAAAAATGCCAATCCCCATAATAGAATATAATTACATTTTATAGATGAGGATGGGGCTTACCTCTTAGTAGCACAATATTCCCATCTTAGTCCATGATGGCCACTCCCAGTTGTTATAAATGTATTAAATTTAGACAAGGATAAAATCCTCCCCATCATGTCTAAAATATCCCCAAGGGACCACCTAACTAATACATAGAGGATTTAGAGATGAACTACCTCTTAATTACTTTGACTCTACCTCAGCTTCTATCACTATTGCCATTAAATTAAATTCTTAGTCCATATTGGCTAGATTCATTAGAGGATCTATAAATATGAATTATGAATGGGTCACCAATCTCTATTAGACTTGGAGTAGGTTTTACATAACCACTTATAATTTTTACACTTGGCTAATGCTCATGGTGGATTGGGTCAAGAGTTTCAGCACAACCCAAGCTCCATTATTGTTTTCCTTAGGAAACTTATTCTACTTAACCTAGTCAAAGTGATCTAAGTGGACTTTGAATTCACCCCTATCCAATAGATTGCCATTTCAATGTAATAACATTGAGATATTAACTTCTTGAATTAGTATAATACCTTATTCTATGGGATTCACCACAACATGTGTCAGGACTAACCATTCCTCAATTATTTCACTTATGTTCTTGGTGTATGTTTTGTATAAGCTTAGGTATAAAGTGGGTATAAGATTCAACAATATGAACATGCACTTGTTTACAATGATTTCCATATTCTTTATTTTGTCCTCTAATAGATAAATCCTTTAAAAATATGCCTATGCCCTTTAAATATTCATCATGTAGCCTACTTGAGTCTCCACCACTTTTCCTAGAACTGAGAAAAGTTGCAAGAGGCCATTCTTGACTTTTCCAAATAGTCCTATTAGAAAGGAACTTTTCAATTTTGCTTTAAAGGATTATACATGCTCCTACATGTCTTACATTAGTTTTTCCAACATGTCATGAGTGTATCAGAGGACATAGATTGGGTCTTCATCCACCTTTTCCTCTCCCATGGGAGTCCTCACCTTGGTGAGAGAAAATATATATTATATGTTCTACTAGACCATAGGGTTCCCTTCTTATATGAATTTATAAGTGAGTATCTCCATATATTTCCCTTAGTGAGGTCAAAGTGCCATTACAAGTTTGACTTGATTTACATTATCATCTTAGGTGCCTAAGATATCATAGGCATACATAAGGTTGGATGAGGTAGTGGTGGGGTGATAAATATGGTGGTGATAGGTGGAGGACAAGGTGGAGGGGGCATGAAGGAAGCAGAAGGGATGGATAAGGGAATTAATAGAGGAGGAGGATACAAGGGGGTTTAGAGAGCAAATATGAATGGGGAGGCCTAAGGGAACATTTGTGACTACCAATAGCTTTGAGTTATGTTAACCTAAGGGGATATGACTCCAAGGAGAGGGGAATTCAACATAAAAGAGGATATTTTCATGTTAAATATGAATCCCTAGGAACACAATATGAGGGAAAAGGGAGTCTATGAGATGATTCAAGGAACCATCGAGGGTGGTGAAATATGAGTAGTGATAACTTATGGATTAGGTTGAGAAGGAGCAATTAGTACCTGAATAGAAGGTTAAGGATACACTGCCTTCTACTTCTTTCTCTACCTCTTTCTTGGGTCAACTTTAGTTGTTATTATTAATGGAAGATAGGTGGTAGGAGTCATGGGGGCTAACTGAGGAAGATACTAGACTATAGAGGGTGTCACTAGAATAGTTTGGGCCACTTTAATTATGTATGCATGCACACTTATTAAGGGATTTTCAACCACACTAGTTAGAGGTAGGGAGACTATGAGCACTTAGATTTATATAATGTGTAGTGGGAGAACTAAGGAGGTCCCAAGTTATGAAATGGATAGTGAAAATGGTAAATAGTAGGTGAGGGTGTTGGGTAATACTAATTCCATAGGAACATGGTGAAATATGGAGGGTAAAAAATGGGAAACAAGAGAGACAACACCTAAGTAGATGGTAGGGAATTTGGGAAACTAGGTGGTGCCATGAGATGTTGCTAGAGAATGTAGGGAGTAGGGAAATGGACATTTTCTAGTTTATGTGAACAAGGAATATGTAGAGAGGAATTTATTCCTATGTTATTCCAATAAAAAAATCAAAATAGCACACTAAAATCCTAACACCTATAGCGTAGACACTAGGGAGAACATAGGTAACAAGCAAGAATATGAAAATATAACTAAAACATAAAATAAACCACTCTTTTACCTTATTTGGAGATCCAAATGGATTATTGAAGTGGTTTTCTCAATTTTTACATTAATAAATACTCATCAATGGATATTTTTTGGCTTCACCTTTCCTTGGCACCTTGGCTTGGTTGATTGGCTTATTATTTTATCATGTTAACATTACTTGAATTAAGCTTATAGAGTAAATCCTGCATAATAAATTTACAATATCCATGCTTAAAAATCAATAGGAATGGCCTTGTATTTATAGCCTCAAAATTTAACTCTCGCCCAAGATGAGTCAAGGTTGAGTTTAAACATAGAATGGGTTTAAACTAACCCTATGTGAGTTGAGACTAACTCTAATTGAGTTAAGATTTGTCTAGTAATTATGATTTTCAATTAATATGCATGGATTTAAAATTAGATATTTTGGGATATTTTGAAAGATCTTGACTACTCATAAAGGCAATGATAAAAAGGATTGATATTTTGATTTTTGGAATTTCCATTTTTAGATATTTAGTAATTAAAAATGGATAATTCAACTAAGCATTAAATATTATTTAATTAGATGATTCATTTTGCTTATCATTTTATCTCTTTTAATATTTTATCAAGTGCCCCACTTAATTGGTCAATATTCCAAACTGATTATTGTTATGTTGTAAGGTGATTAAGGATGAATCCATGAGAGGTTATTATTACATATAGGCATTATCCCAAATAGAGATGTCTCAAAATGATTATTAGAATTGATGAATGATGTATGAAAAAAATTAGGACACTTAGTGATTCTTAGACTTAATTTTTAATGTTTGGTATAAATTAGTTTGAAGTCTGATTAAAAGCTAATTATGTCTAAAAATAGGTGTCTACAGTTTACCCCTATTTGTGAAGGCATTTCAAGCTATAGGCATAGTAACATCTTCTCAAATAATGAAAAGGTCATGTATGCTTAATGACTCACCAGTGATGGATGAGCCTTGGATTCCACCTCAAAGGTTGACAAAGAAGATCAATGATCGGTCCCTCAAAATAAGGAAAATGATCAAACCAAAAAGGTAAAAAAGGGGTGGAAAAGGTTTATTTTCCCACAAGAAGTTATAATCAGTGGCACAATGAGATGCCCTAGTTGGACAGATGAAAAGGATGATTTGCCTAAAGGCAATTATAATCATCACGATAAAAAGGTAATTATTTTCCCCAATGTGGTTATAACCATTAGCCAAAGGATAAGGTAACAAGAGAATGATTTTCCCAAAGGTGGTTATAATCATTAAAATGAAAATAATGATTTTCTCATAGGTTGTTATAATTATTGGTATGATAAAAACATACCCCAGTTGGGTGGATAGAGATAACAATTTGCCTAAAGGTGATTATAATCATTAACATAATGAAAATATGCCCTACTTGTGTAGATAAAGATAATGATTTGACCAAAGGTGGTTATAATCATGCCCATCTAGATAGATTAAAAAATAATGATTTTCACAAAGGTAGTTAGAATCATTAGCATGACAGTTGGAATTAAAACATAATGATTTGCTCAAAGGTGGTTAGAATCATTATAACGATGGGAAGGATAATATGTCAAATTAGAAAAGGGGGCTTACTTATTGAATCTGTACTCATGGAGTAAGAGTAAGCTCATACAAAAGATAAAGATGAATGTGTGATACCTAATAGTATGGAAATGCATTTCCTAACTAGTAAGGAGTAAAATTCTTTCATGATTTAATTTCTCTATACATGGTAATTTATTTGGATAGATCAAAAAAAATTTAGGTGCCAAGGACAAGTAACACAACCTCATTACTTGTAATATTTATCAAGATTATTTTTGTTGTAGCACATGAGGGTATGAAAATATGATATAAAAAACCATAACTTAGTTAAAATATGCATAAGGATTGACACGTAATCCAATAAACAAGTGAAAACAATGTACCAATAATTAAAAACATGATGAAAATGTTGATGTATGAATATGGATGGACATAAGTATAATGCACAAGGAATCACCCAATATATATATATATATATATATATATATATATATATATATATACATACTAAGTCAAGGAACAACAAAGAAATCAAACAAATAGGAAAACAAACAAACACACAAAAAGATAAAACACGAAAAAATAGAAAATAAAGATAAAACAAAATAATGAGAAAAAATGAAGTAAAGACCAACTATGGTTGACTAAAATGATAGTGCAAACAAAGAACAAACAAGATGATGGACATTTCCCCTAGGCTATAACAAAACAAGAAAATAAAATGGGGGAATATAAGAAAAAAGGGATAATTGAGTTGACTCTAAATGCATGAGGCAAGTGGATGTTGCATACATAGCTCCATGGATACAAGGTCCATCATAAAATTTAGGCCAAATTTAGTTATCCTAAGAGATGCGATAGAAGGAAATTGATGAACAAGAAAACATGATTGATAAGGTAAATAAATATGAGAATGGTATCATAAAACAACAAGAGTGTGAGATGAAGCCTAGAGTTCATTAATGCATCAAAGTTGAATACATAATGTGCAATATGAAAACTCAAAAAATTGTGATAACATAAGGCTTAAAGGCCAATAATGATGGGAAAACTAAAGGACAAGTGGTTTCTTGTGAATTAGCTAGGGATCCTAGAATCCTTAAGGTAAATAAGTGGTTGATTTGGTGATTTTTATGATTTTATAGACTATTTTCAAATGTTTTTGGAATTTTATAATCATCTCAAATTGATCAAGAATGATGAGATAATAAATGGTCCAACTCATAAAAGTAAAAGAGTATTCAAACTTAAAATTTATCATAAAATAGAGAGATCATGGAAAAGGGTGACAAAGTTGACCTTAATGTAGATCGATCATTGCTTACATAGTCTTAGAGTGGGATGTCAAGTCACTATAGTTCTACCTTATAGTGGGGGAATCTAACTAGGTTGAAAAAAGGTCATGAATTATTCAAATGACATACAATGGCATAGGGATGGAAATATGGGACTTTAGGGAATGATAAAGGTGTTGTTACTAGTTTTCCCATAGGTGGTTATAATTAGGAAAGAATGACATAGGTCAATGATATTAAATTTCCCAAAGTTAGTTATAATTATTAACACAAAATGAAACACTAATTTTCCCAAAGGTGGTTATAATCAGGAACATTCAAAATGAAATGAAACAAATAATGAAGGATACAAATACAAAATCACCATCATACTGGTCCAAAATACTAGCACTATCTAGAATACTAAATCAATTGTTGAAACTTGTTATGAATCCCCACATTGAAGGTTCTCAAAGAACAAATGGAATGGAACCAAGGGAAAAGGGGTTGGGTAGGGAGGGTAAAAAAAAACTTTGGTCAATAAACAAGGTATGGTAGATTAGTATAGGTATGGAATAAATAAGGTGATGATATTATGGTATAATGGAAATGGGCCTCATAAACAATACTCTAGGTCTCTCAAGCAAAGTAATGCTTAAGGTGTACAATGTTCATTAGCTCATCAAGTTCATCTATAGCTAGTGTACCTAGCCTATATGCTCTAGAACCATAGTTTAAAACAATGATATATGGGTTTATCTAATTGAATTTGAAATTACCTCTTCTTCTTCTTCTTGGCTATGGTGTTATTTTGGTCTTCTTTAAGAAAAAGATTACCAAGGATGATATCTCTATGTTTAACCCACTGATTATAGTGGAAATAGATTCAATTCTAGTATGCTTGAAGGCTATTGATAATGGCCATGCATTTTTCATCAATTAATTCTAGCTCTTGTAGGTGAGTTACTCAATAAGATTCGTCATCCAATACAATTTTTAATGAGATGAAAAGAGAAGGTAACTCGACCTCAATGGAAATAATATCCTTAGTGACATAAAATAGGGAATATGGAGTAGATATTATTGGAGTACATTAATTAATGTGGTATGCCTAAAGGGCATGAAAGATTTAGAGGTTCTAATTATGAATAAGATCATTGATAATATTTTTAATGATGTTGACAATGGTTTTATTGAATGCTTATACTTGGCCATTACCTTGAGGGTAATATGTGATCAAAAAATGTTGAGTGATATTTTACTCATCACATGACATTTTGACATCCTTGTTTTTAAACTATCCATCATTATTAGATATAATGTCTAATGGGATACCATAGAAATAGATGAGATGGTTGAAAATGAACTTGTAAATTTGTTTTCAAGTCACCTAAGTGAGGGGTATAGATTCAACCCACTTAATGAAATATTTACTAGCAGTAAGGATATGTTTATGGCCATTAGATAAGATTGAGTTAACCTTCCCAATGAGATTGAGTCCCCATGTTATAAATAACTATGGTGTAAGCATTGGTTTTAGTGTTTTGGTTGTGGCATGAATCAAATTGGCATGCCATAGGCTTTTGTCACATATTTTTATGTAAGTAAATACATCTACATCCATATTTATCTAATAATAATCAGTACATATGAGATTTTTGGCTAGGATGGCCTAACTAGCATGGGTTCTACATACTCTTTCATTTACTTCTCATAATGCTAATATTTATTCTATGAAATTTAAATAATAAATCAAAGTTATATCAAAGCTATGGTGGTAAAGGGTTGGACCAAGTAAGGTAAAACATGTATCTTGGTGGGTAAATGAATTTTGTTTTTTATGTGATAGGTCTGGTGGCATGATATGGTCATGAAGTTAAGTAAAGAGGCATGAATACCATATAGAGATGGGACCAATAATATCACAAGTAATTGTGATAGTTCAAGGTTCATGATCAAGAAATAGAATATTTTCAATGAGATATTGGTATTATTTTTCCTTATTGGTGTGGCAAATCAAAGAGGAAATGGTGGCCATGACATCCACTATTATGTTATTGGCCATTGGTATGTGTTCAAACTATATGTTAGCGATTTGCTATTTGAGAACATCAATCATAGCTTTGTATGGTAACATCTTATCATATTTGATATAAAAGTGGTCTATAATGTGATTGATGCTTAACTAAGAATTATCATAAATTATGAGATACTAAATATTCCATTGTACTACTTAGAGAATCCATATACTGGGTGATTCATATTGAAATAGTTTGTTAGTAAAAGGATTTAACTGATACAAAATGATTTAGGGATAAGATCCCTCTATGGTGTGATAAATAATAAGCCTTCCCTTGATCCATGTGATGTGAATGATACATCAAAATATAGCTTCCAGTGCTGATCTTTAGGAGGTGTTTCAATGACGGTCATGATGGACTCATTTGGGAATTATAAAGTGAGTGGCTCAGTATCTACAAGGAGAACTTTATCAAGTTAATCTATGAGAACTTGTCCCTTGATAAATTTTTAGTTGACATACTCTATCTTGAACATGTTTAGAAGCATGATCCATTTATCTATGCAACCATATAAAGATGTCTTGTATAATAGATACTTGAGTGGATATAACTTATAAATAACCATGCTCTTGTTGTTAAGCATGTAGTACTAAAATTTCTATGCTATAAATACCATAGCTAAATAATATTTGTCTATGGGCATATAGTTATGTTCATACATAACCAATATACACTTAGATCATACATGACATGCTATTTTTAATTATCATCATGTTGAGCTAGAAGTATCTCCATGGCTTTGTCTATGATAGATAGGTATAGTAAGAATAACTTTCTTAGCATAAGTGATAACAAAATAGGTAGATTATCAAGATAATCCTTTAGGTGTTATAATGCTTTCTAGAATTCATCATCCAAATGAAACTTAACACCCTTTTTTAATAAGTTTGTAAATGGATGGCATTTATTGGCTTATTGAGAAATGAAGCATCTAATAGATTAGATCTTGCCCTGTAAAATGTAGAGTTACTTCAAATTAGAAGGTGGAAACATCTCTATATTGGATTGTAATTTGGTATAATTAACTTTAATTCTTCTTTGAGAGATGATGAAGCCTAAAAATTTATCTAAAGTAACAAAAAAATGAACTTTTTGGGATTGAGTTTGACTTTTTATTCACGAATCCTTTCAAATATTCTTCATAGTGTAACTAGATGATCGACATGGGTTTTTGATTTACCCAATATGTCATCGATATAATATTCAATAATGTCATGTATCATATCATGAAATATGATTCTCATGTCTCTTTGGTATTGGCCCCAACATTTTTTAAACTAAATGGCATAAATTGGTAACAAAATGTTCCCCATGGAGTGGTGAATGTTGTCTTATATTGGTCTTATAGTGAAATCTAGATATGGTTATATCTTGAAAATCCATCCATAAGTGAAAGCATTTCATACCCCTTTATGGAGTCAACTATCATGTCAATGTTTGGTAGAGGAAAGTCATCCTTGGGGTAAGCCTTGTTATATCTATAAAATTAGTGTGGATTATAATTCCTTCAGGCTTCTTACTAACTAAAATAACATTCAAAATCCACTTTGAATAGTTGATCAATCAGATGCATCTCTCTTCTATAATTTTTTCCAACACTTTCTTTACTAATATAATAATGAAAGGATGCATCTTGCACATTTTCTACTTCATAATTTTGGCATCATGATGTACAATAAGATGGTGTGCAACTAAGGTAGGGTCTAAACTAGCATGTTTGAATAGGCTGAGGCAAAGATGCCAATAAATACCCTTAAAAGGGATGTAAATAATTCATGCTCCTCCTTAATGAGGGATTAACATAATTTGATCCATTTCAGGTTGTCTAGAGTCTTGATGTTGAATTCCATAGTGTATTATATGACGAGAGTCAAACCATCATCCAAAATGGTTGGCAATGATTTGAATTAGCCTACAACTATAAATTCCTCTATTTGGACCAATTCTTCAAGCTCTCCTAAACAAGACGAATATGAATCTCTCAATGGTAGGGATGGCCATGTTATAAATACTATTATTAAATCCTCTATAATTTGCTCAAAGGCATGTTGTTCTTCAAAACTAAACTTAGACCCAAAATAAATTTCATGATTGGTAGTATGAAAAGGTTTTGTTAAGTAAAGGTAAAAACCCCATCTAATAGTGCCTAAAATAGGTTTTTTTTGAAAGCCTGACCTTTCTCTTTACTTTTACCCTAGTCCAAAAGTGCTTCAAAAAGGTTTTCACTCTAGGACCTCAATGTTTTATTTATTTGTTTGTGTCTAAGGGTGCTCACTCATTCTCCAAAATAAGCTAGAAGATCCAATTTGATATAGAACCCTTGTTTGTGGTATCCTAATAGAGCATTTTCTCTTAGGCCTAGAAATTTGCAAAAGGACTCATCATTTTCAAACTCATCTACATGTATTATGGATTATTGTTGGTCCTAGACTATAATTTTAGGATGACATAAATGAAGTAGATTATTATGAATAATTGGGGTAAAGGTGCATATGGCATGGGTGTCAAATAGAATGGTATTGGCATGGTATTCATAAATGATATGATTGGACTTTGCTTCATTATTGGCATTATCATCACTAGTCATTGGAATTATAATATGAATAAGATATGTGGTGTCAATCCTAATAAGTTTAAATATGAGACCATACTTTATTTTTTACCAAGTTATAAAAATTGGCTCTAGTGTACCCTATTGCTTTGGGCTGAGGCCTCCTCCTTGATAGACTTGATTTTCCATGATCTAGTTAGGAATGGTAGATTTGGTATTTTTTTAACAATTGATAAATTTTTCATTATATAACCATGATTCATTATTGGTAAGTAGGTCTTCTTCTTAACTATTAAAAATGCTAGGAGATAGACCATGGAGATTTCCCTTTCCCTTTTTTTTCCATTCCATGCAAGGTGGCTTGGATTTAGGTATTCCATAAGACTTGGGGTTCTATAGAATCTTAGATATGTGAAATGTGTTGTGATTCAAATACTCTTTTTATCCATTGGCCAAGATGGTAAAATGATTATACATTTATAGTGGTGGTATATGAGAGGATGAATCAAGGCTATTTGGGTATATGCAATTGGCTTTTGGTAACTCAATAAGTATTTCTTTGCCTTTATCCCTTTTGGGAACTAGATCTAAGCCAAAATAGTAATTTTAACTTTCATACTCAACCTCAAAATTTTTTAAATATTAATAGGGATAAAAATATCCATTGATAGTTACCTTCATGCGTAAATGAGAGAACTTGAGACACTGGTATAATGTTTAATGGATTACATAAATCTCATGTATTCAAGGTCTAATCAATAGAAAATTATAAGATAGGTTAAATTCTAGCACATGGAAAAGTATATCATGGGTTAAGGGCCTAATGATAATTGGAAATCTTATAGTGCCTTGTGATTCACACTCTTCATTATCATAGGCCTTGATAGTGATTTATTTTTTATTGTAGATCGACTGCTATATATTTGATATGCTTGATTAAATTTAGAGACACAATATTTAGGACAAACCCATTATCTATAAGGACACATTTGAATTCATGCCATTTAATGATAACTTTAATGTATAAGGGATTGTTATAGAGATGGTTAAGGAATGACATATCACTTTGTTTGAAGGTCAACTATTAGTCTGGGGCTCGATGTCCAACTAATGCTTAGAATTTATTTAGGCTTATGTCATTGGGAACTTGGGATTGGCCAAGGAATTCTATTAGGATGTTTTTGTGGATAGTAGATTTATACAACAAATCTAGAATGGATATTTGTGTAGGCATATTTTAAATTTATTCTGCAATGTTGAACATATTTTCATTAATAGTGGTATATTGCTTGTTACTAGCTAGGATGGTGGATTAGATGGGTTCGTTGGTAGGTGGTTGTGGACCAACAATGGTAACATTTAATCACCAAGTTGTGATTAATTAATAAATATTATATACAATGCCATTATTATTATAAAATGATGATGGAGAGGGGCTAGATAAGATAAGTCTTAGTTGTTGATGCACTTGTTTGTGGTCATAAGGTAATGATGAGTTATCAAAATAAGGTCCAAAAATAGTAATCCCTAGTTGTTGGTGCACCTATTTATGGTCCTAGGTCAAGGAAGGATTAATGTCATAGATGGGTTAATTGGAATTGTTTAGTAATGATCATTTTCTATTAGCACTTGGTATTGTATTAATGGTGATGGTTGTAATTCAACCTCCTGTAATATGACCTACAACTTTAGTGTAGTCACATGTGATTGCATGGTAAGTCTGTTGGGAAGTGGAATCATTGTGGCCTTCATTCCTTTCATTTAGTTGATGTTTTTTAAATTATTATTGGTATTGTTGTTATTATTGGTTGTTATTGTTATGTTGAAAAAAGAGTTTTGGTAGATACCCAGGTTATGATTAGATGTAAATGCTCTATTATCTAATATAATCTCTCCATTTTCCAACATATTTTCAATGAGGTGTTTAATATACAAAAAATATCATAGATTATGTCCATGAACATGATGGTATTCATAGAACTCATTCTCTCTATAATAGTCTAGATATGAAATACCCTCAAGATAATCCTTTAATATTGGCCAACTAATCATGGTAGTAGTGAATAGATTAAAAAACAAAGCTTCAATAGGATCTCTAATATCACTATAGAATATATAAGTAGGATAATTTATTCTTGGAGGAGGGGTTTCCAAAGGTAATGGTTGTTGCATTTATTGAGCTGGTCTAGGTTGTTGTGAAGGTTGTGCTTGTTGAATGGTTTATTGATGACGAGTAAGTTACATTTGTGGTTCGGGTTGAGAAGATGGTGTTTGCACCATGTGGACATAATAAAACTTGACTAATCAATTGCCAATAACATTATTGTTATAGTTTAATTGCTTGGATTTTTCATAATTATTGGTCTGGGTTGGTGTTGATGCTTGGAATTAGACTTGGTTTTAGATATGGACTTGGCTTGTTCCTTGGTTTTAGTTTTAATTTTGGTTAGACGAGGTTAAATTAATAATCCCTTTGTTGATAAGGGAATTTTAAATCAATAATCCTTTATTGATGATCTTTTTGAATGTATTTGCACATTGAAGCTCTAGATGATACGATATCTCATTGTGTAATTTTTTAGTAAACACATTGGACAATTGTTTGTCTTGTAAGTTATGGGTGAAATAAATAGAAAGTGATCTCCATCTCTATAGATAGATCTCTAATATTTCATCAACATTTTTCTTGGCATAAGTCAAATATACAAATGAAATATCATTTTTGAGATTAAAGGAGAAATGTTGCACAAATTTGTCTAAGAGGTCATCAAAATTAGATATGATTTTTTTGGCGATTTTAGGACCCAATCCAAAACATGTCCTTCTTGACTCTGGGGAAATAAGAGGAGTAAATAAATGTCATTGTAAGCCATTGTATGGAAATAAATAAATAATTATATCAAATAAGCCTTAGGGTCTCCTTTACCCTTATATTTATCAAATTTTAGTGGTTCATACCCTAGAGGAAATGGTATCTATAGATATTCCATGTTAAATGGGTATGAACACACTTCATATAACTTTAAATTATTGGTATATTTACATTATTTAATGATGGAAATTTCATCCTTAATTTTTTATAATTCTTATGCCAAGAAACTAGATGTAATATGGGCCTGAGGTGAAGGTTGGGTGGTCAAAGGTGGATTACCTTGATCGAGGTGTAATGGAGGAATGGTTTATTGGGTAATGTTAGTTTGATGAGTAAACTAGCCAATAATATGAATACATGGATTGGGATGTGATTATTAGTGAAATTTCACATGTTGTGGCACAATATTCTATGCTAGATTCAATATATAGGCCTAATTTTGAGGTAATTATGCTATGATGGAAGGATATGGATCTGGGTAAAGTAATATGCCTTTTGAGGTTGAGTAGGGAATTTTTGATGACTAGTCAAACATAATTAAATAATGGGAACTTGTTTTAGACCAAGAACCTATCATTAAATTTGTGGCACATTCTAAATGAAAGGCAATTGTTACCTAATTAGTAATTATTGGATAGTAGTACCTCTTGATTTTTTGAACACTTGTTGTGAATTAGATGCTTGTAGTGTTTGGAATTTATCTTTGACCAATTGACATATATTATTCATTAGAGAATGTTTGTAATTGTAAGGGTATGCTTGTCTATGACTGTTGAGGTATAGTTGCCACTACCTGATAAAGTGGAACATTTAATGCCCTTTATTGAGGTGGTGGAATATTATTGCTCTATTACAAATATATATTAGACTATGCATGTTATTATGGAATGTTATTCATCACCTATTGAGGTGGATTAACATTTTTCACATTTTTTTGAGGCAAGGCACTAATGTGTGATTGATTACTTAATCCTTACAATTATGTGCTTGACAAAGCAACTGGTTGAGGATTAGAGGTAACCTTTTATGGTTGTAATGTAGGCATTCTTTTCCCCTATTGTTGAGATCCAATCATGGTTTTAATTAAAAAAACTTATTTTAGACTATTTTTTGGTACATTTAAACCACTTTGGATTGGATTGGAAGACACTTACATGTTATCTATCATGTTTGGTACATTGTTCTATGTAGAAGTAGTAGTCACTTCTTCAATGGATAGGACATTGAACATGCCACCAACTAAAGTTATTTGTGCAAATGGGTCTATACTCAAATTATCTTAGCTTGTCAATTAAATTAATACCCCTAAAGGAACTAACTTGATGAGTGGAGCATTTAACATGGCCATGTTATTAAAGTTACACACTATATTTAAATAAGTTTAATATGCTTGTTGAATTTATATAAAGTGGTCCTCCATGAGTCCCTTTCCTTTGAAAATAATATTAGGGTCTTGATACAAAATCATCATGAGTGCTTGAGGATGGATAGTAGAGGAATTTTTAATGGTTTGGTTATAAGGTATGTTGAGAGGAAATCTAACTACACTATGAAAATTTTCATGGGGGATGTTTCCTAGAAACATGGCCTCTAACTTTGTGGTTCTAACTAAAATATTGTCCTCATTTTATAGAAAGTTATAATAAAATAAATAGGGGTCATATTTTTATGTTATAATACCATAATATAATTATTTTTGAGCTTGTTTTATAACTGATGGTTCTCTAGTAAGATATTGCACAGTTTGCTCTTGGTCTTACTCTGAGTATGGAGGCATGTTAACCAAATAGTGGTCTAAGGGATCTTGGATTTGTTCCCCAGATTGAGTAATGTAAGGAGAATAAGGATCCATATCATAAACAACATCATCACCATAAGGGTCTTGAAAAAATCCATCTTATGAAACCACATTATCATAACCTAGATAATTTATGGATCCACTATGAGTGTAATGAGACATATCCAAATCAATGATAAATGTTTCATGAAAGAGGGTTCAAAGTTTTAAAAACTCTAAAAAAAAAGGTCTAAATAAAAAATGGTCTAAACTTGGTCTAATTTGGTCTAAGTATGGAGTTTTATCTCCAAAATGGTTAGTGCTAAAACTTGGGCTAAAATAGTCTAACATCAAATGTCAAACATAAAATGTCTTACATAAAAGGGTCTAGTGGATGAATGAAAACTAGAATGCCCTACCTAAGTAAAAAGTGTTTCAAATAAGTATAATATAGGTCTAAATAAAAAAAAGGTTGCTAGGTATTTTGGAAAATAAGGCACAAAATCTAGTCTCAAAATAGGTGTTTGATAGGTCTTTTGGGAACAAGGTAAAAAAGCTAGAATTTTTAAACAAACTAGGTCTAAAAGGAAAGAGATTCAATCTATAAAATTTGAAACACTGTGACATAAATTAGGAATCTAGATTTAAATACAAACTTGGTATTTTGGAAAAATAAATTGAACCTAGGCATATATAAGATAGACCACTTCCCCAAATTTAGGCACAAAAATAGTCTTTAAATCTATCAAGGAGCTAGTCTAAGTTGCACATCCCAAAAGAGAGAGGTAAATGTTCCAAGCTAAAATTATGCAAGGCATAGGCAAAAACTAATCAATGTTTAGATCTGAACTTGTCAAGGTTAACTTATAACTTAATTTATAATAGTAGGCTTCTTAAAATAGACAAAAAACTAGATAAGAATGAATATCATGATGGTACTAAGCATAGATCGAAGAGGCACATGTGGTTTTCAAATTTGAAATTTTGGACATAAGACAAAAAGTGTTTGAAAAAATTCAAGAAGCATAATGATTCTATCATGATATAAAGGTATGACAAATGGTTTGTTTCAAAACGTAAAATGCACAAGATTTGGAATGAATTAGGTAGTGTAACGATGTCCCTTTCAATCAAGTGACACACACACACACACACAAAGTTTGCTAAAAGAATAAGGAAAATTTGTTATGTCAAATGGATGGCATAACACCTCTTAAAAAAAGGAGTGATGTATAAATGAGACTCAATTGTGATGTGTTATGGCAAACAAATAGTTTCAACTCAAGACCATGTAAGTAGAAAAGGACAAAATGACAAGAATACCTAAGTTCAACGTCCTAAATCCTAAAACTTACAAGGTTGCATTGTATTATATAATTTTATCTATATAATTTATCTTGATATGGTTTTAAGTTGTTAATTAAAAAAGTAAAATCACATGAAAATTATGGTTTTTTAGGCCCCTTCTTATCTCAAGAGTTCATACAGTGACATGGAACTTCAATCTACTTGCCCTACATCAATAATATGTCCACTACAAATGGGTTTATCTAAACTATGAATTTTCATTCATTTATAGATGGTATCATTATGTGGAAAACAATAGGTCACAATCATGTCATTTGGATCCACATCAACTGAATTGTTGTGAAAAGGTCTTTTCCTTTTCAAAACCACTACATACATCAATTACTTAGTATAGTGTGATGTCTTAGTTACCCCTACATTCTGAGGTCACATACCAGCTTGTTTTAACCACTAAAAAAAATCATCCTAGTGGGTCATCCTCAATTTATATACCCCACCATGGAGTGGGTTTGAAACAATGCTGGGAGATGAATTCCTAGGTATGCTTCCCTAGAGAACCCATGAGGAGGAGATGAACTTCTCTGATCACAAGCCAAAATGAATGAAATAAATACAAGTGGAAGGAATTTATGATTATTTTGGGGTCACCCAAATCATATAGATTTGGGGAGGGCCTTATAAAATTTCCTTCCATGCTTTTGGACCAAAGCGAAAAATTTAAAGAGTGAGCATTTTTTATTACCCAAGTTCTCTAAAGGGGATGGGGAAAAAGCATACATGTGACACTCATCATGCTTAAAAAAATAATTAAGCAAACAAGCATGAAAAATGAAAAATATTATGAGTATTTAACTAATGTGAGAGTTCATTTTTATGACACCAAAATTAATTATGTAATGAATTTTTAGACACTTAGATTTGTTGTTGATAATTATAACAACTTCAAAAACAACTAAGAGATGAAAAGAACTAAGTACATTTTAAGCACCAAATACAATGAGTGTAATATTTAACCATGTTATTGGGCCCCAAAATTTGGTTTAATGTATTTTTCATGCTAACCTAATATCCACTTTGGCATGTCTAGTTATTTTGGCAAGTAGTTAGCCTAATGATTTTGATAGCTGAATTAAGGATACAGTGTAAAACATATGCCAATTAGATAATGGATAACTGACTCCTAGATAATCAAGACATCAATGAATATCTGAAGAAAGATGGCATGTTGAGTGTGGGAATTGTGGGATTATAGAGCTAATGGTTATGATGGCATAACTCCAACTCAGTGCTTGCATACAACCTCCACCCTAGAAAAGATGTTCCTAAAGGCCTATATAAAGAGTTTTAGCTAGAAAAGGAGACAACCCTAAGAATTATAATGAAGCTCTATAATAATGGTTTTGGAGGCATGCCCTATATATTTTGCTCTAGTAGCCATTAATTCCACCTAGATCTTTGGCTGGGCTTAGATATATAATGGTGGCCACTCTGAATCCAATTGTATGTGCCCAAGCTCACCTATGAAATTTTGTGTTATGGGTAGTGTGGTTTTGGATTTAAATTTTTATTCTAGACTGTGAAAAATAAGTAATGGTATTTCTTTGAAATGCATTTGGGTTTTTCTTAGTTCACATGTTAGTAGTATTACTTGGGGTGAAAGTGAGTTCATGTTATGTTTTAATTTGGTTAGTTATTTTGATATGAAGTTCATGTGTTTTAATGGTTTCACATTTTATTGGAGTCTCTATATTTTTTTGATGTGAACATCATTCTACATGAAAAATGGGTATAGATTTACACCCATGATCCCAACCTTTTTTTAATTTTCATCTATTAAGTATAGAGGATAACTTGAATATAATTAGTCTTGTGACCTACTTAGAGCCTATATGACCCTAAGCTTACCATTAAATAGGATTGTGCCTTTGGGTCTACCCCTTAGCTAAGTTAACATTGCATTTATTGATGCCCCCTTTGAAGTCTCATTCCATGACATAACTAGACTAATACGAGCCTCAGTTCCTTATAAATTGTTCTTTGAATGAACATATAGGGCTTATGCCTTATGTAAATTAATGCTAGTGCATCTGAGTGCTTAAATGTTGAGCACAAAATAAGCTATCTTATGTTTGTGGTTGTTTTCAGAAAACACCTACTATACCCCAACATTTTGTTTGCATTATTAGGACTTATGTTGAATTTTGTTGTTGTGATGGTGCGATAGGATGATGTACCAACTTTATCTTGAGAGCATTAAATGTTGGGTACACTATGTGGAAAATAATTTTGCATAGAAAGATATAGCCTATAAAGGATAAAATCTAATAAAATGGGTGTAGGATAACCTATATGATGATTTATATGAGATATTTTTTTGTGAGTTATCTAAGCATGTGTACAAGTGGTTGGTTTCATATTCAACTTGTTGACCATTTTTACCAAAATTAAAATGGATCAACCCCCTTATAGTCAAAATATTAAATAGGCGTTGATTAAAATTTCTCAGGGTGTCACATAGTTCTATTTCATGTCATATCTCATTTTTTTAAACTTTGGTCATGATTCAATTTAATCCTTGTGTCATTTGATATATTGGGGGTCATTTTAAAGTCATATATGAAAGTGGAAGGTTTTCATAGTGTTCAAGTAGTTAGAGCATGGAACAGGTTTGCACATGCCTCAAAAGCTCATTTGAGCTTTCAAAGATCAAGCGACAGTTATTAAAACAAATATAGAAGAACCTACAGACTTAAATATTTGTTTAGTACTTGGGAAATTTTCCCATTTTATTTGGCAAAGTACAAATTCCTTTGGGTATTTGGGATAAGTGCTAATAATTATTTTAGTGAAATTGTTTTTGATTTTTTGGCTAAGTATTGGGGACTTGTCAGGAAAATTATCCCAATCAAAAGCTCCAAAAACTCATTTTAGTTGGGAAAAATTCTCGCTACAAAGTTCCTAAAATTCTATTTCTTTCAAGAAAATTATCTGAGCAATTTTTCCAAAGATAGATTTCTTTCAAAAATTTCATCCATAGAAAAAGAGATAAGTCTAATTTCTTTCAGATAAATTATCTAATACAAAAGGATAAGGACATATTATTTCTGACAAAATGTCCAAAACATAAATCTTGGTGACCCATATTGTTTCAGGAAAATTGGTTGATGCAAAAATTTTGAAGCCATCATTTTTAAAGGGAAATGATCCAAACAACAAAGAGTCCAAAGAAATTACCCACAATAAAATATATAAAAGAATTGAATTGTTTCAGGAAATATGATTTAGTAGAGTATGATATTCACATAAACATAAAAAATGAGCCTAGGCAAAAAATCATTAGCATTCAAAAAGTGATGGTCACGTAGACGTCATTGATGGTCTCATAGATGTCATTGAAGATTTCATGGATGTAAAATTTTATTCATGGAAAATAATCATTGGGGTTATAATTATTATTGTCCTATATATGTCAAATATGGTCATGTTCATGTCAAATGATGGGAGCATAGACCTCAAATTTTAGCCATAGTAAATAGTCATTTGGGTTTAAATGGAGCCAGATCCAATGGTTAACATTCCATTATACACTAAGATCAATAAAGAGGATGATCTAATAGTATTAATAGGTCTTAAAGATCTATGGTGTGAATTTTATCATGCAAAAGTAGATCAATGATTGGCTTTCAAGTATATATATACATCCAATAGTGTGAGCAGAGTTAAAATGTCAATAAATCCTAAGATTGAATCACATTCAAGCAACCAAATCATGATATATGACTCACATTTAATCATATAAATAGATCTAATGGCATGAGTGATATTTAAAGGTCAAGGAGCTCAAATCACAAAACTGACAAATTTCATGATCTTAGGACCCTCAGTCAATGATTGATGACTAGCATCAAAAGTTGAAGTAGAGAAACTCTAAGTGGGGTTGATTGGGTAAATTTAATTAGACTCCAAATGGACAAGATAGGCTACATGTTCAAATTATAATGGAATAAATTCTAAAGTATAATGATAAATTTGGTAAGGAATTCCACATAGGCCACCATGAAATACCAAGGATTCTATGATGAAGCAAGCTCTTCAAACTCATACACTTCCATGAAAGCATAATTGAGGTCCAAGATAAATATTGACTACCAAATGTAAAGAATTGGGGTCTAGAATACTAATGAATGACTGTACAAGGTAAATACAAGTTTTTAGAGTATATTTAGTAGTTGAGAAAATATATGACTATCATAGCATACGTGTCGACTCTCTTAGGTTAGTTTCAAGTGCCTAAGAGATGATCCATGATGAAAATAGTTTCATGAAGGCTAGATGAAAAATATCTACACCATTTTGGATATTTTATCATGATTTATATGGAAATTTATCTTAATAAGAATTCATGGTCTATTCAACACTCAATTCACCTACAACGTAATTAGTTCTCATGCTTGGACATGTGTTCTAGTGACTCTTGAACTTCTTTCTTTTCTCCTCTCTCTGAAGTTTTATAAGTATTTACTATTTTGGCCTTTATTATATAATTTCACTCCATGTATTACAAATCCCTAATGTAATAATGACATATTTTTCCTTTTAACATTAATTCAAGTTTGGTCTTGAGTTCTTAAACAGATCTATAAGTGTGAAAGTGACGTATGGTAATGCAAAGTGATAATTATCTATCCTTTCTTCCCTTATCCTTTCATGTTTGTGAAATATTTCTTATTTTAATAGATCATATGAAGTGTTTTCAAGTGTATGATCTTGTATTTTAAGTTTAAAATGAGCCTTAGTGTTTGAAATTAGCCTATGGTTCACTTACCTTAGATAGCTTTCATGCATCTCACCTTCATATTAAAATACTCATGTTAGAGTCCATAGGACTTGGAAGATAGTTTGTATGCCTTATTTCTTGGTGCAAGAAAGTATGATGGTAATATGGAAAACATATTGGTATATCACCCCTTTAGATTAGATTAATTTCATGTAACTTCTAACTCTTTTACCCATAATCAAATAGTTAAATAGGTATGAGCATTTCAAGATACATTCAAGGAGCTATCCCTTAAATCTAGAGGCTCACTTCCACTATAGGTACACCCACATACCTATAAGTGTTCTCATGTTTCCCAAATATGGAAGAGGCTTGAAGACCTTCTTCTAGGGTGAAAGATTTGGTGACAATAGTTTTGGTACACCTAGTGGGACTTTGTATTCAAGGTAACTTATCAAGTTTAATGTTGGTCTTGACAACATCAACTACAAATTGGTGTGATACTCAACATTTTATGACTCCATAAAGTTAAATCTAGTTGAAGTCCATTTTCTTTTTATAAAATTGATCTCATAATTCATGGTTGTTACTAGGTTATCATCTATAGGATTTTTAAATCCAATCGACCCACTCTTTCAGCCTAAACTTCCCCTTGGAGTTTAATATCCTCCTCCTAATTCACACTTTGAAGATCAAGATGATTTTTCCAGTGAGGGAAGTCAAGAGAGTGAACAAGTTGAACAAATTTAAAATATTGAAGAATAAATGGCTAGACCTCATGCTTTTCCTACCTTCAATAAAGAAAATCCAATTCAACTTTAATCATATGACACCATTCCTCTCAATTCCATATAAGGAGTGCCTATATTCAATGGTGAGAGTCATATTACACTGAGTGAACATATTAGAGATGTTTGTAAACTCTATAGCTTCAACAATATCACTCAAGAGAATATTGAAATTAAACTCCTTGCCATGTCCCTTAAAGGGAAGCCTCTTGATTGGTATAAGACTCTAGAATTTGGTTGTATCATGACATGGGATGAATTTGGAGTGTTTTTGACTTCAATATTTAGAAATAAGAGTGACCATGCCTCTCTCATACACCAGCTTAACATGATCAAAAGAGGACCCAAATAAATAATGCATGATTTTAATGAGAGATTGAAAAAGGATTGGAATAGACTACCTCCTCTTATGAGGACACCTCCTAGCTTTGTGTTCCTAACCTATTTGAGAGATATTGGCACTAAAATTATTATCGTGTTTTAATATAGGGGTGGGTCTACCCTCCTTGAAGCATATGAGCTTGTTATCAAAGATAAAACTAATCTTATCTAAGCTATAATATTTCCACCTAAAGTTTATATGCCTCCATTTTCTCATAATTTTGATAATACTCTAGATGTAGTCCAAGTTACTAATGCCAATACGAAAACTAAGGTTACTCCTAGGTAGGTAGAAAATAATGTTGATTGGAAAGTAAAGTTCCTAGACTTAGAGGCTCAAAATAAGTAAGATAATATGCAACAAGGTGCCTATTAGAATCCTTACCCCTATAAATAATATCATGGTCAACAATATGTAAGAGGAAGAGGACAATGGTAGCCTAATACCAATAGGCTTACTAATGCATACAATCCTAACTTTACCACCAATGCAAGAGATATAGTACCCATTCATAGTAATTTGGTGCATGGTGAAAATTTGTAGTAAGGCCAATTTATGGATGCTAAAAAAGATGGAGAGAAAGTTATTTTTATTCAAGGAGAATTTACTCATTTCCTATCTATTGAACATGAGATTATGATGCAAACAAGTGAAGATGGATAGTCTTAAGAAGAGATCTTCACCAACTTCCTAGTCGAGGACACTTTTATGCTTAATCAAAGAACCTCAATTGAAGATAAAACTAGATTAAAAAAGAAGGAATTAGATGGTGATAGTAAATAACCTATAGTCTCATTAAATCCTCATATGAAGCAATAAGGTATGGTTGTAGGTTTCATAACTTCATATAACTTTGCACATCTTCTAACTTAGAAATTTGGAAAGACTATTCAAGGCACTCCAACTCTTCAGGATCTAATCATTTCCTTGCATCCAAGAATATAAAATAAATTAGGTATATCTTATTTAAAAATTATAAATTAATTTAAGAGTACTAAAACATCCATTTCCATTTGGGATGTTTTGCATATACCTGGTAAAAAAGAACTCCTAAAAAAATAGTTATTTGTTATCGCTACCAATGTCTCTCCTTCAAGTCAAAGTCAAAGTCATGTTTTCCTTGTAAATATACCTAATATCATTATTAAACTATACACCAAAGCTAATAAACCTCATCCATTCTATCTCATTATCATAGTGGGTGACAAGTTCATCCATAACTGCATAGTTGATAGTGGAGCTTTAACTTCGATCATGCCCAAGGTGTAGCTGATAAATTGGGTCTGAAGTATGAGCCTCATAGTAAAGGTGTTGATGCATGTTTTATGCACAATTTTTTTATTGATAGAGGTGTGCTTCTTAATAAAGGTATTGAATTTCAATGGGATTTGGATGGGTGGTTGGTTACTAATATTAAGTGGGTAGGTATCACAACAAAATCAAAAAAAGAGGGAAGGTTAAGTTAAAAAAAATCTTCCATAAGTTTTAGGAATCACTTACTTGGTTATTTTATAAAAGGACAAGTTATCTCAAAACCTATGCCTATTACTATCAGCAATTGCACACACATAGTCAACACATGGCTAAAAATTCTAAGGAAATAATGATATAATAAATTCATAGGCCTCAAATAAAGGTTTCTCCTTTTAGAGTAGTTGTTACACAATATTAATCATGAGATTATGGCTTGGGCTAGTGACGTATCTAAGGCAACCATTGTACACACATAGAAAAATACATTCAATAAAACACTCGTACATATTCAAAATTATGAATCAATTTGAACTTAACTATCTTAACCAATGTATTTAGCATTCCTTTAATAGTTTTTGCACATATATAGATTAATACATCAAATCAAAATAATCAAGAATCCATTCACAACTTTTGTACACTAAGTATTATTGAAGCATAAAATTAAAGAAAGTAATAACTAATGATATAGAAATTGGAAATAAAATACACAAACACATTCACTAATGATCAAAATTAATGTTGCTCTTGTATTAAAAAATTATCCGACAAAAATCTAAGTTGGATTATAATTGTTTTTATAGACTCAGGGAAGGGGTCACCTCGTCCTCCAAGTTCATGCAAGGTCATTACATGTGGTAGTCAGAACAAGAGTTCTAACTATGGTATAAAATCATATAAGAGTCTATTTACAGTTATCAATTTAAAATAGCCTTTGTCAAAGATATTAAACATGTGTATGTGTATGAAGATGAAGGCAATTTTTACAATTATAGTTTAAATTGCATGAAAAAATTCAAAATATATATGCCATTTTACAAAAATATTCATGCACAAAATATTAACCTTTAATAGGTTGTGAGAACAACTTGTTGATCTTTCAAATTAGTCCCCTCTAAAATGAACTCAAACATGCATCAAATATAAGTATCATCGTATCAATCCTTTAGAACTAGTGATGTTATTTAAATATGAATAATCTTAATATGAATATGTATTGCATGTCACCCAACCTTTTACTGAATCTTAATTTTTGAAAAGTCTACTTTTAACTCACACCATCAAATTTATATGCATGATGGAATGTTTACATGTCATTTGGTATCTCAATGAGCTTCTTTATTTCTTTTTCAAAAGACATTCCATTTCTTAGTTCCTTTGTACCATGTGGTAGTATCTAAACACTTTTTTTAAATGTTATCATGAGGTTGAAACTTATCACCACCACATTTTATTTGGATATCCCTTTGTTTCCATGCTTGATTATGTACCATTGATCTATGGTATGTGAGTTAATGTGCACTGTAGATCTTGGCACTTGAATTTTTGACTCCCCATGAGTTTGACACTTGTCTTTTCTAGATTTGATCCTATAAAACAAAAATGCAAAAATGAATTAGCATATATATAATAAAAAATTTTGACTATAGGGGTGAAACTTGGAAATTTTGTGGGGATTATGGTTTGTTGTTTTGGTCATTTTGGTCAAGGCAATTATTACAAGAAAATGTTGAAAAAAATTTGTGCAGGGGGGAATTATTGTGGGGAAATTATCTTGAATTCATAATTCTCTTGAAATTTTTTTTTGAATAAATTATCCATAAGTGTCATTTTTGTTGAACAAAATGTTTGACACATAAATTATGAAATAATTAGCTCATAGGGTAAAATACCTAGGACAAAATTCTTGAAGGTTCATTTCCAAAGGTCATGGGCCCAGGAAAAAAAGTCTAGAAGGTAAAATATTAGAGGGCAAAGGCTAGGGACAAAATTATTAAAGGGAAAGGGTGAAGGGAAAAATCTCTTAGACAAAATGTCTAAAGGAATGGGCCAAAGGGATGGTTTCAAAAAAGTTGATGGAATGATGTCTCAGACAAAATGTCTGAAGGAATGGTTTCAGAGGGTAAAGGCTTGGGACTAATGTTTTGAAGGGTAAGTGAAATATGTAAAAGGGGCTAGGATAAAGTCTTTAAGGGTAAGTTACACAAATCATGAAGGGTATGTGTCCTTGGGGTCATTGTTTCAGTAAAATTGTGTTGACAAGATTGCTTTGGGGAATTGTTTTGGGATTTTTACATCAGACAAAATGTCTAATGATAAAAGTTCAAAGGGTTATTCTAATTGGGAAAGCACTGTAGAAAAAAAGTCCCAAAGGAATTTTTAAAAGGATAAAGGGCATTTTTAGAAGTGCTTAAGGTTAGGTGGATTAAGGTCAAATGGTCATTTTTGAAGGGTCTACTTCATAGGGCACTTGGTCTATGATAAAATTACCAAAAGATCTACTTCATAAAGGTCAAGGGGTAAGTCTAGAGGGCCAAAATAATTATGTTAGAAGTTTTTTTTTAACAAAATGTCTACAGATTCAATTCATTTAGGTAAAATATTTTCGATAAAATGTCTGCAAATATTCCCTAATGGAATAAGTCTGAAACACAAAGGTTGAAGGAATTGGTTAAAGGGCAAAAGGCATAGGAGAATAGTATCAAAGGGTAGGTATGAAGGGAAAAATTTCTTGAAAAAAATGTTTGAAAGAATGTTTAGAGGGATGGGTTGAAGGGTAAAAGGTAAGGGCATCTCAGACAAAATGGTCATGATAAAATTCTTGCAGACACAATTCCATCAAGGGAATTGATTTGGACAAAATGTCTACAATAATGTCCCTAACAAAGGTAATTTCATGACAAAAAAGCCCACAATAATAATTATGAAACATAAAGTCTGAAGGAATTCAGATAATAAACAAAATACCTAACAAAGACAAATTGCATAAGTTTAATAAAGATAAGCCTAATAAAATAAGATTGATAGAAAGAATTAGTCTATGCACACAATACCAATTCTATTTTACTAAAGTTCAAAAAGGTTAATAATCACTCCTTTCCTATATTTTGCATTAACATATATAAGAAAGGGTCTAGATCAAAACCATAGTCTTAAAAAGGGTGGGTCCCCATTTCCATAAAGAAAGAGGGGATGTTGGTTACAACACATGGAAAACCATACGGTGAATACTCTTAAGTATTCATAAACCCATAACTCTAGTTTGCAATCTTAAATAAATAATGAAGTTTGCCACAAAAGAATAATTAAATCAAAAACATTAAAAAGACTCCTAAGTTAATTCACACAACATAATTTACTTATAATTTTTTGGATGTGTGTGTGTCAAAATGTGTAGTTTATTTAACCCATATTATGATGAGTTTTTGAAAGGATTTATAAAACTGTAGGTTTTATTTTAGTATTTATTGAATCACAAAATAAGGGAAGTTCATGCTTTGTTCTACTACCAACTAGGCATCCATAGCCCTGATAGAGATACCTTTGGTTCCTTCTCCTTCTGTTTCCATTATTTTAATTTAATCATGATTCATGGTACATTGATATTATTTCATCATGTGAGCCTTTTGATATTCTCTATGTTTTCTTTTGCTCTTTTTAACCCATTGGTTCTTTCTTCTTTTGTTTTTATTTCTCTCTTATTTTATTCTTGAATGGAAAAGAGAAGAGTTAGAATCCCAGTGAGTTGGTATAATTATAAATAAATCATTACTAGAACATCCCTGCTAGCTACACATATACCTGTAATTATCACTTTCAATAGGTATCTAATGTGCCAAGTGTATTTGACCCAATAACACAAGAAAAACTTTATAAATTTGTATGAAGTACTCTAAGAGAAAATTACACATGCTTGTTAAAAGTATTTAATTGTGACACCATTTATAATAATCCATGACTACCTACCTTCATCCTAAAGACTAAAAAAAAACACATAAATATGCCTAATTTTGTGGCCTAGTCTCTAAAGTGTCAAGATTTTTATTTTTACCCTTCTCTACAAGTTATAAGCTTAGTTTGTTTGGATTTTTTGAGCTTATTTATAGTCAAATAAAACACAATTTTGATTTTTAGAGAAAGAAAAGAATAACTAATATAATAAATCAAGGAACTAATTGAATAAAGCACTAAAATCTAATCTAGAAACAAAAATACTAGAAGCAAGAAAGATTAATATAGAAAGAAAGAAAATAGTCTATGAAAGAAAGAAATATAATATATGAAATCAAGGAACTAATCTAAGAAACTGGGAAATCTAATCTAATCCTACAGCTACATTCATTCATCCTTCATTAATTAGTAATATCCATAGATGGCACAACCCTAAAGTAGTGCTTCAAGAACTATCCATTGACTAGATATGTAAGCTCATTGCCTTGGAGGTCCTTTAAATGAAACATGTTATTTCACATGATCCTTGAAATATGGTATGGTTCAATCCATAGTGGGTCAAAGTTTTCATGTTATCCTTTCTTCTCATGGGCTTTATCCTAAATTAGCACTAAATTTGAAATCTTGAATGATTTGACCTTTGCTCTTTTATCAAACCACCTCTTGACCACATCTTGGTGCTTGATAAATGTTTGTAGGGCCTTAGTCCTTAAATCTTCCATTTATATTATGTCTAGTAATCTTGATTTTAATTTATCACTCAGTTCCATGTAGTCTTGCATGAACTAATAAATGGGTAATTTTAGCATAATTGGTAATATAGGCTTGCACCTATACACTAGTATGTAAGGTAAAGCTATAAGTTATTGATTATTTCTAGTCCAATCTACCCAAAGAGCATATTTTGATAAATTTTGTCATTCCCTAGGCTTGCCTCTATTTGATTTCTTAATTGCATCGATCATATTTTTGTTCATTCATTTTGCCGGTCCATTTACCTAGGGTAATGGTTAGAAGGTAACCTAATAATAATATGGTTGTTGTATGACCACTCAATAAATTTTTCTAATATGAAAGCCAATCTATTATAATAGACTAAAGAAATAGGTGTGCCAAATCTAGTTGTTATGTGTTCCTCCAAAAACTGAATCACATCTTATGCTTTGTAATTATTTGTGGCTATGGCTTTGATCCATCTAGTGTAGTAGTCTATAGTAGTAAGTAATAATTAATGTATATCTAATTAATTTGGGTTGATGACACCAATGAAATATAAACCCCAATGGGAAAATGGCCTTCCTTCAATAACTAGATGTAAAGGCATTGATACGTGTACTTCTCTCTTGGCTAAAGCTTGACATTCATGACATGTTCTCATGTGAACATGAGCATCTTTGAAAACTATTGGCCAATAGTAGCCCATTATTAAGATATTATGGGCTATGGTATTCCTAGAAGGATGACCACTTCCTATCTTATGATGCATGTTTTCTAAGATTTATTTAGATTCATCTATGGATACACACCTTGATAAATACCTTCATAATTTATTCTATAGAGGACTCCCTTCTTGATCATGTAATGAGTACCTTTGAGACTTAAATCTATCCTTGTTTCTCTATTGAGATCTAGGGAACAAATTCTTATAAATAATTACTATATTATATTAGTATACCATTTTAATTTAGATACATAAGCTTCACATACCACTTTCATGGTGATGCATGGATCTAGTTTAGTCATGAGATACACAATGCCCTAGCCCCAAATGATCTTTTTAGGCTTGATCTCTATGTCTAATTCTTACAACTTAGCCATCCATTTGCCTCATCATTATCATAGCTCATTCTATGATAGGGTGATCTTGATAGTGGGATTAAGTATGATGGAAATTAATTTATTCCTTAAGATGTAATACTAAAACTTTTTCATGAATTTGATAAAGGTGAAAATATATTTATCAATCATGGAGTACCTCATTTTTGTATCTTTAAGATTTGTGCTCATGAATGCAATCGGATGCTCAATCTCATCCTTATTTTACACGATGACCAAAAAAATTATATGCTCTAAATCAAATGATTAAAAGTATAAATATTTCATAAAATTTGGAATAATAAATACTAGAGCTTGTGATATTGCACATTTAATATCTTAGAAGGACTTTTGGGATTTAGCTATCCAAACTGTTTTGGCATCCTTCTTAAGCATGGAATTTAGAGGTCTAACAATTCATAAAAATCTTGAGATGAACCTCCTTATGATGTTAATCTTTCAAAATAGTGATTTAAGATCTATTTTGTTGGTTGGTGGTTGAATTCTTAAAATTGCCTAAATTTTATCTAGATCAATGGTGATCCCATCCTTCATGATGATGTGCCCAAAATATTTCCTTTGGTGACTCTAAATATACTTTTCTTTGGGTTTATTGAAATACCAAACCTTATAAATTGCTTGAATATGGACTATAAGTGACTTATGTGGTCCTTTTGATTCTTTGAAAATACTATAAGACCATCTATGTAGATGATTATGTATTTTCCTATCAGTCCTTTAAATGCATGATCCATGGTAAATTAAAAGGCATCTCCTACATTTATTATGACAAATGTCATCCTCTTATACACATAATTTCCCCAATTCATAGTGAATTCCATATTCATTTTGTCATTAGATTGTACCAGTACCTAATTGTAGTTTGAAAATCCATCTAGAAAGGACATCATTTTATAATCACTTCCTATTTCTTACACCTCATCAAGAGAAGGTGGGGATAATTGTCTTTTTTAGAATCTTTGTTCATATTTTTGAATTCTACACATAATTTAATCTCACCATTATTCTTTCTTACTGGGACCAAATTAGCCACCCAGGTTGAATATCTTACTAAAAAGATGATTTTTGCACTTAAAAGCTTCTCTACTTCTTTCTGAATGAGAGGCTCCAAAATAGGATTGAATAGTCTTTGCATCTATCTTAATGGATTGTGATATAAATTTAATGGAATCATATGAGTAATGACTTGTGGGTCATATACTTTCAAATCTTCATATGTCTGGGAAATGATGTCCCTATATCAAGTGATTATATCTTTCACTCGTTGTCTCTTTTCTAGGGTGTAATTGAGACCAATGTTAATATAGCATAGGTTGTACTCATATCCTATATTTTCCCTTCTGAAGTTTGATTCATTTACCTTGATATACCTAAATTATAAATCTTTATTATCTATGTTGAATGGTCTTTTTAAGGAGACCAACCCAATTAGAATTCGATTCTCTTTAAGTTGAATAAAACCCTCTTTGTCTACTTCCTCTTGAAAAATTTAATTAATTTCCTTGTCATCAATGATTTGGGATTCAAATTCCCTTGAATTAATTAAAAACTAGATAATCTATTGGTCATCATCAAAGACCTAGAAATTTTCTACATTGTTTGGAATGGAAGGACATGGTACCAATTCAATTGAGAACTTTTTTACCTTAGATTATTGTAGTGGATCCAAATTAGTGGTAGTAATAGCTAATGAATCATTAGTTTGATTTTTTTATCTAGGAAGTACTATGATGTTGAAATCCTCAAAGCTTTCAATCAGGTCCCATGCTTTATGCTTGTATCTTCTCAAATAAGATAACTTGCATTGATATTTGTTTCTAACTTGATTGACCACCAAATCTAATTGAGTAAATACTAGTATTTATTTCACACTATTCTTAAGTGAAAAATATAATCCCAAAATTAGATCCTCATACTCATCTCTATTGTTAGTACATGGAAATTGTAATTTGTATGCTACCGATAATTTTTTTCCTTATGGATCAATCAAATCAATTAACATGCTTGATCCTTACTTGAATCTAATGCCATCAGAGTGTAAAGTCCATAGCTAATTGGAACCTTTGAGCTCTAGTTTTTGTAATTGATGCTAAGTGGTAAAATTATAAATACCAAGGCTAGGTGATTCATATTTTACCTCTTCTTTCTTAATGTTATACTCTATAATGGGATAATTCATTCTCAGCTCTTTGTTAATCATGATTTGATTTGCAACTCCTCTCCATCATAGCCAAATATGAGAAAAGTCTATAGAGATATACCCATTGAGCACTTCAGACCAATCTCTACTCAACAATAGATCATAGCATTTAGGTATGTCCACCACTAAAATATCAATGGTCATTTGAATGTGTGGTTTAGAGTCTACTTGGATATGCATGTCCCTTAGTTCACCAACTATGGGGACAAATATATGATTCAATTAAGAAACTATCCTCTTTGAAGGGATTGGCATCAAACCAAGTTTTTGACATATAGAAGTAGGCATGATAGTTGTAGAACCTTTAGAATCAACTAAATATTTATGAATGTTTTTATTGAAAGGCCATATAGTCAACAGGAAGGGTTGAACATCTAGATTGCTCTTATAGATGATGATGGTATTATATGCTTTCACTTTATTTATAGGTGTTTTCCCAGTAATAGACTTATAGAGAAGCTCTTTTTGTTTGGGAATCTGAGCTAACTCATGGAGGTTTATATTCTCCTTGATCTTCTTGATATCCTCAATAATGTTATATCCTCCTTTACTTGGGTTTTCTTTACTCTATTATGGATCATTCCCCTTTGGAGGGGGTGGATTATTGTCTTCTTTAGGATTAAGAGGAATCACCATGGTATTTGAAGGAGTCAATTTTGTGAGTTGTTGCTTATTCTTGAGATTATATGCAACTCTCTAGAACTGATGAAAAGCATCAACTTCATCCATGTTATCCTCTGTCTCATTCTCATCTTCACTTAGAAAGGGAAACTCATGAGTTTTAAAGAACATGGCAGTGCTAGAAGAGAAAGGATCTTGGTGAGATTTTGGTGGATTATGTGTCTGGTCTTGACTGACTACTTCCCACTAAAATATTTTGAACATTGCACAGAACTCAACATAATTGAGCTCACCATGCTTAGAAGTATTTTGAATTCTACACAAATTGGGAAGATCCATTTCTACTATGTTGATCTTTGGGAGATTGTTAGGCTAATCCATATTGTTTACATGCATTTTAAATTATCATTTGTATCTTTTGAATCTAGTGTCCTGATTACTAACTAGGTGATTAACATTACCCATCCTCCTTTGTATATTTAAGAAATCATTGCTCAACTTTTGAACCATCTTCTGAATAGAATCTAGTTTTACCTTTGTAGAGTTAGTGTATTTTAGATTAAAAATAGGAGAAATAGTAGATTGATGATTTTTATAATGACCATTACCTATCGTATGATTGTTCAAAAATCTAAAATTCCACTATGTTGTTTGTGTCAATAGAGGTAGCGTGTACAATTGATTTTGATTGAAAGTGGGAACATTCTGCTTCATATGTGGCATTAAATTTAATTTTGGAAAACCATTGTTGAAATTAAGTACCCTAGGCATGTAAGGATTGAGTTTCTAGTCTATATTGATATCCTCTTTGAATGCCCATGGCAAATTATTAGTTATAGTAGCTCTCCTTAGGAACATCATAGTAATCAAATCCAGTGCATTCTTATATGTTTCTAATGTCAATTGCTCATCTAGTTTGTACCTTAAGATCAACCAGTTGTACATATTTTGGACCTTGAATTGAAATCATGGATGGGTTTGTTGGGCTCTCTCCTCATATTGGTGTTGTGTCGGTATTCCAAACTAGGATTGGTGAACTATCCAAATTATGCAATAAAAGATGCTTGACATTCATCCCAAGAAGTGATAGAATTTTACATTAGATTTAAATATCAATCATATAAAACATCCATTAAAGTAAAATGGAATAATATGCATGAAAAATCCTCAAGGACAACATTCATTAATCTCAAATTAGCTTTAAAATATCTAGTATGTTCCTCTATTATCCTTGCTCCTGTAGCAAAAAATTATGGTAAGTACTTTTTGGGATTCCAAGGTAAATCCTGACCATCTTATAGGATGTCAATAGTAGTTCCAACTAAATAAGGTGGTTATTGAGCTATTGGATGATTAACAGGTAAAGGGTTCCTTATGGGGAAGGGGTTCGCTACTAGAGAAGGTGGATTATTTTGAACTAGGACTATTGGCATAGTTTTATGTCTCTTATTATTTGACAAGGGTGAGACTAGAAAACCAACCTAAGAATTAAATATAGTCATCCTCATGGGTGAATCTAGTAAAATATATACAAAGGATAACTACTAATATCAAGGGTACTGACCCTCCTGCTATTACCATTAGAAATTATTGATGTAGGTTTTATGCACACCATAGCCTTGAAAAGGTAGCCTTAGGATATTAATGGAGGTAAAATCCACTCTAGGGCATGAGTTGTAGGTATGATGTCTATTACAACCTATTAATGGAATAGGTATAGGGCATGAAAGTTATTGAAAAGGTTTTTTGGATGGAGGTATGGTTCCTAATAAGGGTAGTGAAGCTTTATGTGATTTAGATGGGTGGCTAGTTACTAATATAGAGTGGGTAGGTCTCACAAAAAAATCAAAAAAAGAGGAATGGGTAAGGTAGAAAATAAATATTCCATAATTTATAGGAATCACTTCCCTAGTTAGTTTCTAAAAGGACAACTGCTCTTAGAACCTATGCTTGTTGCTAGTAGCAATTACACACACACAGCCAGACATGACTAAGAAGTCTAAGGAAATAATGATTCATGAAATTCACAAGACTCAAATAATGGTTGATCC
This sequence comes from Torreya grandis, assembly GCA_037957365.1. Classification (NCBI taxonomy): domain Eukaryota; kingdom Viridiplantae; phylum Streptophyta; class Pinopsida; order Cupressales; family Taxaceae; genus Torreya; species Torreya grandis. The sequence continues at coordinate 1,122,468 of JARHVA010001678.1, read as the reverse complement.
TTTTAGATAAGCTATTACACATTATTAATCAAGATATTATGGCTTGGGATAGTGAATTATCTGAGGTAGCTATTACACACACAAAAAAAACTACATCCAAGAAACCACTCATGTACATTCAGAATTATGAATCAATTTGAACTTGACTATCTTAACTAATATATTTAAAAATCTATCAATAGATATTAAAAATTTATAGATTACTACATCAAATCAAAATAGTCAATAATTCATTCATAGATTTTTCACACTAAGTATTATTGAAACATACAAACAAAGAAAGTAATAATTAATTACATAGAAATTGGAAAGAAAATACACAAACACATTCACTGAAGATCAAAATTTATGTTGATCTTGTATTTAAAAAATTCTCTAACAAAAATCCAAGTTGTATTACAATTATTTTTATATACTTGGAGAAGGGGTCACCTCATCGTCCAAGTTCATGCAAGTTCATTACATGTGGTAGTCAGAACATCAGTTCTAACTATGGTCTAAAATTGTATGAGTTTATTTATAGTTATCAGTTTAAAATAGCCTTTGCCAAAGATATGCAACATGTGCATGTGTATGAAAATGAAGGAAATTTTAAAAATTATAGCTCAAACTACATGCAAAACTTCAAAATATATGTGCCATTTACAAAACTATTCATGCATAAAGTCTTAGCCTTTTATAGGTTGTGAGAACAACCTATTGATCTTTTAGATTAACTACCTCCAAAATGAACTCAAATATGCATCAAAGACAAGTATCATTATATCAATCCTTTAGAACCAATGACACTATTTAACTATGACTAATCCTAATATGACTATAAATTACATGTCACCCAACCTTTTACTGAATATGGATCTTTGAAAAGTCCACTATCTACTTGTACTATCAAATTTCTATGCATGATGGAACGTGAGCATGCCATTTGGCATCTCCATGGGATTTTTAGGCTCTTTTAAAAAAAACATTCCATCACTTAGTGCCTTTTCACCATGTGCTAATTTCTTGCTAGATCTGGGCCCATTTAAAATGTCTCCATCGACCCCGTACCATTGACCTTAAATATACTAGGCTCCTACACACTATTGGATCTTTGTGTATTGGGCCCTGCAATGTTTCCACTTGGCAATCTCATATATATTTTAAAAAATCATTTATTTAAACATTCCAATGAGGGTGACACTTTTCACCACTACATTTTCTCTGGACATCTCTTTATTTCCATTCTTTATTACGCACTATTGATCTTTGATATGTGAGTTAACGTGCATTGTAGATCTTGGTGCTTGAATTTTTGACTCCCTATGAGTTTGACACTTGTATTTTATAGATTCACTCCTATAAAACATAAATTCAAAAGTGACTTAGTGTGTGTATATATATATATATATATATATATATATATATATATATATATATATATATATATATATTAAAGTTCTTGACTATAGGGGTGACACTTGGAAATTCTATAGGGATTGTGGTCTATTGTTTTGGTCAGGGCAATTATTGTAGGGAAATATTATAGGATTTATGTGAGGGAGAATTATCAAAAGGAAATGTTTTCTAGGAAATTATCTTGGGTAAACTCTCCAAAAGACCCAATTATCTTGAACAAAATGTTCAAACTAATTATCTTGAAGGGTCATTTTCATCAGATAAAATGTTTGAGACAAAGTCTAAAGGAATTATCTCATAGGGAAAATTTCCTAGGATAAAAGTATCAAAGGGTCATTTTCAAAGGGAAAGGGCCCAAGACAAAAGTCTTGAAGGTAAAATATCAGAGGGAAAAGGCCTAGCATAAAAGTCCCAAAGGCTAATGTCATAAGGCAAAATCTGTTAGATAAAATGTTGAAAGGAATGGGTTGAAGGGATGGTCTAAAAAATGTTGAAGGAATGATGTCTTAGACATAATTTCTAAAATAATGGTTTTAGAAGGAAAATGCCTAGGAAAAAAATCTTGAATGGTATTTCTAGTATGGAAAATGGTCTAGGATAAAGTCCCAAAGCATAGGTTACACAAATACCAAAGGCTATTTGCCCTTGGGGTCATTATTTGCATAAAATTATTTTGGAAAGATTGCTTTAGGGAATTGTTTCAAGATTTTTACATCTGACAAAATGTTTGATGACAAAATTATAAAGGGTCATTTTCATTGTGTAAAGGTCTAGGACAAAATTTCTAAAGAAATTTTCAAAAGGTCAAAGGGAATTTTTAGAATGGCCAAAGGGTAGGTGGGTTAAGGTCAAAGGGTCATTTTTGAAGGGCATAAAATGAAGGCTCTAATTCATAGGGAATTTCATCCATGACAAAATTCCTGAAGGATCTACTTCATAAAGGCCAAAGGTAAGTCTGGAGGTCCAAAGGAAATATGTTAGAAGATTTGTTTTAGATGAAATGTTTATAGACCTAATTCATTCAGGGAAATTATTTAAGACAAAATGTCTAAAATAATTTCCTCAATGTAATAAGTCTAAAACACAAAGGCTAAAGGAATTAGTCAAAGGAAAAAAGGCCCAAGATAAAATTCCTAAAGAGTAGATGCAATTGGAAAAATTTCTCAAAAAAAATGTCTGAAGGAATGTTCGAAGGGATGGGTCAAAGGGAAAAAGGCAAAGGAATCTTAGAAAAAATGGCCATGATAAAATTCTCATAAACCCAATTCTATTAGGGGAATTTCTTTAAACAAAATCTTGATAAAAATGTTCCTGACAAAGGTAAGTCCATGACAAAAAATCCTATAACAATAAGTTTGAAACACACAGTTTGAAGGAATTTAGATAATGGACAAAATACTTGATAAAGACAATCTACATAAGTTTGATAAAGAAAAGCCTAAAAACATAATCTTGATAGAATAAGCCAAATATAAATAATTAATCTATGAACATAATACCAATTCCATTTTACTAAAGTAATAAAAGGCCAATAATCACTCATCTTCTAGATTTTGAATAAACATATAGAAGAGGGGATCTAGATCAAGACCATAGTCTAAAAAAAGGGTGGGTCCATATTTACATAAAGAAAGAGGGGATGCTGGTAAAATAAAAGGATTTAAGTAACTATATGGTACACTTGACAAGATGATAAGACTGATCAAAAACTTGAATGTTTTCTTGCATGATTGTCCTAGTTTTCCTATCTTGTAAGACATAGTTGTTGTCGACCTCTTATCTCACTTTGTAATTTTACTTTAAATGGAATTCACTACCAATATTGGAATTTATCTATCAGTTGATTCATATTTCTTGTCCTTTAGGACAAGGTATGGGACCAAGGTGACAATTAGGACACAACCTCTTTCAAGGTTTCATATATAACCTTACATTGACAAAATTTCTAATTTGAATTTTGTTGTTCAAGAAGAAAAGGAATTTAATGTATATGATGGAAATTAGTTCAAGCTTGAAGGCATTATAGATTTATTTCTTAATGAATATGACACTAACACTTATGATCATGATCATTATCCTCTCATGGAGGAAACTAATCTAGGAGTATATTTTATACATGAATAATGAATACAGACACCTCTACTTGACAAAGAAGAGGGTGAAGAAGATAAGATGTGGAAAATGTTTTTTGATGGTTCAAAAAGTAAAATTGGTGAAGGATCTAGTGTTATGTTGGTCTCTCCAGTGAAAAAAACAATATTATTATTCATATAGATTCCATTTCAGTTTTAATTATAATGTGGCTGAGTATGAAGGTTTAATTCATGGCCTTCAATGGGCAAGGAGAAAAATAATCAAGAACTTACAAGTATATGGAAATAGTGAATTGATTATGTATCAGGTTAAGAATATAGTTTCTACCAAGAACCATTTGATTAAGTCATATATGCATAGGGTATGGTATTTTATTGAAGACTTCAATGCATTCAACATATAATCAATCCTAAGGGAGTAGAATAATCATATTAAGAGATTAGCTACCATATGAGCTCAATTTGATACTCTAACTACCATAAAAAAGAGGGGAATCAATATAACATTAATATAATTATCATATCTTCTATACCTGATAATGAAGTATCTTGGAAAGTGTTTGATAGTGACAAACACATTACATGCTTCTTACAAAATAAAGTAGAGTTCTCCTCAATCAAAGGAGACTCCAAGAAAAATTGGGTGACTAGATTGTGAAGCTAAGGAAAAATAAGATACCTAAGGGTATAGTGACCTTATAAAGTATCTTAAATGAGAATAATAAAAATAAAAATGAAAATATGAGTATGTCTACAAAAGAATAGAATTATGAAAGATTCTTAATCTTCAAAGATAGAATCCCTAAAATAGGCAATGTATGTTCTACACTAGAAAAGTAAGAATTCATTGATTTCTGTAGAGAGTTTCATGACACATTTTTTTTGTAGTATAAGGAATTGAAAGGATTTTATCCTATCCTAGCACACCATACTATTGATTTGGAAATTGGAGTTAAATCAGTTAGAGAGAAATAAAGACCCATTAATCCCAAGGTTGAGCAACTCATAAGATTAGATCTCACTAAACTCCTTGAATCTAAAATAATATTTCATACCAATCATTTAACATGGGTAGCTAATATTGTGCCTACTCTAAAGAAGAATGGGGAGATAAGACTTTGAGTGGACTTTAGGAATATTAATATGGTGTCACTCAAAGATCACTATCCTTTACCCTTAATGGAGCAAATTTTGTAGATTGTTTTAGGTTCTCAATGTTTCTCTCTTCTAGATGCATACTCAGGCTATAATAAAATTTGATTAAATGAAGATGATCAGTTTAATATAGTATCTACCACTAAATGGGAGACTTTTGCTTATAGGAAGATGCCATTTATTTTTTCAAATGTTGGTGCTACCTTTCAAAGAGCAATGGGCATAGCCTTCAAAGGTTTGATTAATGAGATGTTGTTGGTTTATCTAGATTATATAATAGTGTTTTATAAAGATTCTAATGAACATATGCAACACTTGAGACAAGTATTAAAAATATGTAGGTAATATGGAGTATCTCGTAATCCAAAGAAATGCATCTTTATTGTCCATGAACGTAAGCTCTTGGGACACATTTTTTCAAAATATGGTTTGGATATTGATCTTGAAATGATAGAGGTTATTCTTGGATTATAATTTACCTTTAATTAAAAATGTCTCCAAATTTTCTTATGCAAGATAAATTTTGTAAGGAGGTTCATCCCTAGGTTTGCATCTTTGGTGAAACCTATCACAGCCATGCTCAGAAAGAATCAAGTCTTTTCCTAAACTAAGGAAGGTAAGAACAATTTTGAAGCCATTAATAAATAAATTTAACAAGATCATACCCTTTTCAATCCTAAATTTTCTAAAGACTTCATGTTGTATTCATTTTCTAACCTTGATACTATATCAGCCATGTTATTGCAAAATAATGATGAGGGTATGGAGTTTCCTATTTCATTATTTAGTCAAGTTTTATAAGATTATAAATTCAAGTAAACCTTTGTGGAGAAACAATTCCTTACTAGGGTAAAGGTATTAAATAGGTTTTGGCATATACTTTCAAAAAATAAAATTCATGTTATGGTTTCTCATCCTAGTACTAAGAAGTTTCTTTTGAGTAGAGACCTTAGTGAGAAGAGAGTAGGGTGGATCAATAAGGTAAAGGAATATGATATTAATATCAAAGTAAAAAAAATTGGTAAGAGGTGAAGGCCATTACAAACACTTAGCTTTATATTTTCATGAGTAAAAATAAGAGGTTCTAGTCCATCATGATTGATCCCAACTTATTGGTTCCTTGCATATCACAAAGGAGATATTATATATTGTAATATATTCCTTTTTATCTTATGGATAATGTGATTTTTAGGAGGGACATCAATGGTTTGATATTAATATGTATTGATAATGATCAGTTTTGAGTGTTCCTCATTAAATTTCATGATGGCACAATAGGAGGTCATTTATCTCCAAGAACCACAACTAACAAGATCATGAGGTCAAGATATTATTGTTCCAACCTTTTCAAATATTTCCATGCTCGGGTGAGAAGGTGTGTAAAATGTGCTTTATTTATAAGAAAATAGAAGCTTACATCTCTTCCTTTGAAGCTTATCCAAGTTGATTGACCTTTCATGCAGTGGGGTCTTGATTTCATTGGCATGATAAATCCCCCATCATGTAATACTCATTAATGGATAATCACAACAACTAAATATTTTACAAGATGGGTTGAGGCAATAGCATTGAAGGAAACTAATGAGAATGCTATCTTGGATTTCTATGAGAGAATCATAACAAGTTTTGGCTCTCCTTTTACTATTATTTCAAATAATGTTCTTACTTTTATGGGTGCTAAGACAACTAATTAGGCAAATAGTAGTGGAATATTTTTAAGAAAATTATCCAAATATTATCATCAATGTAATGGGTTAGCTGAGTCAACTAATAAGAATCTAATTAGAATCATCAAGAGAACCTTGGAGCATAATCAGAAGTCTTGACACACCACACTAAAGATGGCCTTGTGGGTCGACAGGATAACTCCCAAGAGTTGAATAGGTAATTATCCTTTTATGCATATCTATAGAAGAGAGGCCAAGTTGTCTATTTATCAAGATCTACCTACCTTAGAATCGGCACATCAGTTAGATTATCTTGAAAACACTCCAATGGAGGTGAGAATGATAAAATTAATAGAGTTGAAGGAAACTAGAGAGAAAGCTCATCAAGCTATGGAGCATCACCAAGTATTAACCAAGAGGTATTTTGACAAGAAAAATACTCCAAGATCATTTCAAAAAGGTGACAGTATTAAAATGGGATGAAGATAGATCAAAACTAGGGAGACATACAAAATTTAACACCTTATAAAATGGACCATATGTCATCCTCAAGTGAAAAAAAATTAATAATTTCCAGTTAGTAAGGATGAACGAAGAATATCTTCCTACCTATGTGAATGGGATACATTTGAAACCTTGCTATTGAGTGGTAAAGTTCATTTTTATAAATAATAGATTAGGTGTGTGTTTTATTTCTATTATGTGTGTCAGGGAACCACGAACAATAAACATGCTCCGATCCCTACTGAGTCAGGATCTTGCTCTACCAATTTAGAGCACATATGATTACTTCTTGTATTATCAACTAAACACAGAATTATACCAGAATAAATAAGTAACTATAAATATGAAACAACACAGGAATTAAGAGATAATACATAATTGTATTAATAGTCACTCAGAAGAATATATAATAAGGAAGATTCCACTTCTTCCTCCACCTCAAAGGTTTGCCACGCCTCAAGACCTTCTTCCCTCTCTCTCTCAGTCACAAAAATCAACTACAATATATAATTGATGTTCACCTCTCCAACCAGTCAGTAACATGCTGCCAGTTCACCAAGTACACAACCGTACTCCAAGTAGATCTCCTACTCTCTGCTGCTACCTGTAAATCACTAGACCTTACTCACCATGTAGATATCTCTACACCCCTGAAGAACCCTTGTCCTTGCCTCACCAAGTCCTTATGATTCTTCAACCAGTACCCCAGTGGATTAGCTCCTTGACCTTACAGACCTTGCAACTCACCCTGATCATACACACTCAACACCCCTTTGGAACTAAGAGGAGCTACACTAGCTCTCTCTAAAAGCTCTATGGCTTTCTAGCACACTTTTACAATACAATCATGAGTCTATATATAGATCTCATCTAAACAATAATTAGAAAATAATACAATAATTAAATCCATAGCTCTCAGTCTAAAATTAACTCTAAACATGCAAACACTTGGTTCATCAACCAACTTCCTGTAATATACTCGTAGCTCGAACCACACAGGCGACAGACGTCGGTCCCTGTCCGCCTGGGGGTGCTGACGCCGGTTGCTCTAAGACCGACGTCAATTGCCTTCTGTCTCCTTCCTACCATCATCAGTTGGCCTGACTGATGCTGGTGTCTGTGACACTCCACAACTTTTCTGCAACCTCCTCCATGTCTGCATCAGTGAAGCTTTTAGCTCCACAACCTAACAATCTCCCACTTGGAGATAAACAGCTACACCTATACCTGTATCTGTAGCCCATCTAATCTATTTCCTGGTTTGTATCCCTCTTCAAGATCCATCTTGAAGACCAACCACCACACAACTGTGATGCTATACTTGTCATTCAAGTAACCTGCCACATCCGAACCTACACATCCATGTAGTGAAGAACTTGACCCTGCAAACAAGAATCCCTGCTGCTAGTCCCACTGAACTACCCTCCAGTACTCCTTCCCTGAATCAGCTCCATACTCTCTAACAACCCCCACTGATTGGGAAAATTCAGATCTACAATAGGCCTCATGTGATTTCAAACCTTGTTTCAAGCTAAGCTTGAACTGTCTAGCCATTGGTGGCTTACTGATTCTGCATCCTGCGTAATGAACCTTGCCAACACCGTCTTCACATCAGCTCCCATTGGAGATAAAATCTCCATGTCTCTTATGCCAAAGAATTTCACTGCTCCAAATTCTCCATGACACACCTCTGAACTAACCTTACCTTTTAGCTCAGCAAATCCCTGTATGTACAAAACTTGCTAGCAAACCATCCACATACAATAACTAGATAATGTCGTGACTCATCATCCACCTGGTAAGAATAAAAACACAATAGTTACACTGACATTGACTGAAGCCATGCTTAGTCATCCCCTTGTCAAACCTTGTACCACTTTCCTGTAGCTTCTTTAAGAACTTATACCTTAGCCTTCTATCTCATGTATCCATCCACTCTCTTCTTTAAAACGGGAATCCATTCCATCTCTCAGTGCTTACTTCTAGCTGACAACTCTACCAAAAAATACCTATTTGGTTCTTCTCCAAGGACTCACACTCCTTGTCCATGCCAAGCTCCCACTATATCAAGATTCTACCTGCATTACCTCTTCACATCTTCCTAGTTCTTGACCATCAGTAAGCAATATAAAGAAGGTGAACAATGAATATGAGGTTCACTTACCCTTTCTGACCTCCACATGAGCATTTAAGACTTGTTGATAGCTAGCTGTCTGCCTAATATCCATTCCAGTGATCGATCTCAGCCATCTCCCAGTCTGCTCCCGACCGATGTCAGTTCCCTGTACTGACCTTGACTGCCGATGTCATTTCCCTGGCCAATGCCGGTATCATTTTTGCCGACATCGGTTCCCTCATGACTGACATCAGTCTTCTTATTGCCAATGTCGGTTACTGTGTGAGCGATGCCGGTACCTGTGTTCATCTGTGAGTGATAACTTTTTACCCGTGAGCTCTCTGTGGATCAAAATCCTAATCAAATCAACCTTGCTCTGCTCAGAATAAATCAGTTCCCTCACCTCATCTCTGTCTATCATCTCCTCCATGAACACCAAGGCTTTCCAGTTCTTTAGCTTGTCAAAAACATCTGTCTTCCACTTCAAAACTTGCATTCCCCTCCTACATATGTGACCAAGCCCATGAAGCCACATCTCTGCAACAGAAGGTGAATCAGTAATATAAGTAGATAAATAAAGGATACCTACTTTCTTACCACCATCTAATTCAAGTGTATCCACTGTGAGAGTTACAGTACATCTCTAATCACCCAAATTTCCTGAAGAAATTAGACTCATCTCCAAGACTGGTACTTGCATGACTTCCTTCAACCACTGTGTGTCATCCATCTGCAATTTCAGCTTCACTTCCCCTTTGCCAATTCTTTGGCAAGGCTCACCAGCTCCTAAATAAATCTCTCCAAAGTCTCCAAAGACATACCCATGAAAAGATGCTCTATTTCAAACTGCATGGAAAGAGGCAAAAGAATCTGTGAACCAAGATTCCACTTTATCCAGAACATCATGTGCAACATCACCTGTAACATCTGCTCCTCCCTATTGATTTGCAACCAACCAACAATCTTTATTTACCTGCTCTTTCTTTCCATCAATCAGACCATTCATGCTATTCAGTTTCTCCATTCATAGCTTACTTCCTTCTACCATTGCTATACTCCCACTCAATCAAAAACCCCTGTGAGTAACTTGTAATCAACAAACACTACCAAATCTGAAACCACCTGTTAGTAACCCAACCAAAAGCTCTGATACCACGTGTCAGGGAAACACGAACAATAAACATGCTCTGATCCCTACTGAGTCAGGATCTTGCTCTACCAATTATAGCACATATGATTAGTTCTTGTATTAGCAACTAAACATAGAATTATACTAGAATAAATAACTAACTATAAATATGAAACAACATAGGAATTGAGAGACAATACACAATTGTATTAATAATCACTCAGAAGAATATACAATAAGGAATATGCCACTTCTTCCTCCACCTCAAAGGTTCGCCATGCCTCAAGACCTTCTTCCCTCTCTCTCTTAGTCACAACAATCAACTCCAATATAGAATTGATGTTCACCTCTCCAACCAGTCAGTAACACGTTGCCAGTTCACCAGGTACACAACTGTAATCCAAGTAGATCTCCTGCTCTCTGCTGCTACCTGTAAATCACTAGACCTTACTCACCATGTAGATATCTCTACACCCCTGAAGAACCCTTGTCCTTGCCTCACCAAGTCCTTATGATTCTTTAACCAGTACCCCAGTGGATCAGCTCCTTGACCTTGCAGACCTTGCAACTCTCCCTGATCATACACACTCATCACCCCTTTGGAACTAGGAGGAGCTACACTAGCTCTCTCTAAAAGCTCTATGGCTTTCTAGCACACTTTTACAATACAATCATGAGTCTATATATAGATCTCATCCAAACAATAATTAGAAAATAATACAATAATTAAATCCATAGCTCTCAGTCTAAAATTAGCTCTAAACATGCAAACACTTGGTTCGTCAACCAACTGCCTGTAATATACTCACAGCTCAAACCACACAGGCAACTGACATCGGTCCCTGTCCGCCTGGGGGTGCCGATGCCAGCTGATCTAAGACTGACATCGGTTGCCTTCTGTCTCCTTCCTATCATCATCGGTTGGCCTGACCAATGCCAGTGTCTGTGACACTCTGTAACTTTTCTGCAACCTCCTCCATGTTTGCATCAGTGAAGCTTTTAGCTCTGCAACCTAACAGTGTGTTGTGTTCCCTAAATGTTCCCTTTGAACATATGTTTGTTTTTGCTTTGTGTTGTATCCTTGTTTCCTATTATTATGTGTTTTTAAATGCATTTATGTTTCAAACATGCTATACATGTGACTCCATAGCCTAATGGACAAGATTAGGCAACTGGTCATGACATAGAAAACATGCCACCCTTGGGAAATTGCCAAGAATGTTGACCATTTTTACCATAAGTTAAAATAGATCAATCCCCTATAGTCAAAATCATAAATAAGGGTTGATTATAACATCATAAATCATATATATATTAAAACTTTGGTAATGATTCAATTTAATCCTTATGTCATTTGATATCTTGGGGGTCATTTTAGAGTCATATATGAAAGTTTTAATTTTTCATAGTGTTCAAGTAGTCAGAGCATGGAACATGTTTGCACAGGCCTTAAAGGTTCATTCAATATTTCAAATATCACAAGAAAGTTGCTAGAAAAAATATAGAATAACCTTCAGACTAAAAGACTTGTTTCGTACTTGGAAAATTTTCCCATTTTATTTGGCAAAGTATAAATCCCTTTGGGTATTCAAACTAAGTGCTAATAATTATTTTGGTGCAATTGTTTTTGGTTTTTTGGCTAAGTATTGGGGACTTATTGGGAAAATTGGTTGAATAAAAAGTTCCAAAGACTCATTTCAATCAGGAAAATTACCTAATATAAAGTTCTTGAAGTACTATTTCTTTCAAGAAAACTATTAGAGCAATTTTATCAAAGATAAAATTCTTTCAAACATTTCATCCATGTAAAAATAACTAAGTCTAATTTCTTTCGAAAAAATTATTTGGTATAAAAGTCTAAGGACATATTGTTTTGAAAAAAATATCTAAAACATAAAGCTTGATAACCCATATTATTTTAGGAAAAAATTTCAATGCAAATCGTTAAAATCTTTCATTCTTGTGGGGAAATTATCCTAAAGATAAAGAACCTGAGGAAATTACTCATAATAGAATATTTGATAAAACTAATTTTTTTTAGGAAAGTTAATCTAAAAAAGTATGATGTTCATGTAAATGTAAAAAATATCCCAAACAAAAAATCGTTGGTGTTCAAAAAGTGACAGTCATGTAAACATCATTGACGATCTTCCAAACGTCATCGATGATTGCTTAGACATAAAATTTAAGTCATGGAAAATAATCATTGGGGGTAAAATTTTAATACTCAGGTAAATTTCAAGTATGCTTGCATGGATGTAAAATAATAGGAGCATAGACATCAAATTTTAGCCATGGTAAATAGCCATTTAGGTTTAAATGGAGATAGATCTAATGGTCAACATTTCATCATATACCAAGATCAATAGAGTGGATGATCTAACAATATAAATGGGTCCCAAATATATATGGTGTGCATTTGATTGTGCAAAATAATATCAATGGTTTTCATTTGAGCATACATCTAGATCTAATGTTGTGAGTAGAGTTAAAAATTCAATGAATATTGGGATCGAATCATGTTTGAGTAATCGGATCATGATAAACAACCTGCATTCAATCATACAAATAGATCTAATGGTATGATTGAGATTCAAAGGTCAAAGATATTAGATCAAATGCAACACTAATATATGTCATGATCTTAGGACCCCATCTCAATGATCAATAGCCAGTGTCAAAAGTCAAAGTAGTGAAACTTCAGGTAGGGTTGATTAGGCAAATTTCACTAGACTTGAGATGGACAAGATGGGATATGTGTTCAAATGATGATAGAGTAAATTATAAAATAGAATGAGAAATTTGGAAAGGAATTCCACATAGGTAGACATGAAATACCAAGGATTATATGATGAATCAAGCTCTTTAGACTCATACACCACCATGAAAGCATAGTCAATGTCTAAGATAAATAGTGACTACCAGATGTAAAGAATCAAGGTATAGAATACTAATGAATGGCTATAAATGGTAAATACAAGTGTCTATAAGATAGTTAGTATCTAATAAAATGTTTATGAATATCATAACATATGTATCAACTCTCTTATCTCAATTTTTAAGTACTCAAGAGATGATTCATGATGAAAACAATTTCATGAAGTCTAGTTGAAGAATCTTTGCACCATTTTAGAAAGTTTATCATGATTTATATGGAAATTTATTTTAAGAGGCATTCATGGTCTATTAAAAAATTATTTTTACCTACAATGTAATTGGTTCTCATGCTTGGACATGTTTTCTAGTGACTCTTGAACTTCTTTCTTTACTCCTCTCTCTAAAGTTATATAAGTAGCTACCATTTTGGCCTTTATAATCTCATTCCAATCTATGTATGGTGAATAATTTATATAATTATGTCATATTTTACCTTTGAACATTAATAAAAATTTGGTTTTGAGTTATTAAACCATTATATAAGTGTGCAAGTGACATATGATGATGTAAAGTGATAATTCTCTATCCTTTCTTCCCTTATCCTTTCATATTTGTGTAAGAGTTCATATTCTAATAGGTCATATAAGGTGTTGTCAAATGTATGATCATATATTATAAGTGTAAAATGAGCCTTAGTGTTTATAAATAGCCTATGGTTCACTTACCTTGGATAGATTTCATTCATCTCACCTTCATATTGAAATACCCATGTTAGAATCCATAAGACTTGGAAGTTAGTTTGTATTCCTTGTTTCTTAGTGTAGAAAAGTATGATGGTCATATGGAAAACATCTTGGTGTATTACCCCCTTAGACTAGGTTCATTTCATGAAACTTATAACTCTTTTTCACATAAGCAACTAGTTAAGTAGGTGTGAGTATTTAAAGATACATTTAGGGAGCTAGCCCTTAAATCTAGAGACTCACTTCCACTATAGGTACACCCACATGGCTAAAAGTGTTCCAATGTTTCCCAAATATGGAAGAGTCTTGAAAACCCTATTTTAGAGTGCAAGTTTTGGTGACAACACAAACCATAAAATAAGAATCTATGGATGACACTATGAGTGGACAAAAGAGCACCTAGAGAAGTTTAAGACCCTAAATATTCCTTGAACTAGTGTTGTGGATAAATGGTGGCAAGGAGATTTAAATATCTATGTGATTGAGTTTGAAATATCAAATTATTTAATCCATGAGGAAGAAAATTATCATTTCTTGCATGACCCTAGATGCACATTTGTGGAGGAGTTTGGCACATATCTCAAGAAGAGAATGGTTGATTATAATTTTTGAAACTTTAGCAATGGAAGGATAAAATACTTTCACATATGATTTGTTAAAATGTGAAGATGGGGATGTGTATGTGAGGTGTGATGTAAGGGGATGAGCCAATTAATCTCTAAGAACTTATAAGACAAGGTTATAATGAGGTAAAATGCTGATTGGTGGAGGATATAAAACCTATAAGTGATGAGAGGACCCACATCAAATGGGAAGGGAATGGGGAAGGATCTATTTAATACCAATAGTGTAAATATGATAGTCTTAATTAAGAAATTGACTGATATTGACACTTGATAGGTCTATAGTTAGATAAGTTCCTAAAATAACTAGTGAGTATGGATATACTTGATGCACCTACCCTCTTTGAACCTAAGCTACATGCTCATGAATTGGACCCCCGACATGATGATAGTATAGAAGTGATTGTTGACCCTAAAAATGCCTCAAATCTTAGATGTTTTATTTCTTTATATTATAGCTTTATTAGTAAATAGCTTATTCTAAGCAAGAAAGTTAATGCAACTATCTCTAGTCTATTTAGAGAAAGATCACTAAATTAGAACTTGAATGTGAGCGTACCAACATAATTGATGCCATCAATGCAAGGTTAGAAACACCCCACATAATGTGGTATGATACCACAAATAAGTATCACAACACTAATAGCATCTACTATGTTATTAGGAAAGACAAGAACAATTCTTACCACCAAGGGTAGAGGCACTAGAGGGAACCAATCGAGAGGAAGAAGTAACATCCTTGGTGGAATAGGACCACCTATTGGAGAGAAAGTACTAGGGGTAAAAGTGACATAATTACCAACCATACCATTATAATATATCTACTAAAAAATGGCTATGCACCTCTTAGATTATTACAACATGGAAAATTCTATAGAAAATGTGTTGAAGTGTGAATTATAGTGACACATGTGAGGTATAACCTAGTTACATCACAAGGCTACTCAATTTACAATAAATTTACTTGATCATGCCCACACTTAGTATAGAAAGTTTGATCCAAACCAAGACATGATTGACTATCATACCTTGAAGGATGTATTCCTAAAGGAGTTTGACATCATAGAGTTTGAATAATAGAGCATCATTATGCTAAAAGAAATTATGAAAGGACTCATAGAGAGTGTGAACTTATATAATACATGGTTAAAAACTCTCTTTTTAAAGCTAACATATGATATTAACCATTCTCAGCATGCACAGTAGTTTTTTGAGGGTTTTCTCATGCTATTTAAAATGGTGATTTCCATAAATAATTTTATAGACCCTCAAGAAGCACTTAAATCCATACTTAGATTTGAGGTAGTCAGACATGAAAACATTAGGACAAGCCCATTTATGGAGGCATATATTGCATCTATGGCATCCTAACTCCAAAATATAATTATCAAATTTATGCATGACACTCAAATTGTAATATGGTGCACTAACTATGAATTATAAGGCCATAATATAACTAACTATCCATAGAGGAATGTGCATGCTCTGATTGAAAGCTATGAAGTCTATTGAGAAGCACATACTGTGTGAAAATTCCCTTTATTATATTATGCTATCCAAGTCAACACAACATTATATTATCATTTGTGCAACACCTACACCCATAACACTACTAATTTTTAGGTGATTGAATAAATATGTGAAAACATGGAGAGGGGCACATGATAGGCTATAAAAGTTATGGGAGGGTAAGCAAACCAAGGGAATGATGGCGTTGATCAAAATAATTTAGGTTTAGGATGTAAAAAGGCACTAGAGGGTGAGGAAAGGATGTGGAGGCCATGATCATGTTATCAGTGTGGCTTAATAAAGCATTTTAAGTGTGACTAACCTACACATCCTTATTATAGGTATTATCTAGGGAACCATAAGGTCAAAGACTATGCTGAACTTTATAAAATGTTGACCAAAATAAGGATTGGTATAGATAAGAGAATAAGGATGATCAAATGGGAGTAGAAGATAGAAAAATGGACCCCAAAGGCACAACCTACACACATAGCAGAAGTTAAGGTATATGTAACTATTCAAAGTGGGCTCACCACTCAGTCACCAACTGTACTAGTACCTAATTTATGCCTTGAGTATGAGAATAAGGGTTTTGATAAATGCATAAAACATCCTAAACCAAAATTTGTGACTTATATAGAAATAATTCACTATAAATATGTATTATAATAGGCTATGAGAATAATCCAAAACTTGCAATCAGATATCCAATTGGCATAGGACCTAAAAGCATATACTACCATGACTTTGAAGAAGTAGGATAGTCAAGAGGCTGAAGTATAAGAATTGATTGAGATATTACACCTTTTGTATATCAAGGGTATGCTTCCCCTATTGAACACAATACTCCTAGAACGTGTAGGCCAAAATTAAGTTGACATTACTGCACCACTCATGAAGAGGGTGCGAGAAGTTTGACACACTCAGAATGTTTAATATGGCCAAGAACTTTTGGTAGTTTCCACTAATAATAGTTGGTATATCTGTGAGGTTCTTATAGACATAAGCACTAAGGTAAATATATTGATGAAGACTTCTTGGGATAAAATGGATAGTCCATATTTGATAGCTTCCCCTCATATGTGCTTCATGGCTAATAAGACCCAAGTGCAACCAATCAAGATTCTAAAAAATGTGATTGTAGATATCATGGGCACTAAATTTAGGGCTAACTTTGATGTAATAGAGTTAACATAGTGTGACAACTACCTATAACTTATGGGAAAGCCATGGTGTTATGTAAATAATGTAGATATGTGATTCAAAAGGCACTACATGACCTTTTAGAATGGAAAGGAGAGAGTAGTCATACCTATTTAAAATGACCAAGGACCCCCTACGTCAAGAGCATAGATATTGAAGATGAAATCAACCATATAAATAAAATCACAATGCAAGGCACAAAGACCTTATAATCAAAAAATCAAGGAATCCTCTCTTGGGAGGATGGACAGTCAACCTCAAACACCATAGATGTTACTTGTGATAGATGAGTCAATGAAGCATATGAGATAACTAGTTAATGATGTTTGTTGGTGCAAGTAAATGCATCAAAAATAGTAAAGATAGGCTAGATATAGATTGATTTCACTCTTAAAAGATGGAAACCTTACACCAAGTAAATAAAAAAAGTGTTCTACATTAGTAAGGGAAATCTTGCTACGCTCCCAAGGTATGAAGAAAGTAATCTTGTAGAAGACTATGTTCCTAATATTGAGTAATGAATCCCAAAGGAGGTGGATAGAATAGATGCACTAGTGTACACATTAAAAATCACTGCCACTCATTGGTGGGAAATACAAAATTCTAGCTTGCTAACTTGGTAGGATGTAAAGGTAGCCATTTTCACCAAATTTGGAAAAAGAAATGAGGACTTGGAAATTTTAGCCTACTCTAGTGAATCTAACCCCATAACACATGTAAAACTTTAATAATAAACATGGACTAGTTTTGGTGAACATGCCTTGACAAATCTATGGGTGCACACCTTATACATAACCTTAAAGAATTAGGCATGGGCATGGTATGCACTAAATGAGATGCACCATGAAAAAATAGACTAGAATGCACTTAAGAAGTGGTTTGTTTATAAATTATCCTTTTATTCATAAAACATTAAACTAATTGAACCATTACAAATAATTTGAAGGTCAGTGTTTGAGGACACCACTATATTGGAAGAGTTCTTAAGGTACATGTTGGGTGGAAAAGGGTTAGTGATCCCAACCTTCTTCAAATAATAAATCTAAATAGTGACTCTAGTTACAAAGATGATACCACTTGGAAAGTACACAACTGAAATAATTTGGTTAGAAATAAGAAGTTAGTACACCAAGTTGAGGATGGTAAACTAGAAAAATAAGACTCTACCCATCATTAGGTAGAGATAACTAAGGGTAGTAGATAGGTTATAAATTCACACTAGGAGAAACATGAAAATTATCTAACACCATTAAAAACCACCAAGGTATATATTCGCTTAGAAGGAGAACCCAAAATTGACACTCTGAGCACCTATTGGTTTGACGTAGAGCTAATACATATTATTGATCTAATAAAATAATTCCAAGGCTTGTTCCC
Organism: Torreya grandis; assembly: GCA_037957365.1. Taxonomy (NCBI): domain Eukaryota; kingdom Viridiplantae; phylum Streptophyta; class Pinopsida; order Cupressales; family Taxaceae; genus Torreya; species Torreya grandis. Next base: position 1,104,074 of record JARHVA010001678.1, on the reverse strand, counting down.
ATGAAACTATAAGGATATGAAAGGTGTCCGCCCATCCTTTGGAAATATGATCATCAAACTAGTCGACAGTATAAGACCAATCAAGAAGTGACCCTATAGAATGAACCCAAATATTTGTCCCAAGGTTAAAATTGAGATTGATGGCATGCTAGCCACAAGAATTACTTACCTAGTGCAGATGTCTGAATGTGTTATCCCCATGGTCATCAACACCAAAAAGGATGGGTTAATTTAATTTTTTGTTGATTATAAGATATTGATCACCACTTGTGTGACTGACCCCTTCCTAACTCCATTCACAAATGAAGTATTATAAGGCATTTTAGGTTGAAAAATATACATGTTTACATTCAAATTTTATGTTACCATCAAGTCTAGATCGAGGAATAGAAAAACTAAAACCAACTTTATGACTGAGTGGGGATGTTTTACATATAACTTAATACCTTTTAGGTTGAATAATATGCCATTAGTCTTGTCCTAGGTGGTGATCACCACATTCAAAGACTTTATTCATAAGTTACTCCAATTGTATTTAGATGATTGGACAATGTATGGCTTGGTAAAAGATCACTATCACAATTTGCATCTAATGTTTGAAAGGTGCAATAGTTAAAAATCTCTTTGAATCTCAAGAAGTGTATTTTTTTGATTCCATTTGGCACATTATGTATAATGATGGTTTTTTCATTGATCTAGCCAAAGTTATAATCATCCTTTAGCTTTAAACACCATTAATGTAGAAATACATCTGCATATTTCTTGGGTATGATAGATATTATAGGAATTTTATAAGGGATTATGCTAGGATTGTAGTGTTGTTAGAGGAAATATTGTGGAAGGATGGTCCATTCTATTGGGGCATAGTCAATTACGATGATTTCAAGACCCTAAAGCTAAAGTTGTCCAAGTGTTGCAATACTACAATTTCATAACTAGGTAACTCCCTTCCATATCCATGTTGATGCCTCTAGTATTGCAATTAGTACCATTCTAGTGAAACCTAGAGAAGGGAAAATGGATCATCCTATTTATTTTGAAAGAAAGAAACTAACCAGGGTAGAATAAAATTATACCTTAAATGATCACAAAGCACTTGCCATGGTCTTCACCCTGTAAAAGTTTAGATAGTATTTTATGGTGACCCCATTTGTCTTTTTTACTAATCATGAGGCACTTAAGCACTTGATAAATAATATAAATTACATGGGTGCATATTTTGATGGATGATATTGTTCTAAGAGTTCTAATTTTTTATTATAGTCAAGCTTGGAAAAAAACTCAAGCCCAAACCATTTTTCCTACATCAACTCTAGAGATGTGATAGTGTCAATTTAAGATGTTATGATTGATACAAAACTCTAAAGGATCTAATGCATCCCATAATAATTAATAGATATCATAGAATTTTTGATGTCTATATCTATGCCTCAAGACATGATAACTAAATAAATGAGGTAGGTCATGGTTTATGCTACCCTATTTCAACTCATTTGTAGGGAGACATACAAATTAGGTCATGAAAAGATCATGCATCGATGTGTCTTAGAGAAGAAACATGATTAGGTACTACAAAAAGTGCATTATGGAATTGCTAGAGGCCATTATGCTAGTATACCATAGTGTAAAAAGTTCAATCTAATGGTGGGTAATTATGTTTAATGACGAAAATAATATGCAAAAAAGTTTGACATCTGCTAGTGGATAGGAAAACCAAACCACTAGGATGAGATGCCCCTCATATCCATCCTTGCATAGATGTCATTTGAAAAATGAGCCATTGAGTTTGTTTGGCCTGTTACTCCTACCACAAAGAGAATAGGCACAAGGTACATTATGGATGCAAAAGATTATTTACTAACTATGAAAAAATGATACCAATAAAAAATTTTACAACTATAATTGTAACATTATTTATTTGGGAAATCATTATCATTAGGTATGGGTGCCCACTTATCTTGACTATAAATCATGGCATACATCTCATCAATGGAAAAATTTAGATCTTGTTGTCTGAATATATGGTGTTGCACCATAAAATGACACCCTACCACCCCTAGGCAAATGGCATCATAGAAGCATTCAATAAAATATCATGGATATGCCTAACAAAAATTTATGACATTGGTCATAAAATTTGGGATGACCATGTGATAGATGTATCATGGGCCTATCACATAACATATAAGCACCTGAATAAGGATACATCATTTCAACTGGTGTTTGGAATAGAGTCCATTTTACTTATGGAGTTCCTAGTGTATTTATTATGGATTACTCGTATTGGTTGATTAGATGACCAAGAGTTATTAATCATATGCCTAGAATATTTAGAGAGGCTGGATGAGGCACATGCCTAGGCATAATGGATCCAATAGATAGAGAAGGCCTATCAAAATACATGGCATGATAAGAACATCAAGGGAAAGGTGTTTACAAAAGGTGTATTCATCCTATTGTATGATTCTAAGTACCTGAGGCACCAAAGAAAAATTTAGATCAGGTATATGGGACCTTATGTAATCCACAACATCTTAGAGACTAGTGCATACAAGCAACACACATTGATTGGTGAAAAGCTCCCCAAAAATTTCAATGATAATAGATTAAAATTATACCATCAATAGAATTGCACTTGTGCCCTCTAACTCTAGATTTCTAGTCAAAAGTTGAGTGTTTATTATTATGATCATAATAAAATTGGTACAAGCCAAATATTTTCCTTGTGTTTTATTTCTTTTATGTTGTTTGAACATTCATGGTGCTTAAACTCACATAAATCTAGTTAGGTGAGTCGAGTCCAATCACTTTTTAAGCACTTATGGATAAACACCTAAGTTTATAGGTGCATGTTAAGTTTGCCAAGATAATTGAATTATAAGTATAGTTTGATGAGTAAAATCCACATGAAGGTTCACATGCATAATATACCATAAAAAAGAGATAGTGAGGTACGAGAGGACCAACACAAATATTTGTATGGGGTAAGGGAGGCTGAAGAAAGAGATAGTAAAGCATATAGAAATCAATTAAGATAATGAAGAGTATTTAAAAGGAAGTGCATCACTAAAGAAGAGATGGAAATTGAGAGGATAAATCACATGCATGTGAAGTACTGTGCCTAGGTAACTAGAAGGAAGGTGAGGGTCATGCCAAGATGAACAAAGAGTAAGAAAGTGACCATTTTGATAATTGGTACCCACCTAACATTTGAAAAGAAGCGATCATTATTATTTCCTATCACTTATTCAAAGAAACCATAGCATAGTTAATTCTAAGGAATGATGGTGGAAAAAAAGATCTAAATTAATGAGCAGATGGTGGTAGATTTTAGTATATTTCATGGATCTCAATGATGCCAACCATTAATTTGATATATGATAAAAGAGTAGAAGACCAAATTTAGAAGAGGTAGGTGGTTTACTTGTTATTATCAAGAGATCATAACAAGGAGCCAAAGCTACCAAAAAGATAAAATGAGTTCCCTATAACCTTCTTAAGTGTGAGTAAAAGAGTGAACAAGAGATTGTGTCTCACCCTATGGTGAAGAGGAGGCAAACAGACCAAATTTTAAGGGGATGTAATAAATTAGAGGTTTCAATAAGATAACTAGTACTGCATTGAAGGGGAGATATGATCAAAATTTGAACATGTAGTCACATTTACCATGGCTATGAAATAAAACATACACCATTTTAGGCTTTGGTAGGGTTAATCAGTCATGCTTTAACACTAGAATATTCAAGATGGAGAATAAAATATTGAGCACAAAATCACTAGAAATGCATAAAGATGCAAATAAATTAAAATAAGTAAGATAATTATCTACCACAAAATCTAAGGTAAAAATTGTAGAGGGAGTTAACATCATGAAGATTAATCTAATCGAGAGCAAAAATATTGACTACCAACAAATGAAGTACCCACCAGAAGTCATGGTGGGGGAAAAATGGGTATCCTTTGAAAATGTGTGTAAGTTAAAAGACCAAAACCATAAAATGGGTAGAAATGAAAAAGAGATGAATAAAGATTGGATGGTGGATATAATAAAAAAGACAAAAGAAGGTGTTGTGATCTTTGATGTCTCCATCAAAGACAAGTTGAAAACTATGGATGCAACATAACTCTTTGAGTTGCCAAGCTTTGGCAAGATAGAATATCTATTATATTTCTTTCTCTCATGGGTGCATGGAGATTGGTTCTATTTTTCTAGACAATGAATGAGAATTTATGATAGCCATATAAGCAAAATCATAGGGTTGCCTTGATTAGGTATGGATATAAGGTAGATGATGGATGATTATGTAGAAGTAGAAAGGGTCACAATGCTCTTAAGGTATTGCAAGTCAAGATTTACATTCCCCATAAAAGACATTTAGGACCTAGGCACAAGTGTGGTAGCACACCTGATAAGCACCAAAATTTTCCCTAAATATTGATGGTCAGATGTCATCAAAACCTTTCTTTGTATTTCCCACCACATGGTAGAGGGAAAACCCTAAAACATATCCAAATTTGTTATAAAAGAGATTATAACTAATGGATAAGAATGGCATCAAGTGTGAGAGATGTTTTAGTGGGCATATATGCTTATCTTGATGGTAATGGAGGATATAAGTGTGTTAGATGATGATGACCACCTATGTGTGTTTCAACCAAATCACAAATCCCCGATGATGAAATACTAGGACTACATCTATACCCCCACCCCCACCCCAATTTTTCATAGAAGTACAAAACCAAAGTGTAAGGGTGGTTTGACAAGTATGTAGAGGACTTTGGAAAGGAGTGGCACATCCTAAAATAAATCCCATAGTAACTTGTGGGAATGAAGACATTCATAATGATCCAACACTTATGTGTGGTGTGCCTAATACTCATAGATGGAAATCTTTTAGGTTGGCTTTGATTGCTTTATGTATTTTTGGACATATACTTCATGGTAATGCTTAAGAGGATACCGAATGTGTAACAGATTGATATTTATCCCAAGGTCATAGATTATGATAGGAAGATAATGAGGCACCAAATTGTATGCCCTAGAACCAATACAACCAAAGATGAGGAAGATGATAGTGATAGACCTAACATTAATCCCTTCAGAGGGTTATAATCAATGGGAAAATTTTCAAATTGTATAATGAGATAAAGTTGCAAAATAAGGGTAGAGATCCTATCAAATATTATGAACACCCTCTCCTAGCTGACTATGAAAGAAAATATATGCCAAAATTATATGCAAAGTCACTCTATAGGAAGTGGAGTGAAAACTAGAGGAAATTATAGAGTACATATAGTTGAAGATATCATCCAAATAACCAATCACACCACCTATGCCAAAGAAGCCCACATAAAATTTAGGCAAGGGAACACTTATTCTAATAAGAATCCAAGAAAGCATAAGGGACCTATGGCATTCGTTACCAAGACCCTTGGAGGCATGGAGAAAGAGGTGACCCTAGTGCCTATAAAAGAAAAAGATACTAAAGAAGATAGGGTAGGAAATTATATCATATAAATAAAGGAAGGTGAAAAGGAGCTTGACTCTAAAAACATCTAGGAAGCCTTACAAAGTGGTGTGGCCATAGTGCTAAATTCAATCATTGAAATGATAAGCCTTACCTTTGGTATAACTATGATAAAGATTCTACCAGAGAAGATAATATTGATGTCCAAAGATAAGGCATCCCCAGTGACCCCTCAATCTATTGAGTAAAAAAGAGTGGCCTATAAGATGATGGGACTTAGTGAGGCATGTATAAACTAGGATTTGGCACTTGAATAAAATCAAAGACTTAACTTTGAATAAAATAAGCTTGAGTTGGAGAAGAGGGCCCTAAAATTACTCTCAAATGTAGAAATCAAAGTAGAGGTGATCATATAGGCACAAAGTGGCCCTACTAGATAAATAGAGGAAGCTGTGAAGGCACACCCAAGTAATGAAGGGGTGTCTAAACCAAAATAAGGTGATGTTGGTGCCTCAGAGAAATAAAAATATATAATTGAGGAGCATTGGTAGTAAAAAGGTGACCTTGACACCAAAGGTTTAGACCTTGAGATAAATATTGAGAAGCCCCAAGATGAATAAATGGACAAGGGGGAGAAGTTAGATGAATAAACTCCCAAGTACTAGATAATTGACTCCTCAAAAGAGCACATTTAAGAGAGTGGTGCTAGTGAAGGGGGAGAAGTGCACATGGAGGAGAAGGCCATCATTATAAAGGGATACAAAGAGTTCAACATCAGAGAAATGACATAGAAGGACTGGGAGGATGAGGATTTATACTTTTATGAAGCTATACCCTCAAAATCCACCATAAAAAGGATGTGTAATCAATTATATTTTCATTGGAATATTACATGGATGAACCCCAATTCACGGCACCAAAGGATGTAACTTAAAACCTAGAGGATAATGAGGAAGGGCACAAATATTTCCTTATTGATCCTTGGGCCATGGACCCAATCCCATCTAGAATTTCACTAATAATAATGTCTTCAAAAGTAACACACCAAAATATCATAAATAATAGAAAGGTGCTAAAATTAAATAAAATCCTCAAATAAGTAAAGAAGGAAGTGTAGGATAACAAGTTTAATAGCTTTGTGATCATGTAGAGGTGGTTGATCCATCTCTATTGATCAATATTGACACCGTAGACCTGTTAGAGGTTGATAAAATTTATGTTTTGGTGGATCAAATGTACCCAAGACTCCAACCTAAGCTAGTGAAAGAAGCAGAGGAAGAGGAAGACCCTAGAGTCATGCTAAAGGAGTTATCAAACAATCTCTAAGAATTGGAGGATATTTTCACCAAATTGAAAGACATAAAAAACATAATATTTTTGAACTTATCTAACCAAGCCTTAGTGATATATGAATGCTTGAAGTAAATAAAGGATGAGAATGAATAGTTGATGACAAAGGTGTACTCTATAGGCAAGGAAAAAAGGTCATAGATCATGAGAAGAATAAATTATATTAGTAATAATATCAAGGGTCAAGAGAGAACCCTATAATAACTCTTCTACACCCTATAGACTAAGGCCTATGAGAAAGGAGATATTTTAGATGGAAGTGTGGAAAAGGTGCATGCTAACTTAGAAACCTTTTGAATGGAGTTATACAAAATTGATACACTTGTGATCGTTGATGCTTAAACCAAAATTGATAGTTCTATGAATGAGATCAAGCTATCCATAAAGGGATTTGAAGACTTTAATGTACATCTCCATGAGAATGCTCTTTAGTTTTGAGATCTTAAAAGTGTGATGACATAGTTTGAGGGTGGACTAGGGTTTTTGTATGGGGTAATTTTGGGCCCCTAAATTTGGTATGATGGGTTTTTATGCCAACCTAATATCCATTTTAGTGTGTCTATTTATTTTGGTAAGAAATTAACCTAATAGTTTTGATAACTAGCTAGAGGATATAATGCAAAATATGTGCTAGCTCACTGATGGTTAACCAACTATAGAATAATTAGGCATCATCTAATATCTAAAGAAAGATGAAAAGTTGAACATGGGAATCATGGGACTATGGAGCCAGTAGTTGTGATGTTATAAATCTAGCTTAGTGCTTTCATGTAGCCTCCACCCTAGTAAATATGCTCTTAAAGGCCTATATAAAGATCTCAAGCCAAAAAAGGAGATGACCTTTAGAATTTAATAAAATATCTAGAATAATGGTTTTATAAGCACACCCTATAGAGTTTGATTTAGAATCCATTAACAACACCTAGATATTTGGATAGGCTTAGATATATAATGGAGTCCACCCTAGCTCTAATTGTATGTGACCAATCTCACCTATGAACTTTTGGGTTGTGGGTAGTATGGTTTTTGATTTAAACTTATATTATAGACTATGAAAAATAAGTAATGGTGTTACTTTGAAATTCATTTGGGTTTGTCTGGGTTTGCATGTTATCAGTATTGCTATGGGGTGCAAGTGAGTTTGTGTTATGTCACATTTTAGTTAGTTATGTTGATCTAAAGTTCCTGTGTTTAAATAGTTTCACATTTTAGTGGAGTCTCTATATTTTCATAACTTAAACATATTATACATGAAAAATAGGTATATATATGCCCTGAACCCAACTTTTTTTTAATTTTCATATATTAAGTATGGAGGATAAATTGAATCAAATTAGTCATGTGACCCACACAGAGCTTATATGACCCTAGGATTAACCCAAAATAGGCATGTGCCTATGGGTCTACCCCTTAGCTAAGTTAACATTTATTTTATTTATCCCGCCTTTGAAGCCTCTCACCATGTCACAACTAGCCTAGTGTGAGCCCTGGTTCTTTCTCAACTACTCCTTGAGTGAGTGCATAGGTCTTGTGCCTTAGGTGAATTGATGCTAGTGTAGGCAAGTGTTTAAATGTTGAGTGTAAAATAAATTACCCTATGTTTATGATTATTTGAAAAAAAACACTATTAGACCCTAACACATGCTTAAACTTTTCTCTTTCCACCTCAGGACTAAAAAATCATTAGAGGGTTTACCTAATTAGAAGCCCAAAATCAAGTGAGAAAATAACATTTTATATTTATCTCTCAGGTTTTTTGATTTCTTATCTCAGAGACCAATCATCACTAATCCACAAATATTGATGTCAATTAGATAAATCAATGTCAATTAAGTAGATCATCAATGTTTCCTATAAAACACACAAAAATAAAGTTTGTTTTAATAGAAAAATGATTAATAAATGAGCTTAAAAACCAAACATCTCATGGATTTTTCAATAAATGCATTATAAAAACAACATGTAGATCATTAAACACATAATAAAGGCAAGAAATTTTGATTAAAACCATTTTTAGCCATGTTTCCTACCTTATTCTATTTCTCACATAGAAATCATGGTTGATTCTTGTAATTGACGTTAATCTAGAAAATCAGTCTCAATCCCTACAACTATAACTTGCTTAAAAATAAAAGACAAAAAAATCTAAAATTTGAAACTTGAATATTTATATGCATACATTAGAAAAAATAAAACTAGCATATCAATCTCCTTGGCCATATGGGATGCTAAGTCCCATCAGGAGTGTCATGATATGAACAAGAAATATGTAGAGGAGAGGTTAGTCTTGTGTTATTCCAATAAAATAAATAAAAATAACACACTAAAATCCTAACACCTCTAGCCTAGAGATTAGGGAGAGTATAGGTAAAAAGAATTCATAGGAAAACACAACTAAAACATAAGATAAATCATTTTTTTACCTTCCTTGGAGCTCTAAATGGCTTTTTGAAGTGGATTTCTTAGTTGATGCATCAATAAATATTCATCAATGGATATTTATAAGCTTTACCTTTCCTTGGTACCTTGGCTTGGTTGTTTGGCTTATGATTTTGGCATGGTAACATTACTTGCATGAATATTATAGAGTAAATCTTGCATAGTAATTCTACAATATCCAAGCTTAAAAATCAATAGGATTTTCCTTGTATGTATAGCCTTAAAAATTAACTCTCATCCAAGGTGAGTTAAGGTTGAGTTTAAACATAGAATAGGTTCAAAATAGCCCTAGGTGAGTTGAGAATAACTCTAATTAAGCTAAAATTTATCATCTAATTATGATTTTTAATTAATATTCATGTCTCTAAAATTATATTTTTGTATATTTTGGAAGATATTGACAACTCATACAGGCAATGATGAGAAGGCTTGATATTTTGATTTCTAGAATTTACATTTTTAGATATTCATTAATTGTAAATGGATAATTCAACTAAGCATTTAATATTGTTTAATTAGATGATTAATTTTAATTAGTATTTGATCTCTTTTCATAATTGATCAACTACCCCACTTAATGGGTCCATAGGCCAAACTGATGATTTTTATGTCACAAGGTGATTAAGGATGAATCTATGAGAGTTTATTGTTGCATACGGGCTAGTATCCTAAATAGGGATGCCTCAACATGATTTTGAGCATTGATGAATTATGCATAGATAAAATTGGGATGTTTAATGATTCTTAGGCTTAATTTTAAATGTTTGGTATAAATTAGTCTCAAATCTAGTTGAAATCTAGTTGTGGGTAGAACTATGTGTATATAGTGTCATTTCATAGTCTTTCTACAAACTAGTCTTTAGGATGATACTAATATAAAAAATTAAGGCCTACATGTCTCAAGTTTAATTCACTTGAAATTGAGAAAATTTGGGCTAGGATACATAAGTTTGGATTTATTAGGTTTGAGATTCTTGAACTAGAGGAGGTGGAAGAGAAGTCGGTCAAAGAGAAAGAGGATCTCTTGGGGGAGAAGTTGTCAAAACTCATTATAGAATCCTTATAGATATATATGGGGAAATAATATAATAATAATCTAAATGTTGAGCCATTATATATGGGTAAATAAATGGCCCATGCTAAGCCTTCTTCCATTTATAATTATAATGGGCCACAATATGAGTAAGAACCTCTTAGTCATCAGTTGTATTCAAGTAAAATTCATAATCGTCCTTGGGTTGGTGGCCATAGTTTAGGTTGAGATGGGTTGATTACCTATAGAATTGTGCCTTCATGATACCATATGGGTCCCAATATTAGTGCTTAACTTTTCCTATGGCTAAAAAGTCCCTATCAACTTCCATATTTAGTAATATAGGGAAGATCATGCATACATAGTGCCTAATAATGATTAGGAAGGGTAGGTAGGTATTTTAATAATGACTAATTTAATTTATAAATATTCTCTCTATCATATAATATGTAATTTAATACTCTCCTAGGAATCTATGACTTGATTGTGTAGGCATAGGGTATCTTTAATAATGCCTACAACCCAAATGATGATAACCTCTCAATAGTACTAGTAATCACCAATGGAGTTGGGGGAGTCCCTAATTTATTTTTATAGTTGAGGAATGGGTGAATATTAATGGTTTTATAAACCACCAATTATAATGAATCATAAATTTACTTGATATTATTTTGATAATGGTGTCCATATAGCTTATAGAATACTACATGGACCACTGAGCCTTTGGGAATCCATGATGGAAAGGTAGATGACTTGAAGGTGAGTATCCTATAGAATAAATCCACTAGGTATCTCATCATATATAAATCACTATCTCCATAAGAATTATCTATCACCTTAATCATGTTGAAGTTTATTATCCCTCCTAGGTCAGGGACCTACTCACCTTGGAGAATTGTGTGGATTAGGGGAATCCATAGGAGGTTGACATGTAGATAATTTATCTCATTAAATATTCATTTGAGTAGGATAATACCAATTTTTATTCCCTCTTTGAATGTGTAGATATTATATGTATTCATGTCCTCATTTACCCACCTTAAATTGAGGTTCTCATCCCAATCCTTCATGATGTCATGAATTTAGTGGGAGATCATCTAGGATGTCACAATGACCAAATAATAAGACAAGGTGCTCTTAGGGAGGTTTTAGTAATCCTTGAAGGCTACCTAAAATATGTTAGTGATCTAATTCTAGTTATTCACTGAGTAGACCATGTTTTAGATGCCATCTTGCACTTACTTTTTCATATGTAACAGTTTGCTAAACAAGTCAACATAGGGGAATACTCAAGCTTGGTTGTTGATTTGTATATCCCACACTTTTTATAGGCCTAAAGGGCATACTCAAATTTGACCCCATCCTCATCATCACTATCAAAAGAGTTGGGTACTAGATTGATGGACTTGAATATTTCATTGTAGTACCTTAAGCACATTAATTCATCTAGGAATAAAGTGTCTTAGTATTTTGGCTCAACTTTAGGGTTTGATGATGAGGTATTCATTTCAGCTGTGAAGGATTTGGTAAATAATAAAATGGAGCAAGAAAGGAATACATAGAGGGAATTGGTTATAATAAAAATAAAGAAGTGGGTTATGAGAAATTGGGAGCAATAATGGTCAATAAGTTCATCACAAGGCACTTATAGGGATCCTCATACATCTCTTGATTTAATGGTGTTTTGTAGTTCACTTGGTGTGAATTCAACTTTGAATTAGTGGATCAATCCTTCCATTTACTTCTTAATAAATAAATAAACATAGATATCTCAACTATATATCGATTAATAAATTTGGTGATTATGACATAATATTCTATATTATCCAGTCAATGCCTAGTTTCCCATTTAATTAATGATTAGATCATGTTATATAAACAACCATATCATATTTAATGATTTTTGGGTGGTTCATACTCCATACCATGTGTCTTATGCTCATTATTTCATGTTAAAATAGTCAATACCAAGTTGTAGCCCAATGCCTTATCTTTATACACTTGGGAGAAATAGAATGTCAGCTATAATACATGTGGCATCTTTTGATTAGTTATATGATACTGAATGTGCCTCATTTTGACCATCCTATGTAATATTGGTCTCTCCATGCCAATATTTTATGAAAAATGCCTCGTGGCCTTATGTGATAAGTTAGGGTATCCTAGATCTTGACATCTATATTAGGTCAGATACTAATAATCTTAATAGCAGGCCATATGGTGATTTATCATTTAGTTATGATCTCTTAAGATCTGACATATTTGTTAGGATTGAGAGACTAATATGTCTAAAATTAGTTCAATCTCATTGGTTATATCTCAACAACTATATCTTCTAATCCATGTGGCATGTTTCCACTCAATTGGGATCTCATTGGCTCTAACATCTCTATAAATGCTAGGAGATAAAACATTCTAACTTCAAGGCATGTGACACATTCCCACTTGGTCAAGATCTCCCATGATATGAAATCCCTATTAGTTCCAAGAGACTAACCACTCTAACATCTAGGTACATTATTGGCTAGGCTCTAACATGTTCTAACCACAGGACATGTGGTACCTTATATTATGTTAGGGTATCTCAATCCCTAACATCTTTATTAGGTCTAGGATATTTACACATCTAACACTAATGTTTCCTAATTGGTTACACTATCACATTATGACTTCAGTGAAATTTATCCACATAGCTCCTTTTCATTCCACCATTCATCCTATGTAAATACATAAAAATAGACTAAGTAAAATGAAAATAAATGTGATAAATGAAATGCTTACCAGAATCCAATTAGGGAATATAAGGTGCCATGTAGGACTCTGATATTTTGATAATTTGGTATACAAAGACTCTATAAACCTTATAATGAAAATAACATGTAGAAAAGTTAGTGCATTAAATATTCTAATTAAGAAAGCACCTAGTTTATCTTGGGACACTATTAGGACTCAACTATGTTATCTTTTGAAAGGTAATGAGAGATCCCAACATGGGTCAATTGGGGGTTAAAAATAATCCACACACTTAGGGAGACTAGGGTAGAATGGGAATTCAATTATTCTCTCTAGATAGAGTTAACTGAAGTGAGATATAAGGTCCAAGAACTCAGAGTTTCAATTTAAATATGGGTCCCCTCATTTTTGTATACAACATGGTGTGTGTTGGCCATGATATAACATTTATTAGGGGATAATTCATTAATGAGACAAGACTCTCATTCCTATATTCTTTTCTTTAAGCTATGACTACAACACTTGAATGATTTAAAGCGAAGGATTAGATGTATAATGGCTACATATAAACTAGACTTATGAGCACTAGTGTTTTGATAATTAATTTAATTATTTAAGTGAAATACACTTGTGCCTCATGGTTTCATTAAATCTTTGAATCCTTTTAAATCATGTTGTTTAGTGTTCAAATGATCTCTACCAAGCCTGAGATGAGATTCCTAATAAAATTAATATTTTCAAATAATGACTTAATATATTTATTGCTTTTAGGAAATAAAATATTAAAAATTTATTCATATCTCTTAGGATATATGTAAATTATAAATTTAGAGAAGATGTGACATATAAATATTACTTCAATTACCCAAATATTCATTTCTTTATGTTCAAAGAGATGACATGCTCTCTACATCTTTACAAAACCATCCTTAGGTCTTTCACATGGTTAGCTCAGTCTTTGGAAAATACATTCAAATCATCCATGTAGATGACAATGAATTTTATAATGAGATCCTTGAATTAAATTTCCATGGCACATTTGAAAGTGGCACCCATATTGATAAGGCCAAATGACATCCTATTGTATGCAAATATGCCCCACTTTGTTGTAAATGTTGTCTTTATTTTGTCTTCAAAAGTAACCATCACTTGATTATATCATGAATATCCATATATGAATGACATCGATTGGGATCAATTTACTATCTAAAATAATTCATCTAGTGAATTCAACATATAATTATCCATATTTAAATATTTTTTTAGGGTTTTGAAGTCCACACAGTGTCAAATTTTTCCATTCTTATTTTGAATTGGCACCAATTTTACCCACTAAGTGGAGTGCCCAATATGATATATGATCTTTGATGATAATAATTTTTTCAACTCCTTTATTATTAATGGTTTCATTAGTGGATTGATTGGCCTTTGTATTTAGTGAAATGTTATGACACCTAGCTTTAGGTGAATGGTATGAGTAAGGATGGAGGTGTTGAATACATTTAAATCCTCATAGATCCATGAAATAGTATCGCCAAAGTCTCTCAATGCTTGCATGATTTTTTTCATCATGGGTGAAATTCATGCCTACAAGAACATGTTTTGATCCACCTACTTTTCCCAAATCGTAATGCTTATGGGTAATACATTTGGTAGGGGTTGATTTATCTTATTCACTATGATAATACATGTCAAATTACTTCTTTATTGACACCATGACTTTTGGTATGCTATTATTTATAAATTTTATGACCCCTTCTTTGTCTATATCAAAATCCTCCCTATTTTCTTCATCAATGATATAAGGTTAAAATATGTTAGTGTTGTTTATGATGTTGATGATGTGTTAATCATCATTAAAGACTTGGAAGTTCTTAACATTATTTGGAACATAAGGGGTAGAGAATATCCCCACTAAAAATATCCTAAATATGGAGTTATCAATGTCTTACGTGGTACTCATATATGTCTCCAATGAATCCATCATGTAATTATTTCTTCATGAAAATGTTTGAATTTTGAATACATCAAAATCCTCTATTAGATTCCACACTCAATTGTGGTATCTAGATAGACACTTATCATTAAAATAACATTGGATTATTAATTTTTTTACCACTATCTCTCTATCTCTAAGCACCTTCAAGTTCTTGAATTTATTCCTCAGGGTGAGCTATAGGCCATGCACTAATGTTTTATATTTAGCTACATTATTCATGCATGTAAACTATAGTCAAAAACATACTAAGGAGGACTTTCTTCATGGTTTGATAATCTCAATTATATCACCACACCCATTTTTTGACTTGGATCGATCAAAATTTAGGGTCTATATTGTATATTCAATTACACACAAAAGAATTTGAGAGGTGAGCGTTACCATTATGTTGACCTCTTAGTTACTTTTTTTAATTTTTGGCATGGACTTAATTTACTCTTCTAAAAAAATGATCTCTTAGTTTGATCCTTGTTATTAAATTTAGGTACCAAACTAGTTAGGATGGAAGTGTTATCCACATTTGATCCTTTAGATTCTTTGTTCTCACATTTACAACCATGATTGACATTCTCATAGCCTAAGGTAACAATATTAACTGAAGTACTTGGTAAACACATGATATATTATTCATCCAATTGATATAATTCTTAAAATTCATGTTATTATTATATATTAAACATCTTGATATATAATTTACCACAATATTTTACTTTCCTTTCAAGTGCATAAACTCTAAGTTCATACTCCTAGAGTAGACCTTATTTACATTCTTTTACTTTGTGATCATGTGAGCTATCTTATATTCTCATTTAATCCTGAACTAATTTGGAATGCCTCACCATGAAAGACACATATGGGAGAAGTTAGTGGATATATACACATTGAGTGTTCTGGACCAATCTTGGCTAAGAATCATCCCATATGCCTTAAGAATATTAACCACTTAAATGTTGATGAATTTTTGTACCCTTGGATCAGAAGTTAACTACATATGAATGTGGTTTAGCTCACCAACTTATTTGACCTCTGACTTGTCTATCTCAAATACATTTTTTTAATAAAAATTTAGTCCCAATTTTTTTAAAAATTAAAAATTAAAAACATTATTTGAAGCACATAAATTCACTAAACAATTGTGTAATTTTTTACAAAAAATGGGAACTGTTAGTAGAAAAGGATTTTCAGTTTCTTCCTAGTAGACATCAACATGAACATAAATTATGTTATTGTCCTCTATATTATTATTAAAATAATTATTTTAAAAATTTATTTTGGTTATACATTATAATCAACTCTAATATTATTATATTATCTTTATTTTTTTGAGGTCCTCAACAATGTTATTGTTGACAATTTTGCCACCATTGGCCAAAGATGCTTATGTGAAGGTTTTCAAGAAGAATAAATTCATCGAATAAAGTAAAAAAAAGGTATTAAAAACATAATAAAACATTAATCAGTACAAAATCATTCTTAGGAACAACTCAAAAGTTCTAATTTTGATAGATGTTTCTTTTATTCCTTAAACTAGGTATTTGCAAGCTAGTGAAGGCAATTTTCATATGCTCGATACATGAAGGTGAAGATGATTTGGATAAAATATTATAATTAAGATTTTTTGGGACTTATTACCTAAATATTTCATGATTTTTTTTCAATTTTTGGTGTCTTAACTTTATTAAGAATCGTTAAGAAGAATAGGTGCTCTAAACCCATTCTTAAGTCCTCATGGCTCAGATTTAAGCAGTATGTTTACATTTTTGAGTTATTAGATATAATTTATTTTTTTTTGATATATTATGAGTCATATAATAAATTTATAAAACTTATTAAATCAAAATTTAATTTAAAATAATGGATAAAGGCAAAGGTACAAGCATCAGGGTTTTAAGCAAGTAAGAGAGACAATCAACAAATAAATTTTTTTAGTGGTTTAAGTGATTAGTTGAGCACATAAAATTATTAAAATAATAATAAAGGTTATTATATTTAATAATTAAAAAATTATTGTATATTTATTCCTTATAAAAATCAATAAAATGGAAAAACACATACCTACAGGTATTTAGAAAAGAAATTGGGCAAACTAGTCAACACCAAAAAGTGCAGACTAAAGTTTTTTGAATAAAAATTGACATGGAGGTTTGTTTTTATGTAATTTATTTTTTAAAATTGGTTTAAATTATTTAATTTATTTAAGGAGAGATAAAATTCCAATATATGATCATGAAGGGAATGAAGGTTTCTTCATTGTTTTGCTCACAAATGGAGTTAGAAATGGGTGTTTTATGTTCCTCCAATGGAAAAAAATAATTTTAAAGTGTGTAAAATTAATTTATAGGTATAAATAAATTATAATTAAATTAAAACCAATTCAAAATAGGTTCATCTCATTTAAAAACATCTCTAGGTCATCCCGAGGGCAACAAGCAAGCACTTTTTAGTGAATTTTTATTAGGGAATTTGGTGAGGAGTTTTGAAGATTTTAAAAAATTTCCATGTTTGAATAATTTATAAATATTAAAAAATAATATGAGGTGTGTTTGGTTAGTCCTGTAACTCATTTTATACCCCCTAATCCAAAGCAAGGTTTTTTGAGAACAAGAGAGCACATGAGAGCATAAAGTAGTGTTTTTTGGAGTTGTACATGGAGTTTGGAGATGATTTTTTTTAAATGTATGTGACACCATATTTATTATTTTTAAATATTTTTTTATAGTTATATATTATAATTATGAATATATATCAATTTTCTATCTCTCACAGTACATTCAAGAAGTTTGTCAAAGTTATACAAGATAGACATATGGAAAGAGAACCAGTTTAAAAAGCTGATTTGGTCATAATAAAATGAATACTTATAAACAATATTCAATTGAAAATTAAACATCCATATTTTACCATATCTAGATATGTCACCTCATTTTGGGCTAAATTTAACAACTATGGCTCAATAACAAGAAGTCTTCAATTAGCCCTACAAAAGTTGAGTTCCAAAGTATGCAAAGGTGAATAAGTAGAGTTAAGGTCTTGATAAAAATTAGAGCCATATTTTTAGGAAATATACCCCTTTAAAAATTAAAAATTAATCCCACTTATACTATGCCCCTTGTTGGGTTATTTTTAGAAGAGACATGAGGCCAAACATGCATGCAAGTTGCATTCAAGATAGCTCAAGTTAAACTATAGGTGTGAAGTCAATACAAGTTTAGTCAACTAAAGATGAAAGTGAAGGTAACCTAAGTATAAATTTAAGATTCATGAAATAATTATATTAGTTAATTTAAATATCTAAAATTATTTAACTAAATAAAATCAAAAGTTGTATGCAAGATCACATCGAGTTAACTCAAGATTCAAGATGAATGAAGATCCCTTTAAATTGTCAACCCTCCCTCTCTCTCCTATGACACCATATTTAATGATTAAATAAAGTTTTGAATATAAATTTTATATGTATTAAATTATAAATATAATTATAATTAAAATTGGAGTTTAAATTGGAGTTAAAGTGGAGTTAACTTGATTAGCATGTGGAACTCTTTCCTAGTTTGGATCGATTATTTTCTCTCTCTTCTTCTCTTCTATATATATTATATTTTTGGATAATTATTATTATGATATTATTATTTTATCTTACAAAAAATCTTCCAATTTTTTTTAATGCATCACCTTTGAAGAAATAAAGAGCTGAATTTTCCTCCATTCTTAAGATTTCAAGAAGTGTGTGTTATTATTCATTGATAGAACTTAGTGAATGACTATTTTTCCTAGGTTTATGTATAAATAATTCACATTTATGTAGAAAAATATAAATATTAAAAGTAACATAGAGTGTATAATTATAGTTTATACCTAATTTGGAAGTGAAATTCAACCATTGTTCATTCCTTCCTAGCAATTGTGAGTGTTTATCAAGACCTCTATGTGAAATATTGATTCAAGAGTCATTTTATGAGAATGAATTGAATGTGTGAATGTTATTTATTTTATAAAGTGTGTTATATATCTTCATAATTGACCCCAAAATTTGTGCATCACCCCAATTTTTAGTTTGCATTTCCATTTTTAGATTAGCATTGTTCTTTTACCCTTTTCCTAGTCAAGAAAGCATTATCTGAGAGAGTTTAGAGAGAAGTGGGTGAATGCTATAAAGGGAAAAAACACTTAGTTTGGATATTATATAAATAATAATGTCACCCACACCTTGGAGAGTTTCCATTATGTCAATAAGAGTGAGAATAGGCATGGGTTCCTTGGAGGGTGCACTTCTGAGTGATAACAATTATATCCTAATTTATTTGGTTCTAGTGGCTTATCAACTTATGGAGAGGTAGAATTTTTATTAGGTTGATAGGAGATAGACTATACTTTATGTGGGATAGGGTTATTATTTTATTTTATATAATGTGGGATATGAATGTTATTCGAAGGAGTAGAGGTAGTCAAAGGACCTAAAAACTTATTCCTTAATTTATAGTTCTTCCCCCTTTAAATTTTTTTAAAGGCATGGACCTCATCCAACTTATCCTTGAGATAATTTTAACATTAAAATGAAACTCATAGGTCTATAATATCATATCATTAATTGGATTATCTCCACTTGGGCTTGGTTTACCATTATCTGGAATAGGCATTGTTTCAAAATTATTCATCTCCTTTTGGAAGATGTTTGAGGCCAATGTGAACTAAACACAATCTGTCTGACCATAATATTCTATATTTTGTAGTATACACCAAGTGGGAAATGCAAATTTTACCTTGTTTATTAAATTGAAGGCACTATTATTATTATTTTTTGTGTGGTTAATGGGACTAGGCACATTTCCATTATTAGGCTTAGTGTTCAACTACTTATTAGTCCTTTAAAATTTGTATTTCATATTTTAGGTGGGTTATTTATAGTATGGGGCACCTATCTTCATAATTTATCCATATCATTGTTTAATATCTCAACCATATACTATAAATTAGATACTTTATGGTTTATAGTGGCATTTTGGTTATTTCTTTCTTGAGGTAGTGGATTATCCACTAGTGTAGTGGAATTTATAAATTCAGGAACAACTTTATTATTATTTAGATAAACGTATCCACTTGAGATAGGCATGGTATCAACATTTCTATATACCACAAGAATATTTTTTTGGTTTGTAAGATATGCCAACACATGATTCATAAGAACATAGGGTTGGTTATTTTGCATGTGATTCAAAAGAGATGGGGTGTAGAATGAGTTATGAATTGAATACATAGCCCCTAAGATTGAGTTCATTGGAGGGGTGTTTTTCATAAGATCATAGTTGACCATGATAATTTTATTTTATGTCTTAGGTTATCCTAATTAAGGTAAGGAACTAGTGCCATACCCTTGAGGTACTATCTACTACTCAATACTAACAGCTTCTTTATAGGCTACAAATAAATATGTGAGTATTTTTGGGGTCCTCTTAGGGAATATAGAAGTCATGAGGTATATATAATTCAAATAGGTTTGTATAGTAATACTATCTATTTAGGTATATATATATATATATATATTTCAATTTTTTGTATAACTTATGGAAAAGAGTATTGAAAATACTCATGGGCTCATTAGGTTCCCTATGTCCAATTAAAAAATCATGGTATAATATGGTAGGGTATATTGGTATTATAAAATTATTCATGACCATAGTCTAAAAGGTAACCCAAGAGGTGATGGACACATTTAGGAGACCTCAATATCAAGATTCATCTAGGGTGTAGGGTAATAATTTATAGGAAACATCTTAATTATATAAGTTTAGCTGATATAGTCAACCCAATTAACCCTGTTATAAAGAAAAATAGTTAGGTCTAGACTAAGTAGGCCTAGGGCAAATTAGTCATGTAACATGCTCAAATCTCAGAATAGATTCATCCTAGGATGAATTCATCCTATAACATGTTCAAATATTATAATAGAGTCATCTTATGTTGACTTAGTCTTGTAGATGATAAAATAAGGTTTTGGCTCAGGCAGGGGCCAAAAATAGGCAGTATAAATATAAAATAAACATTTGATGCAATAAGGGAGAGATTGAGTCTTAGGTTGACTTAAATTTTTAATTATAATTTTAAGATGTTTAATAGTGGTTTTATACCTATAGGATATATAATGTAGATTATAAATTTTGGAGGGTCCTATTGGATTTTAGACTTAGCCATATTTAAGGGTTTGAATATTTTAGACTTAGCCATATTTCAAGGTTATAGGATTTTATGGAGGCATCATAGGATGAACTAGTAGACATTGTAATTAATTTGGATAAATGGTAGGAATGATATAAATACAATAATATTTTAAAGTGCTAATGGCCTACCCACCCCTTTCTTGGTGTGACCTTTAAGGTGTGTACTCAGAGATATTGAAACTCAATAGGTTCTTACAAGTGAAAAAGTGTTAGTAAATGGTAAAGTTAATAAAAATATTATGTGTATACATATTCACCACTCAAATCTCATCATGTGTCACATGACTGTAATAGGTGATGGTGATTTGAGAAAGAACATAACATCACATGCAACTGAGCTAACTATAAATGAAATACTAAAATTAATGCTAAACTAAAATAAAAGTATAACTAAAATTAACATAGGTATACCTTAGCTTTCCTTTTTTTGAATGACTAAATCTAAACATCTTAGTATTTATTATGGAAGGCACAATAGCTATATTTGATAAACCTTAGGGTTACAATAATAATAAAAGAAATAATACATGTGTATATAGGATGGTAAAAGTAGAAATGAATAACTCTTAAAATTAGTTAAATTACTTAGGAAAATTAGCAAATTAGGATTGTTAAGGAAAGATTATAACCTAAATATCAAGCATGTAAATGATGAAAAATGAAGGACAAATGATTATAAAACACAATAAATCAGATTGGGAAGCATGTAAAATAAAAATGTCAAAAAGGAATGTAGAACATACTAAATTATGTTGGGCACTATGTAAAAATTGAATGATAAATGAAACATCAATTCAAGAAAACTTTAACAAATATATTTAAGTGAAAAATAACCCCTTGTATGATAAGCATGTTGAATCAAACATAAAGAAATAAAAAATGACTAAAATTGAAATTTAAATCAAGATGTAATACAAGTATTTCAAATGAATATGAATAAAGTATAAATAAATGAAAATGAAATGTAAGTCAAGATGTAAGACAAGAATGAATAATTCATACATAAAGAGAAACATGTAATAATGTCAAATGTCATCTATAAGATAAGTGAAGTCCATAAAAATCAAACAAGAACATGATGGATAGATGAAATCAAAATCTCTAAAGATGACTACTCAAACTTAGTGCTTGTTATGAGATACAATGTAAGAAAACACAACTGCCTAATGACATGAATAGTATGATAGTGAGATGCTATGGTAAGAAAATGGTGTAAGGGTGTTTTTGAAGAAGTCATGCTCCTATACAAGGTCTTATAATGTAACTCACAAACTATAAACCAAAAGGTGTAAGAAGGTAGATGTGATCAAGGATATGATCAGCTAAAATCAATATCCAACAAAGAGAATATTGGGAAAATATGATGTAAATAAGGAATTTTAGGTGCCACATGGTTGATGTGAACATCCTTATCAATAATGAGACACACTAATCAAGTGAACAAGGTTAAGAACTATCAACAATAAGTACTTAGGACACTTTAACTAATGAAAACAAAGTTTGGGCTAATAAGTGAATTACATAAATCAACCCATAAAGGTTATATGCATGAAAAGTAAAATAGACGTACCATCCCACAACATGTTCCCCATTCTTCAGGACCCCTTACAAATCCATTAGTATAATATGAATATTGGGTACTTATGTGAGAAAGTAGGTAGCAATAAAAGACTTTTTTATTCTCCTATCCCAATCTACTGGCCTACCGCACCCCAATGTACCTCAACTATATCATGAGGCCAACTTTGTATTTTTATATTTTACTAATATAGGATATGTGATAAATATAGATCACATCTTTTAGTGTAATTTTAATTTTAATATTTTTTTACCTTATAATAATTACCTTTCATTTATATTATGATTTGGCTCTTAACTCTTTTGTATTTTTCTATTCCTCATCGTCTATGTGGATTAAAAAACCAAACATGAGTGAAAATAGGTGACAAAAACAAGATAAATTACACTTTTTCACTAGAGAAAAGGGTCTAAAGACTCTTACAATTGCCCATAAGTAAGTGTGCAATCTCAAACTTGACCTATGTGTGACTTAAATGAAATGAAATAAGGGAAATATGGGGGATTATGAAAGATATATGCATGTAATAAATTATTTAATGATGAATATGTTCATAGATAATCACAAGGAGGTAAAATAGTGCTATAAAGGGGATGTGTCTATGCTATGAAAGACATGTCATTACAGAATCCATAATAACCTATAAAGAATCTATCAAAAGTACTAATGAAAGTAGTAGACATCCCAAAAAGAGGGGAAAATAATTTAAAGATGTTTTAAAGTGGTAATTTATGAGGATATCCTAATACTATCCATGGTCTTACACTTCAACTCACAAGGTGAACACCAATGAGGTGAAAGTTAAAAAAGGGGGAAAATAATCATAAAGCTACTAAGGATTAGAATGAAATAAAAAGATAATAAATTATGATAATTAAAAATATATCTAAGAGCAAAAATGGAAACAAATACTAAATTTAATATGAAATAAAACTAAGGATCCCAAAGGCAATAATGATTCCAGTAAAGTGTGTTTTTGAGGAATACCTGCACAAAGAAGAAATAGAGTTAATTTGATCGATTGTGTGTTAAACATGTACATCAATTATTATACTATATTTATGGGTTTGATATATTATTGAAAAAATAAAAATATATAAGATGATAATAAATTAATATTTGAAATAAAACCTAAAAGGGTTTTATTCATATCGAGTTCCCCAAAATGTATACAAAGGGAAATAAAACTAATCTATTAATAAATTATATCTTGGAGAAGATAAATCCAATTTATATTTTTAGGGTCATGACCAAGATGGATGTGCTATACCTAACCAAGGGATGTCTTACTATAATAACATAACTATAGAGGGTTCCAAAGCCTTTAATTAAACAACACCATTCAATAACCCTAGCTAGGTCCTATGATTTCATATTCACAAACTATATGCAAAGGAAAGTAAAGTATAATCTAGTTCTCAATAAATATTGTGGCATTAAGTGAGTAGTAATAAACATAAAAAGAAAAAATGCATAGGAGAATCATAATTAAGCTATATATAGGTAAAACCCTAACGTATGGGAGAGAAGTACAAATTCAAATCTATCTACTCTTACAAAAGAGGAATGAAGTTAGGAATATTTACCTTTGAAGATGAACCCATCGAGTCTCAATATCTCCCTTGGCCAAGGTGATTTACAAGAGGTTATTATGGTATGTAAGGATAACAAGGATAAGTCAGCTATAGGCTATACAATTTCTCTATACATCTAAAATACTTCTCCATAAAATAAGATCTATATCTCCAAATAAAGTATTGAAACCATAAGCTATGCCCCTCAAGTATAATGGTGGATAAGTATATTCACAATATATTCTTCTTCATCTTCTCTTCTCTCTCTATAAATGATGGAAATTCATGTGTATATATAGTTGAATCTAACCCTAAACCTTTCCAAAATTTTATATGATAGGGTCATCCCAATCAACTCTATATCATTAATTGATAAAAATAACTAAAGACTAAGTATAGGTCAACTAGAGCTAACTTATAACTATAATGTGCTTTTAACAATTAAGATATAGGGTCAACCTAGGCCGATAGTGTAATGTAAGCTATCAAAAAGGGTTCTAGGCTTAAATAGGTGCTAATGAAGGTGGTGAAATGATTGGAAGAGTGTGAAAGAGAGAAGGAAAGGCTTAGGGAAGTACATAGGATAATATTGTGTAGATAGAAAGTGGTAGTATAGGGGATAAAAATATTTAAAAGTACCAATGGTTTATCAACCCCTTTCTTAGTACACCTTTTAAGGCATGCACTTTAAAAAGTTGAGACTCAACAGATTCTTGCAAGAGAGAAAGTGTCAGTAATTGATAAAGTTTGAAAATATTATATGTATACATTAAGGTCTAATGAAAAAGTGAATATATAGGAAATGAAACACAATTACTATATAAATCATAAATTATGAAAAATATCATCAACCTTTTAATTCAAAGATATTTCATGAAAACCAATTATTTAGATTCACCCTTCTCAGTTGAAACTACAAATATGTCTTATAACAACATATATCATAGGAAAAATAAAGTAACTCATAAAGAAACAAATGAAAGAAATCAAAAAGGTCTAGACCCTCTAATTTGTCTCTAATTCTAAATGAACCAACCCTTTTTACAATGAAAAACCAACCTTATATAGACAAAAATTCCATGGAATCATTACTCAACCCACTACTAGGTGGCTATAAGGATTCAATTAGATGGTCCCACATGAAATCCCATTGAATAAAATCTTAATCAATTACATGATAAAAATATTATGGGGGACCATGCAAATTATATTCTAACTAAATTTGGCTAGTTGAATGTCATTAGGATCTCCTCAAGATCTCTAATTGGCCATTTTTAGGAAGTTAGATACCATGCCTATTTAAGGCAAAATTTCATCTTTTATGGTCCTCACTTTACCTAAAATATAACGATGACATGACTTGATTTAATGATATTGTCTATTTTTCACTAAATTATGCACATTTTGATCATTTTAACACTATGATAAAAGCCATAAATTGATTATATAGATTAGTTTGGACACATAATACATTATTGAGATTTGATGACTTTGATAGATGAGATTACCATCAAATTTTATCTCATATATTTTTGAGATGGATGCCATCATGTCTTATATTGGCTGGGTCATGCCACATGGTAGTTCACTCATTTGGTGCTCAAATGAGGGCCCAAATCATGCTAATAGTGATTTCACTATGACAAAGTGAGATTTCAAAACATAGAATCATATCACTCATTCAAGGGTTTTATCCATAAGCATAGTGTTTAAAATGTCCCAATGAGTCAAGGCCTCAATATAATTCCAAGTGGCATCATCTCCCTTATTCAAAAAGTTGGAAAATCACTTAAAGTGTACTTATTACGTATGACTATGATGAAGGGGGATTTTTACATGTGGTATAATCTCAATCATCTAGATGATTACAAGCCTTGATAAAAATTATAAATGACTTGAGGAAGTCATGTAATGAAAATATGACAAGAAATAACTCCTTATTTAGTTCAGAGGTCAAGGGTTTTGTAAAAACGTCCATTCATTAAAAATATATAGAGAAGTAAAAATCTGCCATGTGGCCCAAAGTTTCCAATCATTGAAGTGTTATGAAGAATAAAACTAGCATCATGTGTATTTAAGATCAAATCATCTAAGTTTTATGAGTAACTAAAAAAATAACAATTTGTAGCCCCTCAATTAGTCAAGAATTTTTTTGTAGGGGCTTGTTCCCCGAAATGCCACAAAGGGGTGGTAGTCTACCACATGGTCCAAATATTTATAAATATGACTAATTACCATGGACATTTTGTGATAAAATTTGCATTCTCAAAATCCATGAATGACTATTGCATGTAAAATAAAAGGAATCAACTACATGTTTTTTGTCACTTGTAATTTGACCCCTTGAGGAGATTCCTAACTCTCCTCATCCAAGTGGCATAATTGAAACATCTCACTTACTGTGGGTAAACAATTTGATGAGATGAATCTCTATAAGGGTTAGTTCCCTTGATGCACTCTTTGAAACACTCTCTTACCTATCAAATTTACATGAAAAGGGTTAAGAAGACAAACTAATAAAAATAAAAGGTGATGCATCAATATTTAATATCCTCTTATTGACTGAAATTATACTATTAGAGCAAAACAAAGCTTTCTTCACACAAAACTCACAACACAAGATAAATTATTACATCAATGTTTCATATGCTAGGTTCAAAAGGTATTTTTATCCTTAGGAGGGTAATGAATTTTTCCTTGGGATAATACAATCATTAAAAACTTCTAAAACACTTATAAACTTAAAAGAGAACACTAAAAAATACCTGTAACAATTACT
The DNA here is from genome assembly GCA_037957365.1 of Torreya grandis. Taxonomy (NCBI): domain Eukaryota; kingdom Viridiplantae; phylum Streptophyta; class Pinopsida; order Cupressales; family Taxaceae; genus Torreya; species Torreya grandis. The sequence goes on along the minus strand of JARHVA010001678.1, from coordinate 1,076,905 downwards.
CTTCTGCACACTTGGTGAACAATCAAGGATAACATTCTAGAAAAGATCTTCTATTAGATAAGACCAAAAAGATTAAAAAAACACTTAATTGTACAGCATGTAAGTAGGAAAATTCACTTTTTTAATTTCTTCAATAGACATTCAAGTATAAAATTGGCTAGGGTTTCACCATCAACCAATGGAGGCTACTCAAAAGAGCCAAAAAGATCAATATTTATAGCATTTAGAAGAAAGGTGATACAAGGGAAGTCAAAAGGTAACTTAGACATATGAAAATTTAATAAAATAGGTTACATATGCATGATAAAGAGATGTGAAATGAACCATGTAATATCAAGAAGTCCAAGTTTCCATACAAGTCATGAAAATTATGAAAAGTGGCATGAAACTCCTCATTCTAGCTCAAAAACCTGCCTTCATGATTTGGACCTATTTGAGAATCCCACAACTAACTATGGATAGGTTTGATGATTGGGATGATAATGAAGTCTTTCAAAATTCCTCTCCATGGATTGGTTTTAGTCCTACTCATCTAGAATTTTGTGAAAGGAAGCCATCACTACCTAAAATCTAAAAACCTTGTCTTTCAGTCACCTCTCACACTTGGCTTCAAAATTGACTTAAATTTTCCATGTAAATCTATGGGAGGGAGTGAATGAAACTTTTAAAGACTCTTCATGTCATTATAATGCTTAGGTATAACTTAATAAGGCTCACACTTGAATTTTTCACCCTTCTCACCATTGTGTTCACTATGCCAATTTTGACTGGATGAAATGAGAGCTATTGTTTAAGCCCTTATAATATTTTTATAGGTAGGAAATGTCCATAGGGATTTATAACAGGTCTATAGCTTTCTCCGTAACTTTATTTCACCTTTTGAAACCTCTTAAAACTTGCACAATACATAAAATAATAATAAAAACCTATTTTATGCCCCATTCATATAATTTTTTATAACTCATCCTAATGGGGAGTAGCTGAGACTACTCTAAAAGTTAAAATAAATTTCATAATCAAAATATGTTATTAGAGTAGCTATCCAACTTCATTTTCTCCTTTAGGTCTTGATTGAGGGTTTTGAGGGGTTTTAGGTAGTTTTCCTTCTTATTATTTATTCATAGATCCATGATGTTAAGATACCCCAATAACCCCTACAAAATCCTTTATCCTTCATGCAAACTCTCAGAGGAAATATTAGCACTTGAAATCACCCTATCAAACTTGTTTCCACCTTTCTTGAATGCTTTGACTATCTCTAAGTTAAAATTAGCTTCCCTATATGTCTATTTTCTTAAAAAAATATTATAAATTTCTAATTGCATCTCCTTAACATGTCCCAATCATCTTGATAGATCATCAAGAGCTAGCAATGAGGTTGAACCCCTAATTGGTTCTAAGTCCCTTTAAGGCCTAATGGGTTTAACATGCACCCAGCTATCTTTGGCTAATTATACTTATATTTCATGGTTGGGTTGGTGTATTATTAATTTTAAAACTTAATTCAAGCTCACAATGCCACCACATAACTTTCCCAACACTCTGTTTCATTTCTTCCTCTCAGTCACCACCTAGGCCTAATGGAAGCTTGTCTAGTTGGACTATGTGAAAGGGAGTTTTGGTCATTTTGAGAGGTATAAGTATAACCTAGTGATTAATATCACCTATTTTACTTTCATACACCTCAAAAAAAAAATTGAATTTTATAAGGTTTCCATCAAGTTCCTTTGCCCATTTTGACCTCATTAGCTTGTTTCACCAAACCTTAATTTTTTTATTGGATGACTTCTGAGACAAAATAGTGATTTATAAACCTCTTCCCTAAGGAAAATTAAATTTTTTTTAAGTTTTATTATCTAATAATTAGTATTTTTAACAAAGGGTTTATTCATACTCATTGATTTAGTCACTTGAACAACTCAAAATGCCCCAAAAAGTCCTCTAAAAAGACTATTTTCTTGTTTTTTTACCTGCACCTAAGAATGACCTCCAAATACTAACTCCAAGACTCTTATTATTTCAAAATAACTTTACCCATATATAATTAATGATATTTAATTTTTGAATTCTCCCAAAATCATTCTCCTTCTTTGAATTCTTTATTATTACCCATTGAGCAACATGAGTTTCCTAGCTCACTATACAGACTGTAACGTTTGGGCTAATAAGAAGAGTAGATGTTAATATTGAAGGACTAATAGAGATTTTGAAAAATAAAATTATTGATAAGTAATGAACCATTTTGAGTTTTTTTTAACCCTCTCCTTATTGATAAGAAAATAAATCTCTTAACTCCATCTCATGCTCAAGACTATGCAATGACTACTGTAAGTGCATACATGGCTATAAAAGGTTTGAGTAGGCTTGTTTTACATTGTTTATATATCATGGAGGTCATAATAATCTTCATGAAGGTGATCATGGATTTTATTAACATGTTAAACTTATTTTAACTTATTTTCAATCGCCTTGAGCTCCTAAACTGAGTCATTCCCTATTCTAACTGAGAAACCCTACCTTTGATTCTTGTAGGTGTGTGTGAGATAGAAATTAAGTTTATTCATGGTATGGAGAGACTATCCATAAATAATTAGATACATATGGTAACTTATCATCTATTTTATTCACCTTATATTCCATTTGGATTCATAAACTGAGTTTTTTCCTACCATGACTATGAACCCCTACCTATTTGATCCCTATAGGTGTGCATTAGCTCATTTAAACTTGGTCATGATATATGAGGACCTACCTTGAATAACCTTAGGTAAATAAGTATATTTTTGTACCAAATTCATCTTAGATTGGCTAGAATAACACTAAAACCAAGTTTAGTTCATTGTCTACCTATTTTACTAGAGGTGAACATTTTCCCTAAGAAGGGACACCTGTAGGTGCCCATGGAGCTTGAAAAACTATGAATCATATAATTTTGATGGAATTAATACCTTTTTATATAAAATTAAACCAATATAACAATTATATCCATGATATTTTTTTCTATTTGTTCCTTAGGATGTCAAAAGGCCATTCACAACTCCAAACCTATAGATGTTAGTGCAAGATTTCAATGTTATTTTAGGCTACTTTGAGGGTTTCAAATTCTAACTTGAACTAACTTTCTCACCCCCATTATTTAAAAAAGTCATATCCATGATATAATATATCAAAATTACCTATTTATGTGATTTATATCTATTTACAAAAATGTTATAAGAGGTACCCAAAAATCCTTTGGACCTCTATTTTCACTTTTTGGGGAAACTTTCCCAGAATTCAATCTCTTGTTGTTCCAACATGATATCCTTTCATTTGACCATTTTATGTTTAAAATATGTCTAACTTGGGATTTACTTACATGTTATCTATTATAACTAGTTTTGCCACTTGTCTATCATTTCAAAATGGCTCTCTAACCCCCTGCTAAGCCACCTGTAGGTGTGGGTTTTCAGTGTATATAGGCAATGGGAAAAACATGAGAAATATGCATTGATTTAGACTTCCTATGAGTTATATATCAATATCACAACATCAAATTCATTATTAATGATTTAAAAGTATTGAAACCATCACTAATATCTTCACCTTAGTATTATGTCATTAGGATAGGTTGTTGTATGTGTGTATAGGTTGCATGTGGATAATGAGCATGAAATAGAGAAAAGGTATAGAGGAAAAGCCTCATGGACAACTAAAAATAATTTAAAATCCTTAAAATAAATTATTGACACCAAGTAAATATTGAAACAATTTCAAAAACATCTCTTTCAATGTGAAAACCACTTGCATACATATGGAATAGAGCAAGTAGATTGAGCTTATGATTATTTGGTGTGATGTGTGAACTTGTAACTAGTATTTCACCTCCAAAAAAATCCAAAGTAAATATAATTAGATATTAATTACTTGAACTAACTGATACACATTTATTAAAACTCTATGAACAAGCTAAACAAGCTTATATAGGTGATTATAAGTGAAATTGAGCGAAGAGTTTATTGTGAGGAATGGTAAGGCTATAAGATTCCCAAAGCATGATATAGTGAAACCAAAACATGTAATGAGGTGAATATATGGAATTTATAACTATGGAATACCATATTTAGTTCATATGAAACCTTTAGAGAAGACCAACATTATGGAACAAGGCAAAATTGATTGTAACTTCACAAATGGTGACACCTTTTTGAAACATGATATAACTTGCCCATAAAAACACCATGAAACATGAAAATAAGTATGGATATAATTTTATAATGTATAAAATATCCTTTGGATTTAACATCACTAACTTTTTCATATATAATTGACCAAAATAGAGCAAAACCTATAGGGTACATGAAATAACAAGTAAAAAAACATAGTCAGCTTGTAAAGAATGATTCATAAAGCAAATTTGATCAATATTTATAATATTTATATGTAAATAAAGGTATATAATATTAATATAAACTAAAAAAGCTAATTTCCCTGAAACCTCTTGAGCTTTTTGTATTAAACACAAACCTACTAGTTACTTTTGTATGTCTAGAAAGGCAAAGAAGAAGTAGAATGGTTTTGGATTAAAAATGGCACTTATAGAAAATTTAAAATGTTGATATGAGTTTTATGAAGAATAATTTACATTATATAACCTTATCTGATGTTTCACCTTCCCCATGGGCTATATAAGTTCCAAATGCTCCCTTTTTCAGTTAGTTTCTTGAGTTTCAATTAAACAACCTACAAGATTCTGATGTAGATAACATCCTTGATAGGTGATATGATTTATTTGATGATTTAAAGGAAAAAATGACACCTAGGAACCTTAGGAAGCATGCCACTTGCATTTATGACCCTTAAAAGCCCACTAAATGACTAAAAATGATAAATAAACCTATTATACCATGACTAAGGCTAAAAATGCATTATATTACATCAAATGAACTGAAATATATCATATTAAAAATATTTAAACAAATAAACATCTAAAAAACCAATTTTTTTACCTATAGGGGTCTAAATTTGACCTAAAAGTCAAAATTGGTCAACAAAATGGTGACTCATAGGGGTAGTATGCTTCTATACTAAAGAAAAATAACCTTACATATCCATGGGATAGGGGTTGAATGATATATTGAGTTAATTATAAGGATATGTTTAAAACACACAAAAAATAACCACAACACACCAAATAAACACAAAATAAAATAAGATACCAACAAGATTCACACATGTGCATAAACACTTAGGGAAAATAAGGAAACAACTATGTATAAGGAGAGGGGAGAACCTTAGTAGAAATGTTTGAGATATATTCCATTTATTGGGATATAAATATCCTCTCCATCAAAATTTGAGATTTGGAAATAATTATGTTGCTTGTATTAGGTGATAACATAAGGGCCACTCCATAAAGCATCAAACTTTATGTGTATTCTAAGATTAACCCTATCTTCATCCCACTTTATAACATTGTCCCCCTCTTTATAAATTATTTGTTTAGATTTCCTATCAAATTATCTCTTTGTTTTATATTGATAATCCCTCATAATTTGCATATCTTGATCTCTTGTCTCTTCACGTTCTATCAACTCACATAACCCAACTTCCATACTTTCATTTTCCATCAACTCTAGTTGATAAGTGACATCCAAGGCTGGTAGATCAAGTGAAATAAGCAATACAGACTCTCTCCAATGAAAAAGTGTATATGGTGAGTTTATAATTTCTCTCTTGAGGGTGATTCTATCATCTCAAATAACTATCTTCAACATGGAATGCCAAGTTTTTTTATTTTCCTTCATTGTCCTCTTTATGATCCTAATTATATTATTATTAGTCGAATCAGATAGTCCATTCCCTTTTGGATAATATTTAGAATAAGTACTAAGATAAATACCATGTTTCAAATCCCACTCACTTGTATTCATTCCAAGGAAATCTAATGCATTGTCTAGAATTATTGTTGAAGGATCCCTAAACCTTGTCATTATACCTTCATAGAAGTATATAACTAGAATTTCATTTGTTTCCTTAAGAGAAACAACCTCCACCCATATTTTAAAGTAATCTTTAGTAGTCAACACCCACTTGTGTCCAACACTAGAAGGTGGGCTGATTAGGCCTATGAAATCTAGACCCCATTGCATAAAAGGTTCGTCTACTTGTGTTGGGTGAAGAGGCAAGGATGTAAGCTTTTATTTACCATCAAAGAGAACACATTTTTTACATTTCCTTACCCAATCATGGGTGTCTTTGAACAAACTAGGAAAAAATAATCTATCTCTCATAATCTTAGTAGCTGTGGCTCTTGGATCAAAGTGACCACCAGTTGGTCCATCATGAAACTCAAGCAAAATTTTATCAACTTGATTTGATTCAACACATCTCAATAACACACCTTATAATTCCTTCCTAAATAACACTCCATTAGCAAGTATATAAGGAATATATTTTAATCTAAAGTACCTTCTTTTAGCTCTATCTAGGCCTTGTGGACACTCACTAATTTGAATAAAATGGATCATTTCTTATGTCCAAATCCTCATTGATGAAGATTTAGTTATCATAGGGTCATCATGAAGGGATAAAAAAACTTATTTTTTTCTTTCAAATCTGAATCAAGGTGCTCACATAACCCCTTTCCTTTCACTAGCCTGGTTGTCTTAATTTCTACATCATACTCCATCACTTTTGTGAACCAACTAGCCCTTTTTTCATTCAAATTTCTACTCAAAATGAATTCTTTGACACTAGGATGAGGTAAAAATATGTGAATCTTATTTTTAGATAACATATGCCTAAAATTATTTACACTTATAAATATTGAAAGTACTTACTTCTCTACATAGATGTATCTTACCTCATAACCTTCCAAACTTTGACTAAAGAAGGCAAAATGTTGCTCCAAGTTTTCTTCATTTGATTGAGTGAGCATGGTAGATATTACTTATTAATTTATAAAGGTGTACAATTTTATGTCCTTTGATAAATTAGTACTTGAAAGAGTTGGATCTTGAGTAATAGCTTGTTTAATTTCTTCAAAACTACCCTTCCTTCTTCTTGTCCAAGTAAACACTTCATCTTTCCTTAGCATAGAGGTTAGAGTCTTGACTAAGTTATAAAAATTAGTAATAAATCTCCTTATGAAATTGATTTTTCCAAAGAAAAATTTCAAACCTTTCTTGTGTTTGGGTAAAGCCGATGCCAAGATTGCACTCACCCTTTCAAGATCTATAGATAGGCTTTTCTTTGAGACAATGTGTTATAAAAGTTGGCCTTCATGGATAAAAAACACAAAATTATTTAGGTTAAGAGAGATTAAAAACTCTCTAAATCTATTAAAAATATACCTAAGGTGTTTCAAGTGATCCTTTGCATCTTTGTATATGATAATGATATCATCAAGATACACCAACACTATATCATTTATTAGACCTTAAAAATACATATCCATTACACATTGAAATGTTGTACCAGCATTATAAAAACCAAAATTCATTTTACTATAAGCATTTTCCCCCCATTTAGTAGTAAAGTCTATCTTATACTGGTCACTTTCCTTTACCAAAATCTAATTATACCTTGAATATCCATCAAGGAGTGAGAACCTTTCACTACCTGCTACAACTTGAAAAAATTTCTCCATAGAAAGAAGAGGATAATGATCCTTCAAATAAACTCTATTCATGTCTCTAAATTCAACACATAACCTGATTTCCCCATTCTTCTTCCTTACCGAGATTAAGTTTTTTGACCACCATGAATGCTTAATAGGAAAAAAGAACTTAGACTCAATCAACTTTTTAAACTCCTTCCTCATGAGAGGCTCAATCTTAGGATTGATCAGCCTTTGTATTTTCTTGATAGGATTATAATTCTCATCTATCTCTATGGTATATTGAGTTAATTTTGGATCAAAGCCTTTTACTTAACTATATTCCCATGCAAAGACATCAAAAAATTCCTTGCATAACTCAATGAAAGCATATATTTCTTCTCTAGTACATACCTTCCCAAGAGTAAGCAACTTATTCTTGAAGATTTGTACTCTCTCATAATTTTATTTATTAATATACATGCTTACCTTTTCCTTCTTCAACTGATCATCATCATTGAAGAGACTCTGTAGTGTGGCTAAGACTTTAGGGAGCTTATTTGTCTTCAATTGTACAATCTACCCTCCATATTGCTATTATAGTTTGGACTGATTCCTTGAGGAAAACTCAACCTCCTCTTATAGGAAAATATATATTTATTGGTCACTATCAAACACTTTCTAATTAATGACATTATTAGGTATAGAGGGCCTTAAAATCACTTTGAGATGTGGTTGGTTCTTATATTCTCTTATCCCCTTTAGAACATCAAATTGAGCTCCAATTGATGCCAACTTATCAGCATGTTTGTTGTCTTCTCTTGGGATAGATTGTATGTTGAAGGCTTATAAATATTCTAAAATATACCAAACTCTATGCCTATATTACTTAAGCAAATATTTCTTAGTCATATTTTGGCCTATTACTTGGTTCACAATTAACTCACTATCACCATACACTTGAAACTCTTTCACACATCTTTTCCTATCCCACTCAAGGCCATTAATTAGGGCCTTATATTCTTCCAAATTACAAGTATAAGTTAAGAGAAATATAAAAGTATAGTAAAACCTTTCCTTGGATGGAGAAACTAATATTGCTCCACCACTTACTCCAACCTTGCTTCTAGATCCATCAAAGAATAACTGCCATAAACCATCCATGTATTCACTTGGATTCATCAAATTTGACATGAAAAATTAATATTCATGAATGAAATACACTCCAAGACCAGATTCCTCTATGAATTTGTAAGGATCATGCTCATAGTACTCAGCTCCCCATTCATCTAGATACAAATCAGAAACTCCTTCAAGAGAAGAGGTTGGAGATTGATCCATGTGAAGCTCTTCCTCATAAAGAATAGCATAATTGACATTTCCAACCTTAGGAATTTAGTGCTCTAAATTATTATGATGAATATTATATGATTTAATATTTACCTTGGTACTATCATTTATCCTAAATACCATATAGGACCAATTAGCTACCAAGTATCTACCTATCTTGGCTATAAACTCTCTTGACAAACAAATAGCAAAGTATGGAGGTAAATATACCAAAACCACATCATGAGGAATGGAAAAATTAGGACAAGCATGTAAATGAAAATTCAAATCTTTGACTACTCTCAAGGTCTTTGCTAGTGATCCATCTAATCATAGAACTCCTTTAGTTATTGGTTCATATTTATGGCCTAGATTATCTGCTATTGATTTGGGCATAATTGAATTACTAGTCCCACTATCTATGATATAATTGTGAACTAAGAAATCTCAAATGATAAAATATAGATAAAAAGGAGTATTCTTATCATTTTTATTCACTTGTCCATCAATGGGATGAGTTCCATTCACCAAGACAACATTTTCAATCCTAGCTGATCCAACTTGCTTACCTAATCTAAAAAATTATTTTTAAGGATATCTTTTATCTCAGTATTGTCAATGAATCTTAAAATGAAATTTTCATGTGTAACTTATTCATTTTATCCACCACATTGATAGAATGATTTCTCACCTTGAAAGGTTCTTTGTAAGTATTAGTACCTTATGGTGTAGCTTGTGGAGATGGATGTGTAGAACATATTTTTAAATTCATAATTTTTGATTTTCCTACACCTTAGGTGCTTAGTTAAACTCACCCACAATTGGAGATGATGTATGAGTCAAAATAGGTCCTTTAGTTTCACCTTGTGTCTCTTCAATAATCCTATTTTTAGATATAGTATTAGATGACACAATAGTATTCTCATTACTTAAATTTCCCAAATGATTGATGGCACAAAACTCTCCCTCCAAATGATTTATAAGAGTAGAATCAGATTATGTTTGTCCATTTTCCATTCCATTTTGCATTGACACATAAAAATAGGAAATTTGAGATGCTTGATTACCTCATATTTTCATGGCTTGATTATGTATTTCATTGGCATATGCAATTTGGTCTTGATTTTGGTCATAGGAAGGATAACATGGTTGTTCTTGAAAAAAGTTGTTTTGAGTGGTAAAAATAGCCTTATAATATGATGTGGAATTAGGATTTTAACTTTTATAAGGTCTAGCTTGAGTGATTTGACCTTGTCCTTGAGCATTACTTTGAAAAGTAGGCCTATTTACTTGCCCAAACTAATTGTAGGATTGGTAAGGCCTATAACTCTGAGCTTATTTCCTTTTAAGAGAAACTAATTCATTAGTAACACTTTGAAACAAAATCTTGACTTCATGAATTTAATTCATAGGGGTAATGGTATACTTTTCTTGAATATTAGGAAAAGGAACCAAGGTAGATATTACAACTTGACTAGGAGGCTACAAATCAAGGAACAATGGCATTGGTGGTCTAGGAGAAATATTCCCCACTTGAACAAGACAATTCTTAGTATTAATGGCTATCTCATAGGTATAAGGTAGTTTATTCCCACCCATGGAATAGATCATCATGGCTATATCATTATTCAATGCTTTTAGGTAATACAAGAAGGCATAATTTGGAGTATGTCTCATAAGGGCTAGGATGATATCCCATGTCTTTTGAAATATAGAGTTAAAATATTTCATAAACTCTTGAGGATCCTTCTTGATAGTACTCAACTATTCAACTAGTGATAGATAATCACTCTTTCTTCAAATCTCTTAGATAATATATCTCCTAGTTCATCGCATGAAGCAATGGAATTTTTAGGTAGTGTCCCATACCAATCTAAATCTTTCCCTTTGAAAGATAATGCCAATAACCTAATATCTAAATTTTCTTGAGTGATGTTACAAATATTACAAAAGTTTTCTATGTTTCTAATATGCTTAATGGGAGTAGTAAGATCCTCTCCACTAAAATATGGAACACTCTTAAGGGCTGCTCCAAGAATTTGGTCATATGGGTAAGATTCAAATGAGATGATCTGATGAAATATATAAAAGGCTATCTCTTAGCCATATTGGAATGTATACTATGGGTATTATGGGTTGAACTTAATATGAACTTAGAATTATTAAATACCAACTCCCTTGAATAAGGATGAGTGCTCACAAATCTAAATCTTTTGACAAAATACAAAGGTAATTACAAAAACTTAAAGGGTATACATTTTGTAGCAAACCTAGTGGTCACTTCTGGCATGGAAATTAAGGACTGATAAACAACCAAAGATTTTAAAACTAGAGTCACCAAGTACTAAATGTAGATGTTATTATAGCTATAAATATGCTAAGACTAACACCAATCATGGATAATATTCTAAGACTTAGAGTCCCACCAGGCATGCCAAAAACTATTATCACTTGGATTTTCACCCCTTGAGGAGATGCCTAGCTCGCCTAATCCATGCAACATAATGGAAACATCTCACTTGTTGTGGGTAAAAAATTTGATGAGATGAATCTCTAGAAGGGCTAGTTCCCTTGATGTACTCTTTGAAACACTCTCTTACCTATCAACTTTGAATGAAAAGGGTTAAAAAGACAAATTAAGAAATTAAAACATGATGCACCAATATTTAATCTCCTCCTATTGACTAAAATTATACTAATTAGATCAAAACAATGCTTTCTTCACATAAAACTCACAAGATAAGATAGATTGTTACATCAATGTTTCATATACTAGGTTCAAAAGGTATTTTGATACTTAGGAGGGTAATGAATGGTTCCTTGGTAGGATAAAATAATTAACCACTTCTAAAACACTTATACACTTAAAAGATAACACTAACAAAGACCTATAATAATTACTTTTTATGCACACTTGGTGAATAATCAAGGATAACATGCTAAAAAAGATAGTCTTCTACTAGACAAGACCAATAATATTATAACAAAAATCAATTATATATCATGTAAGTAATAAAATTTAACTTTTTTATTGATTCAATATACATTCAAGTACAAAACTGGCTAGGGTTTCACCATTAACCAATGGAGGCTGCTCAAAAGAGCTGAAAAGATTAATATTTATAGCATTTAGAAGAGAGGTGAGACAAGGTAAGTCCAAAGGCCACTTGGAAACATGTAAATTTGACAAAAGAGGTTACATATTCATGATAAAGATATGTGAAATGAACCATGCAATCTTAGGAAGTCCAAGTGTCCATACAAGTCATGAAACTTATGAAAAGTGGTATGAAACTCCTCATTCTAGCTTTAAAAACTACCTTCATGATTTGGACCTATTTGAAAATCCCATAACCAAATAGGGATAGGTATGATTATTATAATGAGAGATAAGGTTTCTATACATGCATTGGTTATAGTCTTACTTATCTATAATCTCCTAGAAGGAAGCGATCACTACTTATAGTCTAAAACACTCCTCTTTCAGTCACCCCTCACACTTGGCTTTAAAATTGTCTTCAATTTTCCATGAATTTCCATGGGAGGGAATTAATGGCACTTTTAAAGACTATATATGGCTAATAATACATAGGTACACCTTTAAAAGGCTCACATTTGAAGTTTTCACCCTTCTTACCATTGTGTTCACTATGCCAGTTTTGATTGGCTAAGATGAGAGCTATTGTTTGAAACTTTAGAAGTTTTTTATAGGAATTAAATGGTAATATGGAGCTATAACAAATATATATATATATATATATATATATATATATATATATATATATATATTTTTTTTTTTCTCAAACTTTATTTCAACTTTTGAAACCTCCTAGAACCTGGACAATACATAAAATAATCAAAAAACCCCTATTTTGTGCCCCATCCATATAATTCCATACAATTTATCCTAATGAGGATTAACATAAGGGAGTACTCTAAAATTTCAAATATATTTCATAATAAAACTATGTAATTATATTAGCTATCCAACTTCAATTTCTCCATCAGGTCTTGACTGAGGGTTTTCAAGGGTTTTAGGTAGTTTTCCTTCTTAAGCTTTGTTCATAAATATTTAACATTGAAAATACCAAAAAATACCAATTTTTTTTTTTAAGAGACCCTAATAACCCCTAAAAACTCATTTTTATTCCATGCAAACTCTTAGTGGAGATATAAGCACTTGAAATCACCCTATCAAACTTGTTTCCACCTTTCCTACATGCTTGGACTGTCTCTGAGTTAAAATTAGCTTTCTCACATGTGTCTTTACATAAAAAATTCTTATACATATCTAATTAAATATCCTTAACATGTCCCAATCATCTTTATATCTCATTAAGATCTAGAAATGAGGTTGGACCCCTAATTGGTTCTAGGTCCCTTTAAGGCCAAATGGGTTTAGCATGCACTTATATAGCTTTGGATACTTAGATTGATATTTAATGGTGGGATGGTTTATTATGAATTTTAAAATTTAATTAAATCTAACAAGGTCACCACAAAACTTTCCTATCACTCATTTTCATTTCTTTCTCTCGTTCACCAATTAGGCCTAATGGAAGCTTGTCTAGTTAGATTGTGTGTAAGGATGTTTTGCTCATTTTGAGAGGTTTGAGCCTGAACTAGTTATTAATATAACCTATTTAACTTTAATACACCTAAAAATATGTTTCTTGAGGTTTCCAAATATTTCCATCAAGTTCCTTTTCCCATTTTTACCTCATTACCTTGTTTTGCTAAACCTTGATTTTTTTTTACTGGCTAACCTCTGAGACAAAATAGTGAGGTATATCCCTCTTTCCCAAGGCAAAGTGAAGGTTTAGGAGGTTTTATTAGGTCTTATTGAGGCTCTTTACTAATTTTTTTTAATTTTTGGTGGGGTAATGAATGGATTTGTCTGGTTAGTTATGCTTATGCTAATCTAGTTTATTCGTCTAAATCCTTAAATTGAATTATTATCATATATAGATAAATATTTGAGTGAAATATTTACTACCATATCTATCAGTAAATGTAATTTTATTTATTTTACACTATAATAGGAATGAATAATTGTTTTAAATATCCTATCATGTGTGAGTTTTATTTTTATAAGAGAATCATCCAAATATTTTTAAATGCATTTGTTGTACAATTTGATTTTTGAAGGTTTTGGTTATTTTACTAACTAGTTTTTTGTGAAATATAAAATTATAGTGGAAAGATAAAATGTGTTTACTATGAAAATAAATTTAGAAAAATTAAATGAAACATAAAATTAAACTATCATTTACAAACAAAATAATGAGAACATGTGATGTTAAAACCAAAATAAAAAAATAAAAAATACAAATGCATAACTAAATTTGTTTTTGAATGTTTAGACTAATTTATGCATGAAAATTAAATTATATAAATGCTTAAAATGAATTATTGAATAATTTATTTTTTAATTGTTTGATTCATGTGCATGAAAATGAAATTATTGAATCACTATAAGTGAATGGTTGGAAATGAATTTTTATTTTTCAATTCTTTTTTATATCAAATGTAGTTGGAAATAAGATAATTAAATGTTGAAATGTTTTTTGTGTTTTTAGATTTTAATGAATGCAAGTTGATAATTATTTGAATATTTTTTAACTAAAAGGGGTAAAAATATTATTCAAAAATAAAAGAGACAAGAGAAGTTATAAAGCTTTATCCTAGTCAACAAGTTGAACCAGCTTCTGAGAGAACTCCAAAGGCAAACTCCTATGCTCTAAGATGTTCCATCGTGGCCCCTGTCTAGACAATCAACAACCCCATTCCATTCTTGGGGAATATGCTTGAAATCCACCAAATCTAAGGAAGTGCAGAGCTGGAGAATCTATCGAGTAACAACAGCTAGCTACCAGTCCACATTAACAAACTGACGACTATTTAACAAGTTAACAACTACCTAGGAATCTGATTCACAAATAATTCTAGACTAGCCATATTGGAAACATAATTGTACCACCTGTAGGATGGCCAAATCTTCCATGAGGTTATTAATATACCGGCCTTTATAAACAGAAAAAAGAAACTGGATATCTCCAGAGCGGTCACACCCCACACCACCTATCCCAGCATCTCCTAGGTTTCCCCTTGACGAGCCATCCGTGTTGATTTTAAAAATACCCAGTGCAGGGGGAGACCATCTTCCTAGCTGACTAACTGGATGCATCTACTATCTAGCTCTATTCATAGGTTGAATGGGGGGCACGATGCAGGGGGCAGTAGTAGGCACGTAAGAAAAATGGGAATAAATACTAGCATCCGCTGGATCAAGGTTTTTCGGCCTGTTGCCTTTCACCAAGAGAGTTTCCTACATGGAGCTAATAATTTTCTTCTAGAGGGTGTTGAGCTCCAACCGCATCTCCCTAAAAATCCATCTATTCCTCTCTAGCTAGATGTTCCATTAAATGAAAGAGGGACCAGTCACCCATACAATCTATAACATTGAGGCTGAAGATGGAGGATGGCCTAATCTACTCCAGAAGTCTAAAAGTGAGGATGCGTGTCAGTAAGGACAGCCCCATGCCTCCCATAAAAGGTGCCAGATTTGCTTAGCAAAAGGACACTGGAAGAAGAGGTGCGATCCATTCTCCTCCCCACTCCAACATAACACACATCTGGATGGCCCCTAGAATTCACATTTACATAGGTTGTCCCAGGTGAGACATCTGTTGTATACTAAAGTCCAGAGAAAAAAATTGCATTTGGGCCACAAAAAATAGTTCCAGATTTTCTTTCCCCATAAGAAGTCTACTTCTCCAAGATTTTGCTTAGTCAAGCAAGATATCCAGTGGAAACTGAATACTGCCCAGTAGGGTCACCTCCCCACGCTAGAACATCTTTCCCTTGTATGGAGCTGCATCTTCTAGAGGTAAGGATCTGAGAAATCTCCATCCGCTCTTCCAAAGAGCCACCAAGTGGCCAATTAAAAGAGTTCTTCCACCTATATCCCATAGTCATGCCCATATTGAATCCTTCCTTGTAGTGGGCAACATTATTCCATCCTACAGCTTGAAGAGCATCACACAACGGTTGCAAATGAGGATGCGAATATAGGATCGAAGGATATCCATCCCAGGAGTCACCCAAGAAGAGGGCTTCCATGCCACTATTACAAATCCAAAAGAGGCTGCATTTCACCAACTGTGCTCCTAGATTAAGGGTATGCCACACCATGGAGCCCTTTCCCTCAAGAGGCAGCCTAGGGATATCCAATGGTTCCACACCAAGAAAGTACTTGAAAGATAGGATGCGAGCCTAGAGATGGGATTGATTAGAGCATAAATGCCAATAGAGCTTGGCAGCCAGAGCTTGGCTAGCTAGAATAGTGGAGCGCAAGCCAAGGCCTCCTTCCTTCTTTGGCCAGCACATGGTCTCCCAGTTAATAAGACTCCATCTTGAATGCTACAGATTGCCATTCCAAAGGAATTTGTGCGAGAGAGCATCAAATTCCTTGAGAAAGTGCATAAGGGTAGCCTGAATCACCAATTGGAGGAGAGTAACCCTCCTAGCCGTAGAGAGCCATCTATGTGTCCAATGATTGACTCTTTGGCTGAGTTTGTCAAGCACATTTTGCCAGAAAAGTCTTGGTTGTCTTCCCAGAACAATAAGAATCCCCAAATATGTCACCAGAAGAGCATGAATTTGAAATCTCAGAATAGTAGCTATCCTTTACTATATAGGCACAGGGGTGTTGAAGAAAAAAATAGAGGATTTGTGATCATTAATTTTATGTCCAAAAGCTGCCAAATAATCATCCAGGGTGCCTCGAAACACTTCTGCTTCTCTAACCCGTGCTCTCCCTGCCAAGATAGTATCATCCATGAACTGGAGGTGGGATGTGGTTAATCCATTCCTCCACTACCATCCCTACACAATGCTCTGAGATACTCTAACCTTGATAAGCCAACCCAACCCCTCAGCCAAAGTGATAAACAAGTAAGGTGATAGTGGGTCCCCTTGACAGAGACCTCTAGACATCCTAAAAAGCTCAGAGGGTTTTCCATTAATAAGAACTGAGTAGGAGGGCGTGGTAACACAATTGAGCACCCAACGCACCCAGTCTTGATTAAAACCAAAGGCCAACATGACTTTTTACAAGAACCTCCAATTGACTCTATCGTAGGCCTTCGCAAGATCAAGCTTAATAAACATGGCTCGCTCCTGAGAAGTGCTCATAGAGTGAGTAGTTTTTGAGGCAATAACCACCTAATCTAAGACTTGTTTTCCAGCAACAAATCCCCCTTGCTCCTTTGATATGATCTTGGGGAGGTATTCCTTAAGCCGCTCTTCGATAAGCTTGGTGATGATTTTATAGACCACATTGCAAAGCACAATAGGCCTAAAACAATCCAATTAGTTCACTTGCTCTTTCTTTGGAATCAAGACTAGGAAGGTTGCATTTAAGGCCTTGAGCATTTCTTTGTTAGAGAAGGATTCCTACACCACATCCAAGAGGTCTTGGTTGATAATGTTCTAGAAGTCCTAGAAGAATCCAACAAGGAAGCCATCAGCCCCCAAAGCTTTACCTGTTTTCATACTGAATACCACTGCCTCCACCTCAGCCATGGCAATAGGCCATAGAAGAGAATCATTCATTCCCAACATCACCATAGGGAGAATGCATGCTAAGACTGTGTTTTTTGCCAGCTCAGTTGGAGGCAATTCCTCTGAAAAAGAGAAGAATAAAAGTGGATAGGTTCTCTGGATATGGCTTGGGATGAAGTCAGATGTGATCCATTCGGGGTGACAAGGGAGGAAATGAAGTTCCTATTGCGCTTTGCCTGAACTGACTTGTGGAAGAAAGCTGTGTTCTTTTCTCCCTCCTGCAACCAATCTATGCGAGCCTTCTGTTTCCAAAATATTTCTTCATGGAGTTCCCATTTAGCTAAGACATTGGAAACTTGGGATTCAGCCCTACTCATCTCCTCTAATAACTTGAAGTCTCTAACCTGTCTAGTTACCACATCCAACTGGGCTTGAGCCTTGTTCCTCATAGTGTGGAGATTGCCAAAACTATTTGTATTCTAAAATTTCAGCTTCCTCTTAACAAACTAAAGTTTTTTAGCAAAGGAGAACATAGTGGTTCTGTAGCTGGGTCCTCCCTATCTCCACCACTACACCATGAGATCATGGAGGGAGGCCTCACAAAGCCACATAAGCTAAAATTTAAAAGGAGGTTTCTTAGGAACAACAATAAGGCTGGTAGAGAGCTTAATCAGCTAGTGGTCAGAGCCTCTCCAGCTGAGAATTTCTAAAGCAAGGGAGATAAAACTAGACTGCCAAAAACAAGAAACAAGGAATCTATCTAGGTGCTCAGATATCTTAGCATTACCTATCCTTCTATTGCTCCAAGTGTAAATCCTATTGAGGGGCTTAACATTTGAGAGGCACAGGATGTCAATATTCTACCAACAGATATCTAAAGATGGTCCCAGATGGGGTAGCCCTCCTCTCTTCTCTTATAAGCTAATAACTGAATTGAAATCTCCTATCATTATCCAAGGCAAAAAAGGGTGGCAGCTTCTCACCTACCAGATATGGTCCTAGAGCTTAAGTTGTCTAGGGAGGTCTAAGGCGCATAGACATTGGTAACCAAAATTTGTTCACCACATTCCATGGAGGAGGCAATCATGGAAAGGGCTGAGCTGCTAGACAGCCAGTGAAGTGGCCTTATTTTATTAGGATTCTAAGACATAGCCAGCCCCCTAGAGCTCCCCAAGGCTCCTACACACTGGCTTTGACTAGAAGTCCATATCTTAAACATACAAGAAAAGGAAGAATCGATAGAGAGTTTTATCTCCTGGATACAAAGGATATCAAGAGAATGATCAATTACTAATTTTTGCATAGCTTTTTGTTTGGGGAAGCTATGCAATCCCCTTACATTCCATGAAATAATAATCATGAAGTAGAGTGGGGGAAATGCTCATCCAGGGTCTTAACAACCCCTAACTCTACCAGTAAATCTCCTGTGAGTTTTATTTTATCCTGATCTTTCTTACAACCAGCTCTTGAAGGATTGGTGACTAAAGCTTTCTTGAAGGGTCTTTGCATTAAGCCAAGAGCTGATGTAGATCATTTTTCTTTCTTAGAAGATTCCACGTCTTTAACCAAGTCTGCCTAGCGAACATCTTTGTCTCCCAGGGCAAGTGGCCCTGTAATGGTACCTTCCTATGGCCCCAGGGAGAATTTTGGGATCAGTTGTACCACCATGTCTTGTGAGTCATCGCATAAGGATAGGTGAAATGTTGCCTCGATATCCTCTCCTTGAAGTGCTTCCAGAATGCCATCTTCAATGGCCATGTTATCTAGAGCTTCAAATCGATTGAAACCCATATCTGCTTGCCTATCATAGCTCAGGCACTTTTGCCCTCAGCCTTTAGCATGACATTAGACTAGGATGAACCATCCTTATTAGGACCATTGTAGCCTACTATACCATGATCTATACTTATAGGGTTAAACTACACTTTTCCTTTCATGGCACTGTCAGGAGGGGCATGAGTCAGCTCATTGTAGCTCGACTGACCATTTGCTTTGCCTTCATTGGACACTTGGGGTCTAGGGGGCTCCTTAGATGATCCATTACCTCTAGTAACCATGGGTCATTATTGATGTAGGTGGCCATACACATGGCAGATACGACATCAGAAGGGAATAGACTCATAGTCTATTTGTTGGATCCAGGAGGAGGTACCCAGGCAAATTTCCAAGGAATCTGGCAAGGGATTATTCATTTTAATATCAACACAAATATGGGCATAAGAGATTACCTTTTTGTCTAGCATTTGGTGCACAATATCCATTGGTATTCCAAGCATAGTAGTTATCTGGCACAGGATATCCTCTTGCCAGAATTCCAATGGGAGTCTTGGTAGCCAAACCCAGACAAGGATGCAGGCTAGAAGGTCTTCAGTTGAGTTGAAACCTGGGTGCCAGGGTTTGAGAAAAAGACCATTGCACTCATAGAAGTATGGGCCTCCCTCAAAAATCTGATTTTGGTCAGATACCGAGGAAAAATCCACCATAAAATAGTTATTTCCAGCCAGCATAATATCAAAGTCCCCTTCAATCTGCCATGTCTAGCGTATCCAGGCTTCCAATGACAATAAGGAAATTCTAATGCCCAATAAATTGTAGATCAGAGCATGGGAGGCCAAGTATTCCACTTCTTCTTTTACTGCCTCTGGGGAAATAGTCAGAATAGGTCGATCCTGACTCCTTGGTAGGCATCCATTCACCTTCTTGAGCTTAGATTTCTCACTAAAGTAAGCCGTCTCTCCTTTTTGTGCATTTCCCCTAGGCAGGGGCCGATCCTCCCTAGGGGCATCCACCACACCTCCGCACATCAGTCTGAACCACTCAAACTCATCCCAAAAATCAGGTATGGGAGGTATGTTGTTGAACATATTATCGATAATTATTTGAATATTGAAATGAATTGGAAATTAAATTTATTTTTATAATTTTATATTTTGATATGTAAATGAATAAGTAATCTTACTAATTAAATATTATTTTGTTTCATATTTTAAATACATGCAAAATAAATACAAAATGATATAAACACACATTGGTAATTATATTTTTATTGATATATGTAACCATGCTTGGGATTAATATGAACCTCAACTATAATAATAATGGTATAAAATCAAACCCAAGACTCTAAATAATAAATCCATGTGTTATTGGAAACAAAAATTAAATATAAAGTTTAACATGTGGACAAACAATCAAGGGAAAACCATTAAAAATAAATGATATGGAAATAATGGATTTTTTTAGGTAACTATTATTTGAATTTATAAACAATAAAAATTATATCTTTAAATCTATGGGTATGTCTGAAACAAAGAAAGAATTTATCACAACTAAAAGGGAGAATAAATTGGCAATCAAGAAGGTTGGGAATGTGTGAGGACTTAACAATAAATTTCCTTTAAGGAAATATAGACTTATTCATAGATGGTTATAAATAAATGAAAATCATGAAAGAATCACAAAATATATATAAGTTTGAATAAATTATAATGTTGACACACATTCAAAAATAAATAGAACAACTATTATAAATATTATGTTTAATGAATAATAAGGGATGGATATTATAGAGATTATTCCATAATGCATACATAGTCCACTAATTTAGAAGTGGTTAATCCATTTTAATTTTTTAACTATTACTATAATGCATGCTAAAGAAGTGCCTATGGAAGTGTTGGCCATTTTTGGCCCACATACCAAGTTTTGAGAGGCTGAGTAGAATTCATGTGGAAGAAATGGATTAAAGGATTTGTAACAAGTCCAACTTTGAAAATGGAAAGGATCAAAACATGTTATTATAGTTCCCAAACATTTAAGAATATGGACCAATTTACACAAACCTTAATAATCCATCAGAACCTTGAAGGATTGATCAAAGAATAAACTATGCAAGCTTTGAGGACTAGACCATCATGAGGACATCATAGAGAAATGAACTCAAGAATCAACTTTCACATCTAATATCTTGCTCAAAAATCCTCATATGATGAGTATATCTAGTGTAAATGTATATCTACATCCTAAAATCATCCTTAGAAATTTTTAGGCCTGCATGATCTTTTTGGCTTGAGTTATAGGCTTATAAAGTTAGACATGTGCAATAAGACATTCATGTTAACATAAAGTTTAAGATCGAGTGAAATAAATCATTTTTAGATTAAATTTGATGTTCATGTGATTTTAATTGATTGTTATGTGAATGTCATTTGACATCCTTCATACTATCAATTTTAAACTCATGAACTAGCCATTGGCATTCAAATAATGGGTCCTAGTTGATCTGACAATTTTTTCCTGATCATACATTTTGATATAAAAACATGAGTGGGTCAAATAGTAAAAGAGATCAAAAGGTTAACACATGGCAGAATTGTGTGAGGCTATAGACTAACAACAAGATCTTGAGGATTAACATGCATTTAACACATGGTGTAAGTGGAGACAGGGTTGATAATTCAAAGATAGATCTAAGGACTCATGTTTTTTCATATCTAGAAAATACAATGGAGTGAGATGAGTCAAAGGGCTAATGATCTAAATCAGATTGATGATAGCTAATGAATAAAAGACTGAGCTAGAATAGTTTTGACTAAGGTCAATGGAGCAACCCAACTTGGGTAAAGCAAATAAATTGACTTGATCTAGTGGAAATATATAGAACTGAGCTCAAATATAGTATAATTTAGACAAAAATACATAAACATAAGGACAAAGCATTGTTATCATGGCTATATAGAGATAGATTAGGTATTTTAGACCTAATATAAGCCAAAAGGGTGGCAACTTATCATAAAAAAGACTAGGCATCATGTAGGATGTCATATCATTATGGAATAGAGGAAAATGAATAATCTTAGACTGGTTTTCATCTATAATTAATCCAGGTCCATGTTTTAATGTAGGAGTAGGTATGTGTAACTAGTGAAGAAGCATCATGATCCATGCCCTCGATAAACATACATTCAAGTATATTTTGTCATATCTCTATCAGGTTTAAAAATATGAGAATTTTGTCATTATCATGAAGTCAAGTGGAGAATGACAAGGTTCATGGAGTATATTGGGGAATTAGAGAAGTAGTGGGGGTATTTAATTTTGATCAGTGACTTTGGAGATATTTTCTTCTCAAAATAATCATGACTCATCATGCAAAGTAGGATCTTATCTTCTAGTGCCTCACTCTTAGGGAATGAGAAGAACTAAAGACTACTGGAGCTAATGTAGGCTATCTTGTTCATGATGGATTACATCCTGATTGGACCAAATCGTGATGGCTAATCCCTTGAAAGCTGGTATCTCATTAATTATTCTTGAAACATGTTACCTCTCTATATTATCCCATTCTTTCTATTTGTAAAGGGTTCTTATATTTTAGAATTTTTCATCCTTTTGGGAGATAGGGATAGTATTTGAGACATTGTAAAGTATGCTCCTCTTGATTAAGCTTAACCCTATCAAGTACTTGTAAGAAATTTCTCTTGATGTAATATAAGGAATTTATTTACCTATATTTTGACTTGAATCTATGTGTAGTTAGTTGTGTACTATAGCATTATGTGAAGGAGAATATTCCTCATCTATGGTTCTTCTTTCTAACCTTGTTTAGGGAGTTCTCAATGCTACTTAAAAGTATGTATTAATGTTCTAATTTGAACCTCTTCTATGAAATACTTATGTAAATGGCTTGATCTTGTGGTTGTGTGAGCTATTATTATCCTTTATTGACTTAGTGTGGGTTCAAGCTCATGGGACTTTCCCTTTTAAGTTTGATGCATCACCTAGTTAACTTTATTAGGAGCCCTTATGCCCTTTCTAACCATTTTACATATGAAGAATTAGGCTTATATTTAGTTTAGGTGAGCATCAAAGAGGAATTTGGACTACTCTATAGGTTTAGCCCCAACATAGGTTACCCATAGCTTAGGGTTATCCCAATATTATACCTTAGTTAGAGAGATCCTAAAGAAACCTTTCCAAGGGTGAAAATTAAGCCTATAAGAATTTTTGTCATGCCTAATGGAACTAAAGTCCAAAGAAGTGGAAGGATTTTTAGTGTTATCCTTCAACATATCAGCCTTTGGAGGCATTTTATAAACATCAATTGTGACTCCAAGCTTTCAACTAGTTGCAACAATCCAAGTAAGCCTTGAAAAAAGTTTTATCTTTATATGGTCTCTTTTATAAGTATTTAGGATTGGTTTTAGGGTATAATTATATCCTAATCAAGTTGGTGATCTATATCATTAATAAAATGAAGCCTACCATCCCTATTATGACCCTTATCAGTAGTCCAATCATTCTTATCATCCCTACAATGAGTCTATCTATCCCTTATATCAACATACTTACTCCTCTAACCAACCTTGTCAAAAATATGTTTATGCTACCATATCCTTATTGGTATAGAAGCCAAATATGTTGAAATCAAAAGAGGTGATGAGAAAATAGGATAGAGAGCTTGATGTGATACCATTCTATCTCATAGAGAGAATGAGGAAGTTAGTTCAAATATTGATAGGTAAGTGGATGTACATTCGATAAGAAGTCTAACATGGTGCTATTAATGATGATTTGTATGAAATGGAGACTTTAATCCAATGGTAGATAGAAAGATTAGTGAGGTGGAAAAATTAGGAAAACCAATCCAAGCATCCTTAACCTTCCATCCCACCCTCCCTTGAGAAGGAACCCATCTTGAGGAGATAAAGTGAGGAGGAAAGAGATCAAGCTATAGTTGATGAAGAATATTTTCCTTCCATTTCTAAACTCAATTTTATTTCCCTATGGGAGTTTCTTCAAGAGTCAAAAATTCTCAAGGTTTTAAGTTGCAAGAAGGTTCCCTCCATCCATCAACCATCCATCATTCCTCATACTCCATATCTAACTTATTAGCATCCTTGCCTATGAAACCTTCAACCATTCTTCCTCAGTGTCTCAAACCATTCCATCATGAAGACCGTCTTAGACTAAGACCCCTGATTATGTCATGCCTACCCTTGAGAAATAAACTTCTCCAATGCATATCCAAATTCAAGACCAAGATAAGTGTGTAGAGTTCAAGTTAAAAGAAATCTCAAGTCCTTCATATACCCTTCAGGTTGGAACTATCCATGAAGTCTCTTGCCCTCCCACCACCACCTTTTGTGAAGAAGAGCCTTTTCTATGGAGGATAGATGAGGAACATGCAACTACTAGAGAGCCTCAAGAAGGATATGAGGATAATATTTATAGTCTTTATGATGAGGAAATATTTTTTGGTACTCATGTTTATCAATAAGGAAAAAACTTGTCTTCAAGGATGATGAGAAAGATTGTCTTGGTGGAGAAATGCAAGCTAACGTGATAGACCAAAGTAAAGAAGAAAATATTGATTAGGTATGGTGGTAGTTTTACCATGGTTATATGAAAGAAGTGGATCTTATTGGCAAGCATATGATATCTCTATCACATGAAGTTAAACATCATCATGAAGCTATAGAGATTAAAAGCCTCCTAAAAGAAGACAAATCAGGTTTATCACAAGAGAGACATGATGAGTTGATCCTTTAATGGATAGATGAGCTTCCAATATTCATGGAGGAATAAGGAGATCAATTTAATTATCACAGATTGAGTCTTGATAAGGAGAGAGGTAGCTATGTAGTAGCTAAGTAGTTTATAGTTGAACATGAGCCTATTGTCCCTCAAGAGCATAAAAAGGATGATGTCAAGGTTGGAATTTCACCAAGTAATCATGAAGGAGATATCTCTTGGGAGGAACTAGAGAATTTTTACCTAAAATGAGACAATCATTATTCATGTAAAAAGTGCCATCAGGGGAGAAGGTTGCAAGTGATCTTATAGTCTAGCACCAAGCTAGTCTTAAACCAGAGTAAGAATATGTCTAAATTAGAGACATATTTATCCCAATTCATTTGTTGGAGAGCATGTTAAAAGGACTTGAAATCATGAATCAGTTGAGTTCAATAAGGTAGATGTCTAAAAAGTGGCTAGTTTCATAACTTTTCTCATTACATAAAGTTGACTTCAAGATTTTTCCTTATAATATAGGAAGATCAGATTTGAAAAGGTTTTATATATATTAGAGTAATTTTTATTCTTTTATATAAGTGCCTTTGTGTACTCTTTATTTACTAGGTTATCTACTCTTTCTTTCCCACAAATGCCTATGTGCACTTGTTTTGATTTCTTTATTTTTTATTGTTTATTTTGGTCCCTTTACTTCAAGAGAGGTTCTAAAAAAGGTTAGATTAGCCAATAAAAGCTTATGAATCCATGACTAATGGATTTGACTAAGAAATATGGTCTAGGTTCTCTTGTATAGATAATCATACAACCCTTGTGAGTTGTCAAAGATGATGGCCATTTTTAACCCACATACCAAGCTTTAAAAGGCTAAGTAGAGTTCATGTGGAAGTAGTGGATCAAAGGATTTGAAATAGGTCCAATTTTTCAAATAGAAAGGATCCCAACAAGTTATAATAGTGCCTGAGCATTCAAGAGAATAGACCAGATTGCACAAAACTTAATAATTCATAAGAACCTTGAAAGACTAATCAATGAATGAGCTATGCAAGCTTTGAGGACCAAACCATCACTAACATGTCATGGAGAAATGAATGAAATAGTAAAGTTATGTATTTAATATATTTCTCAATAAGCCTCACACAACTAATGGATTAATTAAAAATATATATCTGCATGCTAAGATCATCCTAAAAAAAATTTAAGCTCATACAAGCTCTTTAGCTTGAGTCATAGGCTTGTAAAGTTGGAACTATGTAGTAAGAAATTCATTTTAACATAAAGTTTAAGATCAAGAAAAAAATACTTTTGAGATTAAATTCTATGGTCATGTAAACCTCATTGACAGTCGTGTAAACATCATTTAACATCACATAAATTGTCAATTTTAAACTTATGAACTAGTTATTGGCTTTTCAATAGTGAGTCCTAATTTATCTAATGATCCTCGCTTGATCATAAATTTTGATCTAATTCCATGAGTTGGTAAAATATTCAAATAGATCAAGAGGTTGACACATGTCACAAATACATGAGGCTATAGGTGGATAGTAGGATCCTAAAGATTAACACACATTAGACATGTGGCATAAGTGGAGATAGAGTTGACAGTTCAAGGATAGATATGAGGGCTCACATTTATTCATACCTAAAAAATATAAAAAAGTGATCTGACTCAAATGGTAAATGATCTAGGTTGGATTATTGATATCCAATGAATAAAAGACTAAGCTGGGATAGTTTTGACTAAGGTCACTGGAGTAGCCCAACCTAGGCAAAGTAAATAAATCAACCTAAACTAGTGGAAATATATAGAAAAAATCTCAAATATGATTTGAGTTAGACCAAAATTGTAAAAAATAAGAACAAAGCATTGCCATCAGGGCTTTATATAGATATATTAGGTATTTTAGACCTAATATAGGCCAAACGGGTGGTAACTTGTCATAAAAAGGACCAACCATCATGCAGGATGTCATATCTTTATGGAAAATACAAAACCCAATAATCTTATATTATTTTTAATTTATAATTAGTCTGTGTCTAGGTTTTAATATAGGATTAGGTATGTGAAACTAATGAAGAAGCATCTTAGGCCATGCCCTTGACAAATAGTCACTCAAGTAGATTTTATCATAGCTCTGTCATAGCTATGTTTAAAGATATGAGGATTTTATCCTCATAATTAAGTCAAGTGGATAATGATGAGGTTCATGAAGTAGATTGGGGAACTAAGAAGTAGTTGGAGTATTGAATTTTTATTAGTGGCTTTGGAGATATTTTCCCCTCAAAATAATCATGACTCATCATGCAAAATAGGGTCTTATCTTCTAGTGCCTCACTCTCAACCAATGAGAAAAACTAAATACTATTGGAGCTAATGTATTATGTTTGGTTCATGATAGATTACATCTTGATTGGACCAAAGTGTGATGGAGAATCCCTTGAAAGTTAGTATCTCAATAATTATTATTTAAAAATGTTCCCTCTCTCTCTCTCTCTCTCTCTCTCTCTCTCTCTCTCTCTCTCTCTCTCTTCTCTCTATTATCCCATTCTTTCCATTTGTAAAGGGTTCTCAGCTTTTAGAATTTTTCATCTTTCTAGGAGGTAAGTATACTCTTTGAGATACTTTAAATTATGTTCCTCTTTATTAGGCTTGACCCTATCAATCATTTTTAATAACTACCTATTGATGTAGTATAAGGACTTTCTTTACCTATCTTTTTCCTTGAATCTATGTTTAGTGAGTTGTGCATTGTGGCATTGTGTGAAGGAGAATCTTCCTCATCTATGGTCCTTCTTTTTGACCTCATTTAGGGAGTTTTAAATTCTTATTACAAGTCTATATTAGTGTTCTACTCTAAACCTCTTCTATTAAATACTTATGCAAGTGGCTTGATCTTGAGGTTGTGTGAACTAGTATTTTCCTCTACTGATCTAGTGTGGGTTCAAGCTTATACAAGTTTCCATTTCAATTTTGATGCATCACCTAGTTAAATTTATTAGGATCCCTTATACCTTTTCTAACCTTTTCCCCATAAAGCATTAGACTTAAATTTAGTTTAGTTGAACATCAAAGAGGAAGCTAGCCCACTCTAGAGGGTCAACCCCAAAATAGGTTACCCACAACCTAGGGTTATCTAAATATTATAACTTAGTTGAAAGAGCCTAAATAACCCTATCCACAGGTGAAAATTAAGCATATAAAAATAAGTCATTTTAATTTTTTGTATCTTATGATTCACTAACAAGGTTTTAATAAAGAAAAATAATCTAATAAAAATAATAAGAAAACAAAAACTGTCAAGTGCATATGACAATTTGAAAGTTTGTCATAGGTTATTTATCCTTAGGAAATTACTTCCATGAAGTTTCTCAATATGAATTACAAATGCCTTAACATAAATAAATATGTTGGATGATGAAAGTGAAATTAAAGTGTGAATGTAAAACATAGCAGTGTTGTAGTTAGATCTCATAAATGATAGAGAAATATAATCTAAGAAAAAGAAGAAGAAATCAAGTTTTTAATTCAATAATAAGGTTTTAATAGATAAATATAATCTAATAAAAATAACAAGAAAACAAAAAGAACAAGGTTTTAATTTTTTGTGTTCTTATGATTCACTAACAAAGATTTAAAAGAGAAATATAATATAAGATAAATAACAAGAAAATAAAAAACTATCAAGAACATATTACAAGTTGAAAGTTTGTCATAGGTTATTGATCTTTAGTAAACTAATTCCATGAATTTTATCAATTTGTCTTATATATTCCTTACCATAAATAAATATGTTGGATGATGAAAGTGAAATTAAAGCGTGAATGGAAAATTTAGTAGTGTAATGGCTGGCTCTCACAAATGATAGAGTGTAGATTATTTATTCATGAATTTTAAACTCTAAAATATTGTACCCAATATAACCCCATTCCTTTTTAAAATAAGGACCCGTTATATTTCATAAATGGTCTATCCCTAACTTGAAAATCTTATAAATAAAAAGCTTCATGTATTTCACTAACTTCTCTACTTGAAAAACTTATGAACATGAATTTTTTTTGGACTAACCTACTAATGTTCTTCAAAAGTTGTGTATACATAGGTCTTGGATCATTTTAGTCTTTATTGAAATTGTTCAATGAACTTATTTAGTGAAATCATTTGGAATTGTGCTTAATAGGTTATGGTCTTTGAAACTTTTGTTCAAAAGCTTATCTTTGGTATTTTTCAACACTTCAGATTTATATGTACCTTCACATGAATCTACTCTTCAAAATTTTTGTTCACTATAATTGTTTGGGACATCTATTTGGAATTCCTATTTATAGGACCTTCAAAAATTTATATGCCTTGTCGTAAATGCTTTACCATTTACTCTTTGGGACCTACAAAACTTTATTTTCCTTGTATTAAAGACTTTGAAATTTACTCTTTGAGACCTACTCTTTAGAAGCTAGATTTTTAGAAGTTTTACACTTTGAATTATCAGGTCTTTAGAATATTTATTCGGCAAGACCCTTTGGAAAAATTACTTAACATGAAATTGGTCTTTAGAAAAAGTGTATAGAACAATTATTCGATGAATTTATCTAACTCATTTTGGTCTTCTTCAATTTTGTTTGGTGAAATTATTCAATGGGAAAATTTGACATTTTGGCATTTAGTAAAAGAGTTGGGTTTACCAAGGTATTCATAAATTTTTTGGGGGGCTTTCTCTTTGACTCATTTTGGTGTTTGGAAAAAGTGATATGAATATTTTGTTTAAGAAACTTGTCTACCTCATAAACATTTTTGTATATTAAACCCTTACTATCAATCATCCTATAGAATAGTAAACAAAAGAAAAATAAGTAATGAAATGACACTTTGCAAAGGGAAATGATGTGACACTCCTACTAAGCATAAACAACTCCTACATATCATCCTTACCAAATGATGTGAAAGTTTTGAATTGAAAAAACAAATCAAATTTATAAACATTGGACATTAATGGAGCATAAAATAGAAATGAATGGTAAATCTATATCAAATCATTGTGAACAATAATGTGTCCATTAATCTTAAGATAAGTTGAAAAATTAATTTATCCCCTATGATCAAGCCCTAAATACTAGTGTTTCCATCCTAATTTTATATTTAGGAGAGTCAAGTTGTTAACTTGTAAATCAAACCAATATTAACATAGTCAAACATTAATTAATTGTTTGTCTAAAGAATTATAAGGAAATCTCTGTGCGTCAATATTCTATATCAAAAATTAGAATAAATACAAAGATACTTTATTTGATCCTATAATATTAAACAATGATTATAAAAACTATTCAGCATTGTGGGAAGTGATACACTAAGTTAATGCACATACACATGAATAAAATTTGACTCTAGCTCAATGATAATTTGTTGTATAGCTCCTCCCCTTCAAACATCAATGGTTACAGTTCATAGTATAAAATTCACCAATCATGCCATGAATTTACCTCCTTTGATAGTTATTCTTTATTAGGAAGATAATTGTAGGAACATTCTTACACTATTTAGAGCAAAAAATATTCATTGCATGCATATTGGGTGATGTGTTTTAAATTTACCTCTTCTTACCCATTCTAGATGCTACTTAAAATTTACATAGGGTAATATCATGGAAGAAAGAAAAGATAATTTATAAGAAACTCAATAGTTGGATGCTCCCTAGGGAGACTATCAACTTGAAGGATAAATAGCCATTACCAATGACCAAATTCATGATGAGAATATAAATTGGGATAACCCTCTTGAATAGGTTATTTGGTTATCCAAACATCAAATTTCTCCACCATGAGTGGGTTATATTTATTGAATTACTAAAGACCTTGAAGTTAAAATTCACTCTAGGAGAAGTAATTGATGAAAGGTTATGAGAGAAAATATTACACAAAGATAAGAGGCCTCAAGGAGGTCATTTATACATGATGTCATACCTCCTTGATTATATCCTTGACATAGTTTATGTTCACAATGGGTTAATTTTGAGTCCATATCTAGACTATATCAAAAATTATATATGTGATTCCTTTTCTTTTATCCACATATATTATTACACTTAGAACATTGTACACATTACATAATATGTCTACCCCTAGGTATGAATGGTTATCCATGAGTCCCACTACCTAGGATATATAAAAGTATGGTAGATACACTAGTAATTAGGGGTCACTATTGGTTATACCTAGATTACACTATCACCATGGTTATAGTCCATAATATAACACCTCTATAGCTCCCTAAGTATGTCCTCGATAAACTAGTAGGCCAAGAAATTGCGTACTATTTATGGTGAGGTATTGATGAAGAAATGAATAAGAGAAATAAAATTTAATTCCATGGTCCACACCTCATGATTGGTATAATGTGATATGTAAACTTTAATAACTTATATGAAGAAGGAAATTACAAATAGTATTATTTATTATCCACATTACCACATATGAACTAGGATCCCCATGGTTAGGTGAGAAACATATGAAGGGACTTGGAATTATCTATCAACATGAGCCCTATGACTATAATTTATTATTACTCAATGATCAAAATGATGACCAAGTCAAGGAAAGGGCACAATCAATAAATTTGAAATAATAACTCTTGATAATTATTCAAGGGTAATCTTCTATTTCTATAACAGATGCACATACTATACTCCCACCATGTAGAATATGGGATTCATTAAAATTTTGGGTTAATAGACCCTATTAGCTAGTAGAGGATCAATGGAAACCCTTAGACATCCCTATGACACTCAAATTAGTAAATAAAAAACTATGGGTTCTTGATACATCACTTAAGGAAGCATAAGATGAACCTATTTGTTTTGAATCTACAGATTATTAGGTCCTTTCCCAACTAGATAGTGCATCAGTCCTAGAGGTTACTATTATGGTTACATCAATGATAGACACATAAGAAGCACCTTATATAATGGGGAAGACAATCATTTTATATAATAGGAAGCTGAGGGTTCATCCCCCTCAATGAATCCCAACCATTAAAACACCACCAATAGAGGTAGACACATAAGAGGTAGTTGGAGGTAAATCTTATGAGGAGGTAATACATTAAAGAGCTGATATATTGAGCCTTTAGGACACAAAGGGGAAATCACCATTACATGAGTAGTCATCAGGTGAGATAACATCCCCTTTAGTTTCCACTACTCTTGGTGTGTCTTATGTTTCTCCTTTTGATGTTATTACTTTTTATTTTATTTCACTTAGTCTTAGTGGTCCCCCTCCCCTCTTAGTCCCCAAAGTGGAGATTGTTTTTCCATAACCAATTACCCAACCAACCTTACTTGTTCCAAAGGTAGAGGATACTTCTTCTACCATTATTACTCTTACTCCCCCATTTAGTCTCCCCTAATTGAATCTTCTATACCCATCCCTACTATTACTTCTATTATTCCTTCCACTACAGTCCTAACCCCTAAAAAAACAAAGAAAAAGGAAATAAAGAAGGCTAGGGGAGTAGTAGTAAATCTTGAACTCTATGTTTCATCTACTTAGCTAGGTTGACTAGTGCCTCCTCCTAGTTTATCTCAAAATATTATGGTGATAACAATAAATAAGGTTGAAAAGAAGAATCCAATTTACATAGTTAACCCACTACCTCAATAAAGTGGAGTGGATATGTTTAAAATTATCTGGCATTCAATTATTAATCCCCTAATAGAAGAAACTTTGAAGTGAACATTAAGATAATTATTGGGTGAGAGTAAAATTCAAGACATTTAACCCATGGTTCTAGCCCAGCTAGTCCTCCCATAGTGGGAAATAAATATGTATTTAGAGGATTATTAGAGACATAATATTGTAATAAAAAATTTTCCCATTTTAAGTTATATATTTGAAAAATCTATAGGAAGTGTGCAAAGGGTAACGAAGAGGAAGCTAGAAGATGAGATTGGGAGAGGGGTCATAGTGGAAGAGAGACAAGAAATATTTACATTATCCAAAAGTAAGGACATAAAATTGGGAAGTCCCCATACATAGATGATTTTAAATCCTATTTTGAAACTCACAAGAATTCTCTAGTGGAAATACATGAATGAATTGAGATGGAAACAAAAGAGCTAGAGAAAGAGATAGAACAAATAGTAAATTATGCATCTATTAGTATAGATAGAGATATATGTAAATAATTTTACATCTAAATTGTATAATATACTTGAATATATTAGTGAAAAAGGGTAGAATTGGCACCTCATATAGTATAAACCACTAAATTATATAATTCTTTAAAATTGGATGAGAATAAATTGAAATTTATTATTATTTATACCACTAGTAAGGCATACACACACCTAAATATGATGGCACCATTGGATGCTACCAACACCCTCAATTTCGTATTTATTAGGACTTAGGAGAGTAGAGAGTGGATCAATTTAGCTAAGGTAGTTACACAAATCATGAAATCTCATTTTATAAATTTTGGATGAGTTAAAGTTGTCACAATCTAGATATTCCATAAGTAGGCTTATCAATAATGCCAATTTTGACCATCTCCTACAATAGGATTTAATGATATTAAAATAGAACATACAAGGAAAGACATTAGAGAAAATATAAGATGAGTAGAGTTTTTTTGAGAAAAAGGTCATAGAAGTTGAAATCTTTACAACCAACTTCATAAATATAAATATTGAACATGTAAGGATATTAAACAAGTTAATAGGGTACATAGGTCTATATTTCTTAATATGGACATCATCAGGTACCAACATGGCATTAGAAACAAGCACTATCAAGTATTGAAAACAAATAATAAAGTTGGTGATTCAAATTTTAATTTAGCATAAGCTACAACTTCAACACCTCCAACAACCTACAGTGCCATGCAAACACCTAGTCAGCCTTAGTTAAAGGCTAATTTTGTATGTACACAAGATGATAATAATGATTTTTGTAGTTATAGTTTACTTATACTTAACACATAATACATCATTAGGTATCAACATGACATTGGAAACAAGCACTATTAAGTGTTGAAAACAAAGAAGAAAGTTGGTGATTCAACTTTTAATTCAACATAAGTTACAACTTTAGCACCTCCCAAAACCTCCAATGCCATGCAAACACCTAGTTAACCTTAGTTAAAGGCTAATCTTATATGTACACATGAAGATAATACTTATTTGTGTACTTATAGTTTACTTACACTTAACACAAAAAATGTAAATTTTCTTAAACTGTATGTAAGCATGCACATGTTGTATTAAATCTTACAGTCCAAATAATCTTTACATAGATGTAATTAAGTATGAGAATGCACACATGCAATTTTAATGATAAAATTAGAAATAAGGTTATACTTACATAATTTAACTTTGATTTCATATTTATTTGGAGGATGAGGCATCCCCTCCCTAAGTCTATATATTCATGTAATTACACATTCCAAAGGATTGAAAGTTTTATCATTACAATGAAATTAGTTTTGATTTTCATATAAGTGTGTTGGTGTTATTTGATTCTATGTTTATGTTGTTAAGGTTATACTTTATTGGTTGTGTTAATATAGTAATTTTAAGTGTGCAAAATGTATGGATAATTTTGATTATTTTCGTTGGTGTTAGCTAATCTTATAAATGCATAAGCTATTGAAAGTTAGTAATTTTAATTGAGTATTGAGAAATTAGTCAAAAATTTGTTAATATTCTTAGTGTGTAGGAGTATTTTATCTTTGGTATAGTTTTCTAAGTGTGTGCAAAAGATACATTAGATACCTTCCTGGTCTAAACTATAATCTTCCAATTAAGGGTGTGCCATAGTAATTCTAAAAGGATCAACCTTCAATTAAGGCCATTATTTTTCATATACCATTCCCAATACTTCCTAGTTGTGTTTTCCTATAATTGTGTAATATATACAAATAACAAGCACTAATTTTGGAAAAACTTGTCCACCAATAAACCATCCTAGGAAGTCACCCCTTGAGATCTAAAACCCTCTTATTTTCTCTACCCTCCCTATTTTTGAAGTTTATTTGATTGATACCTACCCACTCTATATTAATCACCACCCATACATCCCACTCACTTAAGTTTGATTTATTTACTAGTATTCATTTCACTACAAGTAAACCCAGTTAGCAACCTACATGATTTACTTGATATTTCACCATAAGGTTGTTTAAACCATACCTAAAACTCATGTCTTAGAGTGGAGTTTACCTCCATTGAGATACTAAAATCTTAGAGGATACCTAATTAAATTTTTGGATGTAAAAAAGACCCACATCAACATAAATATAAGTAGGGTCAAAGGAAAATTAAAAAACACTTATTTATTTTTTTGAAAAAAATAATAGAGTGTGACTATATATTATCCTTATTTTTCAAGGTTTTTAAATAAATTTCAATTTTTTAATTTTATAACCCAAATCACATAGTAAATAGGAGTATTTTTAAAGAATGTGGTAATTGGAGTAATTAGGAGATAAATAGGAATGTTTAAGAATTAACTAGGATTTATTGAGAGCTAACTGGGTTGATTGGTATTTTATTATAATGAAAAATTAGATGAATATTAATGAACATGAAAAAAAAATTTAAAAATATATTTTCTTGGTTTAATGAATATTCCTAACAAAATTGATGAAACATAGCTTTTATCAAAGTGATAATTTCAAAACCACCACTACAAATTTATCAACTGCCAAGGTAGTTAATAAAACCACTAAGGTTGTGCAAAGTTTCATAGTAGCAAAGAAACTATATTGGAATTTTTTTATGCACTATAAAACTCTTAATATTGGAAGGCCTACAATCATATATGGAAAATTAGACACTTAGGTAAGGTTGAAAAAGAATAATGAGGAAGAAATGATCATGGGGATGCATCTAATCTTTGGATTTCCTAGCATAAACATCATATTTTTTTGAAATGTGACATTATGAAATATTTGTCTGGGTACATATTTTACCCTTGAGGAGGAAAAATATCATGAGTTTTCTAGGGTGTTTTTCCTGAGAAGTGGCACACCCATAAAAAATGGGGTTAAAAAACTCATCTCACTTACCTATGTGGAAAACTGAAGCCAATATAAATGAGTCACCACTTATAACTAAAATATGGGAATCACATATAATGTATGAAAGTAATTTAAAAAATTAATTTTAAATAAAATTCCATAAAACAATATTTACCAATAAAAATAATTTTTAATATTCTACATTGGGTGGCATAGCTCAACATTGGGCAAAGATATGTTAATCTCAAAATATTAAAATGAGATGAAAACATAACTATAAAATGGTTTTTGGTGAATTTTACATAAATCAAAATGTTATTACTTACTATCAATTTGGGGAAGCATATTACCTAGGTTTCCCTTTGTTACTATGTTCCTTAAAAACTCAAAAACACAAAAAAGTACATGAAGAATAAAGTAATAAGAGAAACTATGCTAAAAATGTTAATTTTGGAATAACATTATAAATAAAAGTTACTACAAATAACATTCGACTCCATAATTGGAAATCATTATTATTATTATTCTTGACAAATTAAGAGATATAACCATTTTTTAGTAAGTTTCAAGTAGAGACATGATATAGAGAGTGAATATAGATGATGGAAGTGAAACTATAAGGAACAAGTGGGGCTTATGCATATGTTAGTTTTTATGAATTTTCTTCTAAACTTTAGGTTTGATAGATTTTGTTGAAAAATCATCTAGGATAGACCATATGATAAATTTGTTTTCAAAATGTTTTTAAAAAATATATGATTATAAGAATGTATTTTTTAAAAGAAAAATAGATGATTTTTTGGATTTGTTTGTGTTTTTAGGATTTTTCATGGTGTAATAGTAGAAGCCACTAATGTAGGACAAAACCATTATGATGGTTATGTAGTTGTTTATCTATAAGGATGGTGGTTAAAAAAACAATGTAGTGTTTGAGTAACCACAATGATTATTACATATATGTTTGTATGCAAAGATAAGTCATTATATAACCATAGAGGTTGTTTCAAAACTTCCCTTGCATATAATGGTGGTTTCACCATCATAGGATTGTAATTAATTTTTGGAAGGACTAAACTGATAAGAACTTATTTTTGTAGATACAAGGGACCTATATGAGGTGGATACGATAGTGAGAGTATAATTATTTTCCCTGGGTCATAAAATTAATTATCATATATGATATTAATTTAATATAATAAGTTAGGAAATGGAGGATTAATTGGGTGGGATTTGTTTCCTTATCCAATAGATTATTATGAAACCTTTTAACATGATGGGATACAAATAGAAACACATTATAATATACATAAATTTTAAGTAAGTGGATGATCATTATTAAGAATGTTTATAAGATTATGTGAATGCCTACAACAGGATATACATTGACATTGATAAAGGCTACAAATAAGGTATAGGCTAAAATATGGGTTGCCTATTTTAGTTATGGGTAGGAATCCAATGTCGATACCAATAAGGAGGTTAAGTTTTTTATATTTGAGAGGGAAGATATCCCCACATTTTTAAAGATGATTATTAGAGTGTTCACCTCATGCTTAGTTTAGGATAAGGGCATCAAAATATATAATTATTCCTAGAAACTTGTATTTTATAATATTCATGATCATGTGTAATTATACAATTAGTAACATGATGCCTTATCCAAGATATATAGAGACATGTATAGGATCTCAATATTTAGTGCACTTTCCTTTAGCCACCATACATTAATGATAATTTGGGTATATGGATACTTGACTCCCTACTAGAAGGGAGTCAAGATTGGAGATTTAAGGGCCCTTAGGGTAGTTGTATAGATCATAATGGATCCATTAAGAGATGATATTAAATCCATGGGTATTTTAACTACATGATACATGATTTCCCATCCTTATGGTGGTATGAGGGGTATATGTTGGTATGAGGCCATTTCATTGATGGCTTGCAATATGCATAGATAGATTATAGACAAGAAGGGGTAGGTGGAGGCACGTCCTATAGTTAAAATAAGCCATAAATTATCCTCTGGTGTGATTTGAACTTTCCCATACCAAAAGTGATCTACATAGTGGGATAAGGAGATCATAGATGCTTATTAGAGATAAATCAAATGGTATCCATTGACTTGTTAGACACTCATAAAATGATTTTTAGGTGTTGAGAGAGGATGAAGAGGAGGGGGTAATTCTCATGAAATAGGAAGTGGTACTATGTATTAATAGGTAATAAGATGATGAGATGGGATAAAAACTTGAGACTGAGGGAAGAGGTTGGACAATAACCGATAGCAGTGGGAAGAGTTAGGTAACAATTAGATCTAGGGGTAGATACTTGACATCAACCAATATTAGAAGATTGATCATGAGGAAATCATAAATATGATGATTATTAAGAGGAGGGGGATGAGGAGGAGGTGAATATGTGATTATTTAATGAGTCTGACTCTAACTAGTATGATAGGGGTCTATATTAGTTTACATGAAACTTTAATTTTATCATAATTTGTTAGGTTTATGATTTATATGCTTTATATGTAACCTACACACATTTGGGTTCACACATTTTTTTGAGTGTTTTTGAGTGTCCATTATTTTATTATAAATACATGAATAATAGGTTTGGGCTAATCTAAAATACCTATCTTGACATCTTCCATGTGGCCACAGACATGAGCAAGGATGAGCATCTCATTAATTTAAGGATACATATGAGTATGGGTAAAAATTAAAAAAAAAATTCCCTAATTATCACATATCTTGGGATATTAACATAGATGATAAGCATATTTATACACTAGATTCAAATTTAAGACCATAAGTGATTTTGTTTTTGTGAGGAGTAATGCATCATCTAGTGGGCATACTAGAGGGTGAGAGGCCTCCTAGGTCTATACATACTATCAAATACATAGGAATAATATTTTAATCATTTAAAACTAAATATTTTAATGGATTAATAGGAGATGTATGAGGGTCAACAACATCTTGCCCTAGGGGGCTACATCAAATAGTAGTTATGTGTAGATTCTCTAAGACCTACTTTGATGTTAGAACTATTGTATTTTTTTTGAGATTTTGACCACATTTTTTAACACAATTAGATTAAATTTTAATTAATATTTTATGTATTAATAACACACACACATACATGTATACATGTGTGTGTGTGTGTGTGTGTGTGTGTGTGTGTGTGTGTGTGTGTGTGTGTGTGTGTGTGTGTGTGTGTGTGTGTGTGTGTGTGTGTGTGTGTGTGTGAGTGATACATTTTATATTTAGTCATTTCCAGCATCTACTAGATTATATAACATTTTTTTGTCTTATGCATGATATATGGCTTGGAATATATGAAATGTTATGGATTTGATATGGTATATTCTATGTAAATACTTATAATTATGATGTTTAATATAATATATGAAAATTTAAGATTCTAATGAATTAAAAACATATATGTGCTAATAATTATTTGGTAGGTTATTGTTAAGTTGTTTTATTTTCATGGAAAGCAAAATTTAACTTATAGTAGATAATCAAAGGGGGAATAATAGACATGGAATAATGAAAGGGGAACTAAACTCACCAAAATATCACTATAAAAAAAAAGAGTGAAATTAATACATATGGACTATGGGATGATTTTATTCCCTTTAAAACATAGAAAAATAATATTTTTAAAGGCTTTGTATAAATTAAGATCAGAAAATGCCTAACCATGGCATAATTTCTAAAAGGGAGGGTTTTATTTTTACCATGGGCTTCTAGGAAAGATCTTTATGATTTATAATTTTTAAACTTTTATATTTATTTTATTATTAGTGTGTCCCATCATGTTTAACCCAATGTAAATAA
Source organism: Torreya grandis (assembly GCA_037957365.1). Lineage (NCBI taxonomy): Eukaryota > Viridiplantae > Streptophyta > Pinopsida > Cupressales > Taxaceae > Torreya > Torreya grandis. Next base: position 1,037,046 of record JARHVA010001678.1, on the reverse strand, counting down.
GAGTAATTAAGGGATGATAATTAAAGGATAAACATATTCAAGTAAGGAAATCTCCCCCTAATTTTAACCCATGCAACAAGTAAGATATAAGGGATCATCATTGAAGCTTAGTAAAGGGGAAAAATGTATAATATTTTATCATATGTTTTGGATTGATTATATTGGATTTATATTATGTTTTTATTATTGTTTTGTTGAAATAATATTCTTAATCTTAGGCCTTGGCCCCTTGGAATGAGTAATATGAAATACTTAATTACTAAATATTAAGGTGAGAGAATAATAATACGTAGTGAAGCATGGAAGTGATATAGCTCAAAGATAAATAGAGAAGGTAGAATCTTCAATGATAAATCTTATATATTAGGATATATAATAAGTTAGGAAAATTTGTGTAAAATACAACATATAATACCTATAAGGACTAAGGTTATTCATCTACTCAATACTAGTTCTAAAATAAAATTACAAGGGATAAAAGGGTAATGAATATTTATGAGGGTTTATAATTATTTTTTATAATAATTTTTTTCCAAGTGAACCTATGGCTAAATATTTGACTAATAAAAATAACTAAAATGTACAAACAATGTAAATGGAGAGATAAGGCTTATTAGATGAAAAGAAGACAATGGAAAAAATATGGAATTTATATGTAATAGTGTTTTAGGTTTAAATAGTTTATGGAGTCATGAAAAGTCTTAGCCAATAAATTGCATAGAATAAATGTGTATACAAATAATATTAGTCATTCTATAATTTATAATTCTTTATGTTGTTGTGGTTTGCCGATGCATCAATCTCCCTGAGTTCACACCTTAAATGGTGCACTATAAATGGGGTAGGAAGGATCATGGTGATTTACAATAGATTTTTTTATTATATCCTAATTACACCATTAATACTATCAGTCTAACTTCTTCCAATTATTTATCTATTTATCCTTTTTTCACCTCTTATCTATTTTTTGTAGCTTCCCTATATCCTAGGTGTTTACTATGATGATACCATATGTTTTTTGTATTCACCCTTCATTAACTATATAAACCAACTATATACACTTTTGATTGTCTTTTTGACATTTATATTATATCTTCCTCGATGATACCATTATATGTTAGTGAAATATTCAAACTATATTGGTTGGTAAAATACTATCTGCTTAGAGTCTTAGGTTGGTTTTGGGTATTAGAACACTATATAGGGTTCATATTTCACTCATAAAATATCATATATCACTCATTCACTCTAATTTCACTTGCATATCTGCCCTAAATACCCTTTGGGAGAGTTAATGTCTTAGAACCTTATCTTCTTATCTTGTGTTATTATTGAATATCAATAGGATTCATTAGGAGTTCCTAATTTAGTATATATATATATATATATATATATATATATATATATATATATATATAGACACACACACATAATAATTTGAGGTCTTAAATATTAAACTTTATATTTAAAATCTCCACTTTATGCAAAGGGGAGATTGAAATGTCAATGGTTCCACCATAAGGTATGTATTTATATCCTTACACTCTTTCATTTATTTAATTAGTAAATTAGATAGTGCTTATTGATTTGTTGATGAATGTATGTGTATCTATGTTTAAGATTTATATATATCAGATATTTTTTTGTATAATTATGATTGACTAGACTTTCATTAAATATATTTATATTTATAGATAGCAATTTGGTTGACCATTTTACCTTACCCATTTAAAACCAATCTAACCCATCCTTTAGTTTAGTTTATATCTTGTAAAACCATTTGATTTATAACCATAGTTTACAACCTTTTTTATGTCTAGTGAGAGCTATAACTTTATGTCATAGGATTAAGATTTGGAACCCTTTCCTTATGATCATTGCATTGTAGTTTACCATCTACTATATCTATAAAATTCATTTGGTCTTTACCTAATCATATAGATATTGTAGGCTCTAATTGATTTACTATATTTGAGTCCTAGTCTATTTGAGAGAAATAGAGTAGTTCTGGGCCATCGTAACCCATACATACATCCTATTAAACTCCTATTTGAACCTTATCTTTCCTTTAGTTGGATGATTTACATGTTTTTTATTATTTATTATTAGCAAACTATTTCAAATCATCAACCTAAATGTATTGATTATCTCGATATAATTCATTTATTATCTAAGAATAGTAGTGGCTAACATAATAACATTTTGTGTCTTTTCATTTTATTTTAGCTATATTGATACAAATATCTATGTGTATAACTATATCCACTAGTGTGCTATATTTCTCTATGTTTAAATTTTAATTTATAAGGTTTTTAATATATTAGCAAGCCCAAATTTTAAATATAATCACTAATGATGACATAGACAAGCCTTAAATTCATAAATAATAACTTACATGTGAGAATTACATATTAGGGCATGGATAACTCCCCCCCCCACCATCACATTTTTATAATTCGTGAATCAATGATTTTAAATCATACACCTTTAACATTAATTATAGCCTTCAAGTTTAATTTTTGAAGCTTTTTTCTAGAATTTCCATCATAATACTGAAAGCAGGAGAAGAAACATTCAATCTCAAATGGGTAGATACCATGATCATATGAAACTTGTGTCATGCACTGAGGTACAAGGGAATAAGAAAGTATGGAAGAAGCTGAGCAAAGGGGGCCTAATAAAATATATGTTGAAGATAAAAGGTCATGATGAGGTTCCTTCTAAGGAGTTCATTCTCACCTAGAATAAATGAACTATGAGATTGAGGGGAGTGAACATTATTATGTTTGAAGAAAGTATTAGTGAATCTATTAGGATGACATGTGAAGGTGTGAAATCATACAAAGACAAAAGTTGTAAGTTGGAGTTAATTTATAAATTAGTCAAGATAAATGGAGTACTAAATATCAATAAAAAGGGTTTTTCTAAGAAGGAACTTCCTTGTACATGGCCATAGTATGTTTATAAATCATGAAATACATGACCTTAGAAGGGAAATATACTTTGATATTTTTGAACCACTTTTTAATTATTAATAATTTATAGAGATATAGAATTATCTTTCCATACTACCTATTATAGATCAAATTTTCACCCTTGAGAGGGTGATTTAATCCTTCTCAACTTGAAATATGTAATGGGATTGATCCTAGGTTATAGGGATATCTCCCCTTGATGTATAAATTAGGCTCTACTACACTACTAACTTTCAAGAAAAAGGATGAAGGATAAAATGAAAACAAAGGTGGTGATACACCAAATAGTTGATCTCTACCAACTAAATACATGTACAATTAAGAATAAGAAAATTAACCTTACATACACTACTCCTAATCTCAATCTCTTGCATAAGTGTTTCAATGTGAAGGTGGTGATAGATGCTTAGTCTAGGAAGACTAATCAAGAGTTATTAAAGGAAACTAGTGAAAAGACTAGTTCACTCAAACTTTGAACCACACATACACACTTCACATGACTTGTGAAATAAGCTTTCAAACTACATCTAGGTGTTACAAAAGTATAACATGCCAAGGAATATAAGTTAAATCACTTGAAAATATCAACTATTCATAATCACACATTAAGTACAGTCATTGAAGGAGGTAAAACTAGTTATTTGTCATTGACCAGAGGCATACAAATGGGTAGGTATTCACCATACCTTGGTGGAGTATCCATATAAATCCAATTAATGTTGAATTTATATAGAAATGAGACTACAAGAGAGAGAGAGAGAGAGAGAGGGGAATAGAAGTGAACCATTTAAAAGTTTCAAATGAGAGTTATAAATAAGATTGGAGTTGAAAACAATTTCATCTAGTCTCCAAAGACATTTTTATCTCCCTTGAATATGATTCTTCATCCAAGTGGCATAGGAGTCTTCATATTTTCTTGACACCTTGTATTCTTCTTCAAAACTACCCTTCTCTTGGCTTAGAGAGTTACAAGTGGCACTCATTAGTGATCAAGTCTTCTTGATTTACATATCACTATAATTTTTGACACCTTTCACTTGTTTAAGAGTCTTCATAAGTAATGCTACAATTATGATCACAACTCTTTAGATGTCTTGAATCCCAATTGATCTTACTATGCTTATCCTTGCCCAAATGGCTCAAAACTTTATTTCAACTTATGAGTGCAACCTATATTCATATTTGTCATCTCATAGTCATACAAGACCTAAAATAACTAATTTGTATCCATCAAACACTCACCTAGGCCTCATTTTTCACCTTAAGCTTGCATTTTCTCCCAATTCCTTGTAACCCTAAAAAAATGTAAATATCCTTGTGTAAGATAGATTATTAATTATATTTGAAAAATAATAATTTATTTGAGTACATATCATGGCCTTATAATTCCATGCCAAATTTCATAACCCAACTCTGAGTGGAAGTACACTTGTTCACATGTTTTCTCTCTTTAATTAGGCCTCCATTAGCCCTCTAAGCATCAAAACTACGTTCTAAATATAAACCTCACCACACATGTGAAACTAAAAATATGTTTTAGATTCAATTTTAGGGCCCAATGACCATGATCCATGTCATATTTAGAGTTATAAAACCTTGTGTCGATAGGTAAACCTTGAAATGGCCAAACTAACCTAGTCTTCATAAGCCTTCTTCATATTGCCTTCAATAATAAGACTTGTAAAATCACTTATAGGGTGTAATGTAAATATTTTTTTACTTTTTGAGATGGGAAACACCTAAATATATATTATCTAATATTTTTCATTATTCTAGGATCTTTTAACCCTATTTTGAGCCCAAAACCTCACAAAATTAAAACATTTAATGCATATATATAGTTACATATACATGCAAGTGTCATGGTGATACTCTTCCTAGAGAAAATAATGATTTCCAATTGGTTTCAAGGGTCATATAGTTCATCTTGGGTGTCTATAAACACTTTCTCTCTCATCAAGTCAATTCTAGCCTCTAAGTAGCCAAAAACATACTTATCATCTTAATGATTATTCATAAAGTAAAGGCCCTTAAAAAATGAAAAAAATAAAAAAATCACAAGTGGAAAATGTCCCCTAAAATCCTTAAATATCTTGGGCTCCCATGCATATTTTTTGTACTATTTCAAGCATGAGAAGGTGCCTTTCATGTTAGAAAGAATGCATTTAGTGAGGTCAAGAGAAAGATTCATGAGTGAAAAGAGTCACATTGCTTAGTTTGGATCCAAAATACCTTATTGAGGTATATATAATCCACCTTTACCTATTTCAATAATATTTTTACCATTTTCTTTCATTATACCTCCTACATCCTTCATTAGCCCATACTAGGGTTTATAGACCAACTAATGCAAATGACCCTAGTTGACCATTATGCTCTTTTTCTCCACTATTGAGGATTTAATAACCTAATATAATTATCCTTTAAATTTATAATCACATTAATTGGGACTATATGTTTTATACTCTCTTCAAGGTATGCCACCTTCTACAATTTTCATACACAAGCCTCTATAACATAATTAGACCTCAAGTTCATAATAACTCTCTATTTTGAATGGTTCCTTGTAAAATTGACGTCTACCTTTAAAATATTTTATAAGGGTCTTCATAATATATCTTTATATCCTAATAATAACTCTTCTTCATCTATTTCCCTTAACACACAATTCTTCACCATTTGTTACACATAAGTTTGTGTGTGTGAGTTTAAGCTTACCATCCCTAAATAGTTTTATCAAAGCATAAAATTACCTTTATTGGCCTTGGAATTAATATATATGTGTTATTATATCATTTAAGAGTCATTTTCATACAATTTTCTCTTTCCCATATACTTTATCCCTCAAACTAAAATGAATTTATGTTGACCAAAAGTATATATGGCTGACTACAGGTGAATAGGTTGAATGATTAAGAGATTAAGATGGGGTGATTTATGTCATTATTTAGGTTATTTAGGATTTTATTTTTTGTTTAAATATACCTATATACTCACCATAATTTCACCTCTAATACATATGTTAGACATTCTTTTTTAAGCTTGAAGGTGAGGTTATCTTCCCTAGCTGGCTTGTAGGTCTTCAAGATGGTTTATAACTTTGTTAAGCCTAGGATTGCTTCAAATAAAGGAATTTTTATCTTTATTAGTAACTCCTCACTTCAAATTTTTTTTCCAATACTTATCACCTTTAAATTACATTCTCAATTGGCTAAAACACCCAACAACAGGCAAGTTTTCTTCTAATCATATACACTACCTATGTATACTCTTTTAGACGCACTAGGTTTGATTGGTAATTTTATCCTATTCACTAACTATGACCACCTTTATATTCAATGAGGACTATGTATGACCATTTTTATCTCATGTTTCAATTTAATATCATTACATTTTATGTGAAAATGAGACTTACATGTCTATAGACCTGTAGGTCTACATTTTCTTGCTTGGGTCCTTCCATATAATTATTATGTTTATTCGTATCAAATCTTGTCTCCTTCAATTATATTTTTCAAGGTCATAGGGATTTAAAAATTATTGTTTATTTTTTAAAAAACTTACATTCATCAAAAACCTTATTTATAGACATATTATGAAGTTACAACACTACCTTAGAGGCCTACAACAAAATAAGTTAATGAGCTTGTGAGAGATTTATAGCCTACAATAAATCAAGATGCTCATTAATTGTAATGGGAGATGATGGAGGATATATAGAGTTGTGGAGAACATTTGAAAACCACTTGTATGTGTAGATGGGATTACAAAGCAAGTTATTCAATCATTAGTCCATAAATAATGAAACATGCATAAAGAACTAACTAACCAAGCCTATCTATTCCTATGGGAATTAAAAAGGATAGCAAGAAACAAATTAAAGAAAGCGACACCATATTACCTTCCCAAATGGATTCACCATACCCATGTGAATCAAAAACATGTTTCTCCTTTGATCAAGCATCCTTGTCTCTATCAAAAATGGTGGTAAGCTCCTCTAATGCCTCAAGAACACTCCATAAATCCTAGGCTCTTGATTATAAATCACTAAACTAGCCTATCAATGAATCTTTATGGAAACAATTTAGCATTATGAATTTGAAATATTCAAGCATTGAATATATTTGAGAATAATAACCTTACACCAAAAATAGCTTATAAATGATTTTCATGGCCTCTCCATTTATAGGTTTTTAAGATTGGTCAAGATCAAACATGACCGGCCATCTCGAGATTGAGATGTTTCACCATGGATAATCCTAATATTTGTAATTAAATCCATAATTATCTTCATCATGACCTTGGAAGAAGGGTTATTTAAGAGGCATGGGAGGCATTAACTAGGCATGGGTGACCCATAATCTTGATATTTGTGGCATTTATGGCCTATGAATTTCTTCTCAAGAAATGATGTCACTTGATGATGCAATTAATGGGAATCAATTTTCAAAAATAAATATTCAACAACTCCAATGGAAAATCAACTTAAGCTATTGATTTGGATTAATTAGCCTTAAATAAGGTTAATCAACATTTGTGTAATTATTTAAAAAATTTCCCTAAATTAATCAAAATGGTTATAAAGTCATATTATTGGGTCATAATTTGACCAGAGAGGAACTTAAAGGTGATTTTAGATGTGTTGGAGCTATATTCCCATTTAGTATGTTGCCAACACCAAACAACAAAGGTACATGATGTGTACCAATGAATTAGAAGAAAGGAGTGATCTAGAGCATTAAATGGCAAAATTATCATTTTGACTCAAAATGATCTGATCAAAGTTAGCTAGACCTCAAAATGCATTGCCCTATTTAGGGATAATTTAACCTAAAATAGAACTTGTAAGTGACAAGTTCAAACTATTTAGGGCATTTTATGTATTTTGACCTAAAATGTGCTTTTGAGTGCAATTCAAGTAAGATTGACAATTTCAACATAAGTGGTGTTAGGAATTGGATGCTACATTTTACCCCTATTTGAGAAGGCATAGTGAGACATTCAAGTGAATAAATGTCTTTTCAAATAATAGATTTGTGAAGAAGAATTTGAAATAGACCCATGATGCCCCCTAAAGAGGACATACAAGGATGGAAGAATAGGATGGACTTTCAAAAAGAGAGAGAAAGTGAGAGATTAACCCATGGAATAGATCACATATAGATGAGTTAATGCTTATGCACGTGATTACCATCAATGGTCAAAATATAATGAGAGGTATAATAGGCCCTACAGATGGGGGGAATGGGAAAGATACAATCCATAAATGTAAAGGACACATTGTAAATGCACCCAATTTGAGACTACAAGATGCACACTTACGACATTGATCAATCTCAAGACAATTTACACACTAAAATATTGCCATCATGGGATTTAATGTGGCTTGGAATTAGAGGAAAAGAGAGAACATTCTACTTCAAAAAGGGAAACACTACTAGAATGTGGTCTCAAAAGAGAATATAGTAAGAAGTACTCCAGTAGAGTAGATTTGATCATGATAAATTAGTTTTACCCCAGCAGGGAAAATATTTATCATTGATAAAGACTAAATAATGATTTTACCCTATAGAACTGATTTCATTTAGATGTGGTTCAGATGTTGGGCCTTAGCATGGGCAATTTGGAAACCAAAAATAGCTCAAGGATATAACCAAAAAGATAGGTTAAAGTGAGTGGGTGCAAATGTACATGTGATGGTATAATGGCTTACAAATCCATATAAAACCAAGCATATGAGAATACACAAAGTGATGAGAGAGATGAAAAGAATAATGGAGATAGTCGAGCTGACCTCAATAGAAATTGAGTGCCACCTACATAGTTCCATGGACTCATGTTCCAACATGAACTTCAAGCTAATGTAGTTCACCCAAGTTAGGGAGAGAATGGAATGAGGAATGATGAAAAATTACCAAGAATTGATTAGACTCACAATGTATGCAAAGAGATACACATCTAAGCATAGACAAATAAGCCTAAAATGCATGCTACCTAGAAGCCTAATTCTATATCATGATCCTAGGTTTTATGAAGTGTTCTTAAGAATCATTCCTTAGAACTGATGTTAATTTTAAGACCTTGAGACCTAAGCACAAAGATTTTGTTATATAAAAACAAATTAGGCATCATAATTATGTATAAATTATAATGACATAATATTCCAATTAAACTGATCCAGTTCAAATGTGAATATCTATAACTAAGGATAATGGTGAAACAATGACCAAAACTAGAGTTACATCGATTTATATTTAAGTAAAAAAGCAAAAACAAAGGAAAATATAAACATAAATGCACCTACCTTAGAATAAATATATGATATTAAGTATGAACAAAATGTTTAAAAACAAAAGTCAATAATGTCTTAATTATGTGAGACCAAGATATGAATAATCAATATCTATGTGGACTATCAAGGCATTCTTGAACACAAAAGAGAAAAGTAAAATCAAACAAAAAAAACAAGACACCAACAACAATCAAATAAATAAAATGGCCCAAGAACAACATAATAACATAGGATTAAGATATAAACAATCGAGATTCATGTGAATCATCAAGATGTTCTAAAACACAAAAGAGAAAATAAGAAACAAATAAGGAAACACAAGACCAAGATGATACAAGAAGTAATAAAAGGAGAAGAAATAAAAGGAGAGGTGTAAAAGCACAAAAAAACACAACAAAACACCAAGAAAACTCAAATAAACACACACAAACAAAAACCAAGTTAATGCAGTTAAAAGACAAATGTTCATGCATGTGCAGTAGAGGTGTTACTTTCCACCACATCATAAAAAACAATAATGACATGACTATTTTTCCTTAATTAAAGAGAAATAATGATAAAAGAAATGGGGGAAGAGAAGAAAAGGAAGGGGTTAGCTGAGCTGACTCAAGATGTATCAAACAAGTGGATCCTACCTACATAGTTCCATGGATGCATGTTCCAACATGAACTTCAGGACAAAGTTAGTTCTCCTAAGAAATGGGATAGAATAAAAATTATGATTAGACTAGCATGATTAATGTTATATAAGAAATTTAAGATATGATAAACAAATGAGAATGGTCTAGTAAATAAGAAGCTGATGAGATAAGAAAGAATGAGCTTGTAAAATGGCAAGTGTGTGGGATAAGATGAAATGAACTGGTGTTTTTTTCTTGAAAAATTGCAAGAGTGTTCAAACTTAATAGTTTCTCACAAAATGGTGAGAGCATTCAAACTTAATAGTTTCTCATAAAATGACAAGAGTGTGGGATGGTGAAATGGGAATGTATAAATGTATAGAAGTATGAAACAATGTTTTTGTTCTTTTGTGGATTATGTTCTAATGTTTTTGTTCTTTTGTGGATCATGTTTTGATGTTTTTGGTATTTTCAAAGTATTTCTAATATTTTAGTGTTTTTGGCATAAAATATGTACAAGGTAGGACCATCTAGTCAAGGAGATGCATGTCCTGAGAGTAGAGGTTCTAATAAGATATCTAAGCTAGTTGCAATGACCCATGCTCATGAATCAACAAGAGTGAGGTTCTTGATAAAAAAAAACAATAGTAAATACTTTAACTATGAATATGTAGTTGTTTACTTGTCTAAAATTGTACAAGATTGTCCTGGTTGAACTACTTTGTAGTACTTTTGCTGAAGATGTTCATAATGTTTATGAGACATAATTGAGATCATAATTGGTCAAGGGACAAAAAATGTTCAAGCTTATAACATGCCTTAGACATAACAAATAATATGCATCTAAAAGAGAGAAATCTAGAATGGGATGAAGAATGTGTTCATAGTGCCAAAACTTCAAAGCTTACTATCGAGATTCATGAAAAGTGGACCAGGGTAGTATAAAATGTGTTCAAGGTAAGATAAAAGGGTGGGACAAAATTAAGACATCACAAGTTTCCCCCAAATCAGGGGTCTTATAGATAATGGTTTAAATATTTTCATGTGTAGAACCTCTTAAGGTGTAAAATGTTCATGGGCTCTAAAAATTCTTCACCATTAGGTTTAACCAGTTCGTATGCTCCTGATCCATAGTTCACTGTGACAATATATGGTCCTAACGAATTAGGCTAAAACTTGCCTTTATTTTTGGGTTCAACATTCATGTTATTTTGGTTTTCTTTCAAAACTAAGTCACCTATCTCAAATTCTAAAGGGAGAATGTGTTTTTTGTATCTTCTCTGCAATCTATTCTGACAGGCTGACAAGTTTTCTAGGGCAGCCAAATGCTTACCATAAAGAAGTTCTAGTTCTTGCAGCCATGAGGATCTATATTCTTCATCATCTTTTATGCGTTCCAATGATATTATTAATGATGGGATATTAATCTCAACCAAGATGATATATTTAGTACCAAAAATAAGGGAGTATGGAGTAGTTCTAATTGGCATGCAATGATTGGTTCTATAATCCCAGAGGGAAGGAAAGAGTTGTAAGTGCCAATTATGGCCAACATCATTGACAATCTTCTTTACGATGGCTAGAATGGTTTTATTTTTTGCCTTATCTTTTCCATTGCCTTGTGGTTTGTATGGAGTGGATTTATTGTGCTTGATTTTGAATTTTTCACAAAGAGATTTCACATCTTGGTTCATAAAGGATCCACCATTATTAGATATAATATGAGTTGGGATGTCATATCGATAGATGATATGGTAATGAATGAATTTGGATATTTGTTTCCCTATAGAATAAGTGAGATTAATGGCCTCAATCCACTTGGTAAAGTACTTGATTGTAGTCAAAATGTGTTTATGGCCATCTGAAGATGTTGGGGTAATTTTCCCAATGAGATCAAGACCGCATGTTGAGAATAGCCATGGTGTTGTAATCAACTGCAATGGTAAGGAAGCTGCATGTATCAAGTTTCCATGATGTTGACAAGGATCACACTTATTTACATAATTACAAACATCTATCTCCATTTTGGGCTAATAATAACATATTATAATAATTTTCTTTGCTAGGACTACACCATTGGTATGAGCCCCACACATTCCTTCATGAACTTCCTTTAGTTCCAGTTTGGATTCTCCCAAAGATAAAAAATGAAGAAGCATTCCATCATAGCCTTTTTTATAAAGCATGTTACTAAGGAGGATATAACATGTTAAGTGATGAAGGAAAAGTTTTTTTTGTTATTGGAAAGGTTAGCAAGAAATACATGACTATTGAAATAATTATAAAAATCTTGGTATCATGGTAGCTCAGGTGAGAGATTAGGATCAACAATGGTTCATATCCTCTTTGAATCTGATAGAATATGTACCAGTTGAAGAATATTTTCAATCAAGAACGGATACTCTTTAGCACTATCATGCATTTGAATCATGGAACCAATTATTGCCATGGCATTGATAGATCTGTTGTTGACTCATAGAACTTGCTCAAACTGTAGAGATTTAAAATGTGTTTTAAGGTTATCAATAATTTACTTATAAGGAATAAGCTGATCATCTCTTATTTGATACTGATCAATTATCTAATTTATTATTAGCTATGAATCTCCATAGACCTTTAAGATTTGAATATCCCATTATATGGAAAGATGGAGCCCTACAACTAATGCCTCATATTTGACCATATTATTTATATACTAAAATTATATATGGAATGTTTTGGGGATCAAATCCCCTATGGTGAGATCAAAAATATGCCAACTCTACATCCTTGAGATGCAAAGGAGACATCAAAATAGAGAGTCCACTATTTAGGTTCTTGTGATGATTATTCTATTGTTATGATAGAATCATCTGGAAGTTCATAGATGAGAGGTTGCGTGGTCGTAATAGGAGCTTCTACAAGTTGGTTCATAATAATATGGCCTTTGATTGCCTTTTTATTTTGGTACTTGATATCAAACTCACTGAGGAGCATAATACATTTAGCATGCATCCTTGAAGAGTTGCTTTATATAAGAGGAACTTGAGAGGATTTACCTTGGTGATAATAATAGTTTTGTTATTTAGCATATAATGTCACAATTTTTGAGTGGAAAATGCCATAGATAAACATGCCTTCTCAATAGGAATATAATTATGTTCATAGGCTACCAATTTTTAGATTAAACAATAAACCATGTGCTCCTTACCATGGTCATCATGTTGAGCCAAAAGTGCCCCCAGTGCATGTTCCATGGTTGATATGTAAAGAAGCAGTGGCTTTCCTTGTGTTGGAGGTCATAAGACCATTGGATTGGCCAAGTATGTTTTAATATTTACAAATGATATATAAAAATATTCATCCCACTAAAATTTTACCCTTTTCTTTAAGAGATGGGTAAATGGGTGGCACTTATCTGCCAGTTGAGAAATGAACCTGTGTATAGACTGGATCTTGCCTTGTAGACCTCATAGCTATTTAAGATTGTTTGGTGGAGGAATTTTCATAATAATGGTGACATTTTCAAGGTTGAATTCAATCCCTCATTGTGATACAAAGAACCCTATAAATTTTCCTAATGTGACTCCAAAGACACATTTCTTAATATTCAAGCAGACTTTATTTGCATGAAGCCTCTCAAATATGCTTCATAGAATGTCAAGGTATCCAACTCTTATTCTTGATTTTACTAGTATATCATCAAGATATTCTTCAATAATGTCATGCATCATGTCATGGAAGATGATAGTCATTGCATGCTGATATGTGGCTCCAACATTATTCAAACTGAATGGCATGACTTGGTAATATAATGTCCCCCATAGAGTGGTGAACATGGTCTTATACTAATATCCAAGGGATATTTTTATCTTATTGTAACCAAAATATCCATCCATTAAGGATAAAATCTCATACCCAGTAGTTGAGTCAAAAATAATGTTGATGTTGGGTAGGGGAAAATCATCTTTGGGGCATGCTTTGTTGATATCATGAAAATTAGTAAAAACACGTATGTTTGAGGTCTTTTTAATTACTAGCACTATGTTAAAAATCCATTCATAGTAGTCCAATGGTCTGATAAAATTGGATCCTAAATTTTTTTTCCAACTTGGCCTTAACCAAAAGGATGATGCATGGATGCATCTTTCTCAAATTTTACTTGACTGGTTTAGCATCAGGGTAAACAACTAGATGATGCACAACTAAATCTGGATCTAGGCCTAGCATGTTAGAATATTCCCATGCAAAGATGTCTATATAATCCTTAAGAATGGATATAATATGTTCACATTATGCTTTAGTAAGGGAAGATCCAAGATAAACATTTTTGGGATCCTCGTGGGTTCTTAGATTTACTTCTATTATACTCTCCATAAGGAGTGTGGATCCATTTTCTAGAATTGTAGGCAATGTATGGTCATGATCTTCTTCTACTATATCTTATTTTTGTTCCTCCCAAAGATCTAGATGATATGAAGAATCAAATTCTACCTTCTCAGGTAAAGGCTTGGCAAAGAACTTTATAAACTCAAGAGTAAGACACTCAAATATTTGATGTTGTTCTAAATAAATGCTTATACTATTTATGGAACTTGGGCTAGATGGACTTTCTAGGTCTTGAGGGGATGAGCAAACTTTCCCACCTGGGAGCACCTAAAATAATTTTTCACTTAAAGGCTTGTATTTTTCTTTACTTTTTACCTGATCAACAAGTGCCTCAAAGAGGTTTTCACCTAAAGATCTTGATGTTTATTCTTTATTATGACCAAAAATGTTTGCCTGCTCTCCAAATTAGGTAGAATAATTCAATGAAAAATTAGAACCTTGTTTATGATCACCAATGGGGAATGCATCTTGTAGGCCCATGTATTCTACAATGAATTCTTCATTTTGAAACTCATCAAGGCATATGACCAAATTTTACTGATCCCAATCTATGAGTTCAGGATGGCAAAGGCATAGGTTATAGTGAGGTTTTGATTTAGGATGGAAAGAACCAATGGTAAAGATATAATTTCCTACTTTAGGAAGGGAAACACCACTAGGATGGGTTTTTGCTTCAGGATGGGAATCTCTAATAGGTGTTATGGTCAATATTGCATTTGAATCAAATAAATCTAAATCAGCAAGCTCATCAAAAAGGCCATAATGGGATGTTGGTTCATTGCTAGGATTCTAATTACCATTCACTTCAAAAGATTCAATACCAAATGTTATGAGGTCATCCTCTGGTGGTTTAAATTTGAGACCATAATTTCAATTGACAACTCCAGCTAATAAGGGCTCTAAAATTCCTTGCACCTATGTACCAAGGCCTTTCCCTGTATAGTCAAGATGATCCATTATCTTTTTAGGTATAGGATACTTTGGATTTTGAAAAAAATCCACAAGGCCCTTAGAATATAACCAATCTCCCTTGATAAAAGCCTCTTGATCTTTCTTTGGTGAAATTGTAGGTACAAAAACCATAGGAGGTTTTGGTTGCTTCTTCTTTGGTTGACAAATCTGATCAAGTCTGTTAGGAGTCTAGGAAGTTTTAGGTTTACCAAAATTTTTAGGGGATTTTAGTAATTTTGAAATATGGAAGATGTCCTTTTGATGGTATGTGGAAATGCCTGCATTTTTAATAACCACCTACATCGCCAGAGCTATAAGAAATGGATCAATTGAAGTGGAGGATAGATCACTATGGTCTATATAATTAGATGGAGATGAATTAGAAATGGTGGCTTTATTCTTATTTTTAATGAATTTAGAACTTCAGAAATATTTATAATTACGAAACTTTGCTTCAAGATGTTTATAGTATTAGTATGGCTATTGATTAGTGGGAATAGTAACCTCAATGCTATCATGGGGAAACTTAAGGCATTTGTGAAGAGTAGATGGAACTACCTGTACTTCATGGATCCATGGATGACCAAGAAGTATGTTATAAGGAAGCTCAATATCCAAAATATGGAATAACATGTGACGAAAAATAGAACCAACCATGACTAACAACCAAATTGTACTAGATGACTCCCTCTCAACATTATTGTAATCCTTGATTATAACAGTCTCTAGTTGAGTGTCTTTATCCATGTAACCCAATCATCACACCAATTTAATATATATGATGTTTAGACCTAAACCATTATCTATAAGAACCCACTTGATCTTATGATCCATAATGATTATCTCAATGTATAGTGGGTTATTATGGTTTGGGCCAAGGGTGGACATGTCCTTTCAATCAAATGTGATTTGCCAAAATAAATACAAATGTCCAACTAGGTTCTATAATTGATCAAGTTTTATATCATTAGGTATAATAGACTCTTGTAAAATTTTGTTGAAGATGGTTCTATGGACATCGGATGTTCACAAGAGTTCTAATATGGAAATTTGTGTAGGGGTTTTATATAATTGATCTATTATACTAAAAGGCCTTTGAATTGTGGATTGAATTAGTTTAGTCTTTGTTAGGATATTATTTGAATTTGGAATGATTGGCATAATGTTCTCATTGGGTTTATGGAAAGCAGTGGGTAAAGGGCCCTAAATGGTAACTCACGGGTGTCTCGTTGTAATTACACAACCTAGAGGTGGTAAGGAGTCATCATAATTAAAAGAGAAAGGCAAAGGGCCTTGGATGGTGATTCATGGGTGATTAACAGTATTTCTATAATTTTGGGTCAATGAGGATCCTTTAGAGGAATGGTATTGTTGTTCAGGATTAGTAACCCATGTAAATAGAGTAACAACATGATGATACAAAATCAGCTTGGTATTACTAGGGGGAGAGGGTGTTGACCCTATAATGATGGGTCTCATGTTGTGAAGAACATGAGATTGGCCACATGGTATCATAGTAATAGTGGTAATGTGGGTTGCAGAAATGTGTCCCATAGTGTTATTATCATCATAAGGTACATTTTTATAAGCCACATTATTAGCATGGGGATCATGATCTTGATTATGCTCATTATTATTCTAACCTTGTTGGTTTTGATTCTACCTCTATCCTTGATTATGACCATTTTGATTTTTTCTTGGTGGTGGTGGATGATGTTGAGGAAAGGGGTCTTTGTAGATTCCTATATCTTGATTTATGTCCTGATTAGGAGCCAACTTAATTTCTAGTTAACCATTTTCAATAAAGTCCTCAATAATATGTCATAATTGAGTGCAATGATATGCACCATGACCAGCAACATGATGAAAGTTACACCATTAATTCTCTTTGTACTAGTTTAGTTTTTGCTAATCTTAAGGAAATGGCCTTGATACTAGCCATATAATTAAATTAACTACAATGAGCTTTTGTAACACTATTTCAATCGATTCTCCTAACTTGCTAAAGACTCTAAAATTGTTATGAAATGTCCTTTATGGAGGTTGTTTTTTCAAAGTAGATAGTGGATTTGATCGAGTTAATTATACATTTGGAGGAGGCATAGCCTGTACTATTTGTACATGTCTTATTTTTGTCACCCTATTTCAAACCATGTTCTTATTTTTTTGTAATCCCTTGGAGTTATCTTGCATAAATATTTGAGGAGATAGTGATTTAGTCTAATTAGATGCTTATTCTTGTTAAAAGATATTAACAAGGCCCTTAGAAATTATAGCCTTCTCAATCTATACTCCTTTGTCAATAATTTCTTCAAATGAGTTAGCACAAGCTAACTGTAGATTATGCACAACTTCAGGATGCAAATTTTGTGCAAAGATATCAGCCAACTATTTTTTTGGTAAATTGTGTTGAAAGTGACCTACCAATGCTCTCCATCTTTGTAGATATGCAACAAAACTTTCACCATCATATTTTTTGGCTTTACATAAGTCAACAATGGTTAATTCATGTTCTATGTTATATGAGAAATGGTTAATGAACTTTTTTGATAAGTCATTCCAATCCATATCTGATCCCTTGGGTAGTTTAAGTAGCCAATCAAGAGCTTGTCCCACTAAACTTCATGGAAATAGTCATAGTAAGTATTTTCTACCATATGAAACTTCTTAACATAAGATGAAGAATGCTTATATATGTTCACATGGATCTCCTTTCCTTTTGTATTTTTGAAAATTGGGTGCCTTAAAATGAGGTGGAAAGGGGTTTTAGAGAATATATAAGTCAAATGGATATTGGCATATCTCATTGAATTTTTAATTTTTAACTCTATTATTCATCTCCAATCTTTGGACAATTTCCTTCATATAATTCCATTATTTCATTGTTTGGTGCATTTGTGGATTGGATAAGATGCTATTGGGGTGAAATGTGTCCTTAGTTTTGTTGTTGTTGGGGTGGAATGTGCCCCTGATTTTTTTTTCTATTGGGGTGGAATGTGCCCCTAGTTTTGTTATTGTTGGGGTGGAATGTGCCCCTAGATTTTTCGTTGTTGGGGTGTAATGTACCCCTAGTTTTGTGTGGATTTATAGGGAGCGTATACCTTTTGAACAATGATTTGGTTCTAATTTTTTTCTTGAGTTGAGAACATAGGTCATTGATTCCTAGATTTTAAAACATTCCTTGAATCTGGTTATTTCACACTTTATTGATTTTGGAAATTTCTATGTTTATTTACCAATTTTTGGTTTATTTGAGG
The DNA here is from genome assembly GCA_037957365.1 of Torreya grandis. Lineage (NCBI taxonomy): Eukaryota > Viridiplantae > Streptophyta > Pinopsida > Cupressales > Taxaceae > Torreya > Torreya grandis. The sequence continues at coordinate 1,018,583 of JARHVA010001678.1, read as the reverse complement.
GATTTCCTTAATTCAAATTGAATGTTTAGATTTATAAGTTTGTAAATTAATAAGAGGTTCTTGATGATTGAAGAATGTATGTTCCATGTCAAATGTAATATATTGTAAGGTCTCTTATGATTTTAGCTATTCATTTAGATTACCTTGATACACTATGGTAATGTTCTCATCTAATACTTGTTTCATACTTTCCACCATATCTTCATGTTATTTCAAAGCATTATTATGAATTAAAGTGGCAACTAGGGAGTCAGTTAAGTTTGTGACAAGTTGATCTGCATATCATTGACTTATTATCTTGATCTTAGCTAGAAGATTTGGATTTATGGGTTTTGACTCTATTTATATTTCCTTTCTTTTGTTAGAGGAATAAAGTATGTCTATTTATGTAAAAGCTTGATCTTACCATCATTATTCTCCTTCTCTAGCTAAGGTATGAAATTGTTCTATACAAAAGTCAGAAGGTAGTCTAGCACCTAATTCTATCAATATAGGAAGGGATTCATCTTGATCTTCTTGTGGTTGATATTCATTATAATCATCTTCAAATCCTTATATTATGGGGATATCATCAAAAACAATGGGGTTATATTGACCATCATAAAATTGCTCATCCTCATAACTAAGGACATAAGAGGCCCCACTACGAGTGAAACTTTGAGTCATATCTAAAAAGAGTGTGTTTGAATAACTTTGGACTAATATTTGGAAACCAATCAAAGTATGCTTCAGATATTTCTTAAACAAATAACCAAGGTACAAATGAGAGTATAAAGGAGGGTGGTTTGAAACCATGCACAATTTTAGAAGATTTTGTTCATGAGTTTACTCAACCTTTGGTAAATTTGAAATTATATAGATCAAAAGAGAGTAAGGTAACTCAAAGACCCAAGGTGAAAAACTAGTACACCAAAGCTTAGATCTTTGTGATACACCCACACTACAAAAGCTAGCTCCAACTTTGACAAGTTGACCCTAAAAGTTTAGAGGAAACCCCTTTGGATTACAAAGAAGACAAAATGAACTGAGTAACTCAGGATGTAAAAACATACATGAATCACTAAGTATAAATCTAGGAACAAATAGGTAGCACAACGTTGCCACATGACTCTATTAAAATTAAACTATGTTATAGGACCCAAAGCATGTGTGATACAAAAGATGACTTGAGTCCACAAAGATGATAATGTTATTTTGAGTCTTAATAAATGACCTTCAATCCAAATAGAAAATTAAACCCAAGTTAAAACAAGCTTAGTGCACAAATGGTGAACCCACTTTGATGCACCAACCCTTAGAACTCAAAAAGGTTCAATTTCAAATGTGGATTATAAATGAAGGATTTGAACAAATTGGGTAAAATATCTAGACTCAATTGGGTAGTATGACTATGCCAAAATTGATGACATGATACAAAGATTTTAATACCAAATTGAACAAGGAAAAGATGAATTCTCCATTTGGACATCATAACGCCTCCCTTGCTCAAGAAAATTGAGGACAATGTGTTTTGGTTAAGTTCATTGAGTTAACAAATAGTTTGACACAAATCAAGACCAGGTAAGCTAATGAAAAAAAATGTCTTAAGTCTAAACTGATAAGGTATGGAAAAGTGGGGTATACTAAACTAGAAAGGTTTTGATCATTCTAGGGGAAACAATTACATAATGAATTTCATGTCAAACAATGCAAAAGACAAGCACAGAAATTGGGTGACCATGCCATTGACTATTTGTAAAAGGGTCTAGTCAATTTTACAACCACTACATCCTACTATTCACTTAGTGTAGTATGATGTCCAAAAGTAGCTATGTCCCATGTACAACTCCAAAGGAGTCAAATGAAGTCAATGCTGAGAGGTGAAACCCCAGGTCAAAGCTTCCCTAAAGAACTCATGGGAGGTAATGATATCCCCCTCGCAAGACAAGTTTACATGAAAATAAAGAAAGCATAAAATAGAAAGACTTTAGGGTCATTTTCAAGATCACCCAAAATTTTGTGAGGTTTTGGGGAGTGCTTTAGGTGATATTATTTCTAAGCCTTGGACTAGGCTATTTGAAATAGGAATGGCACTTTTGATTCTAAAGCTTCCTTATAGGGGACAAATGGAAGAGCATACATGAAAAATTCCTCTTTTTTCCAAATAAAACCTAAGTAATTGACTATTTCAAACAATAATTGAATTTTTTTTTTAAAAACCCAAATGAAATGTTTGCTAGTGTTCATTTGACCCCTTGGTCTTAGTTTCAAACATTGAAAAAGATTCACGAAAAACATCTAATAATTCTTTGTTAAACACCAAAACAAGGTTACTAATCAATATTTAAGCATGAAAAGGTGATTTAAACATGTTTTGAGCAAATTTTAGCATGTCCTTTAGATTTGAATCTCTTTGTAGCTTGAAATAATGAACTTTGAAAAAGTATCTCTCGAGTTTGTGTTTTTTAAAAAACACAGTGATTGACGTCAGTTATTACAATTGATGATGGTTACTTTAGCTAATTAGGATCTAACTGATGTCATTTTTTCTAATCGACATCGATTAATTAGGTAATCAATGTTGATATTTCTATTGATGTTGGTTACTATGTAAAAATTATGGTAACTAAAAATGGCAAAATAAAGTTAGAAAATCAATTTGCAAGAGTTTTAAGGGTCCAAATGGATATTTTAGAGTTTCAAAATGATCTCCTTCATGTGTAGGATGTGTCTCATCCCATTGGGCATGCCAAGATGTAGAGGGGATTCAAAATCAAGTTAGTCAAGCATTAGTCCATTAATAATGAAACATGCATATATAACTAACTAACCAAGCCTATCTATTCTTATGGGAATTACAAAGGATAGGAAGAAACAAATGAAATAAAGAAACACCATATTACATTCCCAAATGGATTCACCATACCCATGTGGCTCAAAAACATGTTCTCCCTTAATCAAGCATCCTTTTATTTGTCAACAATGGTGGTAAGCTCCTCCAATGCCTCAAGAACACTCCATAAAACATAGGCTCTTGATTGTAAATCACTAAATTAGCCTATAAATGAAACTTTCTGGAAATAATTTAGCATTATGAATTTATAATATTCAAGCTTTGAAGATATTTGATCATAATAAACTTGCACCAAAAATATATTAGAAATGATGTTTATGGCCTATCCATTTATAGGTTTTTGAGATTGGTCAAGATCAACCATGACCATCCATCCCAAGATTGAGATGTGTGGCCATGGATAATCCTAATATTTGGAATTAAATCCATAATTATATTTATCATGACCTTAGAAGAAGGGGAATTGAAGATGAATGAGAGGAATTAACTAGGCATGGGTGACCCATAATTTTGATATTTGTGGCATTTATGGCCTATGAATGTCTTCTCAAGAAATGATGTCACTTGATGCAATTAATGGGAATCAATTTTCAAAAATAAATATTCAACAACTCTCATGGAAAATCAACTTAAGATCTTGATTTGGATTAATTATCCTTAAACAAGGTTAATAAACATTTGTGAAATTATTTGAAAATTAGCCCTCAATTAATCAAAATGGTCAGAAAGTCATATTACTAGGTTATATATAGATCGGAGAGGAACTGGAAGGTGATATTAGATGTGTTGGAGCTGTATTCCCATTTAGGATGTTTCCAAAACCAAACAACAAATGTACATGATGTATACCAATGAATTAGATGAAAAGAGTGATCTAGAGCATTAAATGGCAAAATTGTTATTTTGACTTGAAATTATCTGATCAAAGTTAGCTGGCCCATAAAATGCATTACCTTATTTAGGGATACTTTGACCTAAATTGGCACTTGTAAGTGACAATTTTGAACCATTTATGGGATTTTATGGATTTTGACCTAAAATGTGCATTTGAGTGTAATTCTAGTAATATTGACAATATCAACATAAATGGTGTTAGGAATTGGATGTCTATAGTATACATTAAACCTATTGTAGAAACCTCAAAACCTCAAGTGTAGGCTGGTAACTTATCCTATGGAGATATTTTGATATCTTTATAATGCCACACATGTGATATGGTTTTATAGACCCATATAGACCTAAAAAAATACATACCATTCTCAAAAAATCTCCAAATTGCATGAAACTTGTACAAAACTAAGCTTATGGGGTTTACGTGAGGTTTAAGACCACTTCTAGTCTTAATGATTGTTCATAAAGATGGTGGCATAAATATAATAATAAATTCATGGATTTGAATCTCATTATGACCCACTCTTCTATAAAAAAAATCATACCATGAATATCTCTCCTCTAGCCATACTGGGCATATGAATTTACCTGTTTCTAGTCTATAAAGAGGCTGATGGAGTTTCTAAAGCAAACCTTAGACTTTTAGGACATATACTAGCTTTATATCCATGGATATGGATTTTTGAAGTTAAAGAGACACTTTTAATATGTTTTGCCTTGAAATTAAATCCTCTAAGTCTATACAAGTTCCTACAAAGGAATGATTTTATCTCATTTGGGTGTTAAACCTACAAAAATAACACAATCTGACATCCCTGACATATTTTATAGTTAGATAATTTCCTTATAATATTAGACAAGTTTGATATATGTTTAATCTATCTTGGTTGGATTTGTCACACATATGACTTTGAATATATATACTTTTCCCTTGTATGGCACTTCACCTTAGACCCCATAAAAGAACCTTAACTTCTCTAAATGAATGTAAGGCACTCATGCAATGTGGTCAAAACATGATATGACCTTGAGAGGTAATTTTAAACCTATGACACATTTTTTACCAATATCTTCACACCATGGAGTGACTAGACTAACATAGGATGTAATATAAGTCATTACCTTAATATTGACAAATTAACCTTAAATTATGCTAATAAGACTTTAGAAAGACCATTTAAGACTTCATAAATCATGGAATGGGTTATGCACAAGGTAATGAGGCATAAAAATTAAATTTTATATGAACTTAGTTTATGATATCCAAAATTTAGCTAACATCTTTAGTAGTCTCCTAGGGATGCTTGTTTGCTAAGGATAAAGACTAGTTTCCTCATTCATTCATTGGGAAATGGAGTCATATACTACTTAAAATCAGACCTAAAATGACTTTGACACAAGATAAAACAACTAAATTTACCTTAAAACTCACAACACACAAATACAACATACAAAATAAGATAAAACACACACACTTGTGCTCACAAGAACTTAGGAAAAAATAAGACAAAAGCAAATGCTATACACAACTAACCTCAATGTTTCTTTCTCATTTAGGATCAAATGGAAAGTTCTTAAGGCCATCATCACACCATGGAATCATATTGTCACATTATGAGTAGAGTTTAACTAGGCATGTTTTATGGAATGAGAGTCTACACCTGTATATGGAGATGTTGTCTTTCTCATAATCTCTTTGACCATCAATTGGACCTTCTTACTTCATTATCGAGTACATATGATAACTATGTGAGTCAAATAACAAATCATGCTCATTCAAAACTTGTTTTATTAGAAAAAAAAATCTCATTTATTCCTCATCCATAGGTTTTAGATTATGGTAAAAGCAGGTTTTGAAGGGGCCCCGAAACCCTAGTATAAGGAAAAGAGATAGAGCAACCAAAACATAGACAAAGTCTAAAAATTACTACAAGGATGTAGAAAAAATAGGTTTTAAATGGACCTGAAACCACCGAAACGATAACCGATCACAACCCAAAAAAATAGAGATCTGGCACCACCATAGACATAGGAAGACAACAAGAAAACAAAGAACTAGACCAGATTCTTTACCAGCAAGAGGAACCAGATTATTCATCCAGTTCTAATATCATTTTCATTGTTTCTTTTTCTTTCAAAACAATTTCTTGGGTAGTGGTTTCCTCCAGCATGGTTCCTCTTTGTGTTACCTTCTTTCTAGTACTATGTCTCATTCTTTTACTGGGTCCCTCCAGAGCTTTAGTCTCCTCACTGTCTCTTTTACCAATATTGATAGCAATAGCACAAATATTGGACGTAGCTTCCTCCATTTTCATTCTATTGTCCTTAATTAGTTCCCAGAGGTTTTTCTCATAGGCTTTGAGCTTGGCTGGGATCTCTCCTATCTGATTATCCATATTGTTGATTTTGTTCCATACCTCTTTCAGGGTATCTTCCATTATTTCCACTTTCCTTTTGAGGTTTATAACCTCCCTACACATCCAAGAATCAAATTGAGAAGATGCCTCTACTTTGAAATTAACCCAGTTCATTGGAGTATGTGTTTCATCATTCAGTTTTTTCCCCCTCCAATCCTCAGAATTTTTATTAGGACTGTTCATGTCTTCTTCAGTGATATCTTCTCGACCCTTATGTTCCCTCTCTTTCATTCCATTTTGAATTTCCATTTTCATATCTTGATTATCATCCTGCCCTATGGTTTCCTTTTTGTTCTTTGATGCTAGGTCCTCAACAGGGTCGTCCTGGACAAAATCAGCCTCTGCCTCTTTCTGGTTTTCCTCAGTATCTTCAATTCTATTTGCAGAATCCTCCTCTGTATTGACATCATCTTTTTCATTCTTCTCAGGACATTCTTCATCCTCATTAGAGTTAGTAGCCCGACTTTTAGTTCCTTCTTCTTCCTCCAAGTTTTCCTTACTGGGTTTATCAATACTCTCCCACTCTATTTCTTCTTCTACAATCTGCTTTTTAGTGCTATGGAACTTGATTTTGCCTTTCTTAGTAACACATTCACTCTTTCTATTCCCTGACTCCTTGATTTTCCCCTATTTAGGGTGCTTAACCATAGCATTATTCTTACAGTAGCCTTCGATTAACAGAATAAGGCCTTCATGATGGATAGGGTGTGTTTCCTTTTTCCTATGAGCATATAAACTTTGGACCAAGGAGAAACGTAGATAAAAGGGAAAAGACAAACTAACCTTGTGCCTGAAATGGTTAAGGAAGACAAAGTGGAATTTGTGCACACGCTTACTTCTTCTGTCCAGAATGAATTACTCCCTTATGCAACTTAAGACATCCCTCCATATCCCTTTAATCTGATCCAGTTCAAAGAAATCCCCGTTCTTGACAAGTTTTTGCTCTTCCACTTCTGTTTTGGGGAACCTAAAGAAGGCCTCATTCGAAATACTTGTCTGTTTGGAGAATTTGAGTCCATCGGTAGGCAGCCCAGTAACCTCAGCTATAAAATCCTCTGTTAAGTTCACTGTGACACCATGCAGGGTGACCTTTTCATCCTTCCAATTTTTGAAAAAAGCTGTAGTGATATGCGGTTTCGATCCATGAAGTCTTTCCAAATAGCTTGTAACTTTTCCTTTCTACAGGATTCTCCAGACATCATGTTTTTCTTTCCATTCCTCACAGCTCTTAGGTTCCTGTTTCTAAGGTTTTCCCTTCCTTTCGCTTGCCATATTCATTTTCTTAGAGCCCCAATTGCAATGGTCATTACAATAATCCCATTTGTTGCCAAGTTGATAGGAAAATAAGCTTTGATTGTGCTTGTTCAGGATCCTCTTCTTTCTCTTGAGGGCCTTACTCTTTAATGAATGTTGTCCTTTCCCCGCACCGCCACTCCTCCTACTAATATTATTTCTTATACAATTCTATCTTTCCTTCCTTTGCATGAGTTGCATCATGAAGAATGAGTGCCCTCAAATCCACATTCTTTACTAATGTTTCATGCCACCTCATTGTTTGACCAACCTGGACTGCACAATTAGCTAGCCAATCTGCAACACCATTGGCTTCACGATAGGTGTGGGTAATGATCACTTCTTCAAATTTTTTAATTAAAGTTTTCATTTCCATTACCTTATTCTCAATGGTCCAAGACACTGTATTTATATTGTTAAGAATATTTATAATATTCAAGGAGTCCCCTTCAAGCCACAATTTGGAATATCCCGATTCCACAGCAATTTTGAGAGTCTGAAGGGCAGCTGTCGCTTCGGCAATGTGAAAATTTTATTTTCCAATAGGGATAGCTACAACATCAATAACCTTTCCCATATGGTTTCTCAACACTCCACCACAAACTGCATTCCCCGGGTTCCCTTTGGCCGCACCGTCAAAGTTTCCTTTAATCCATCCTTGGGGGGGAACATTCCAAGTAACTCCTACTCTGGGATTATTAGGTTTATCAATAGAATTATCTGTCCTCAAGGGATTTTCCATTTGAAGAGTTGAGCTTGGATTCTTTTATGATAAGAAATTCTCCTTTAAAGCTCTTATGATGTTCTATCCTACCAACCATCCAGGAAGTTCTTTATTTCTGAAGATTCGGTTATTTCTTTCCTTCCATATTCCCCACCAAATATGGGGAAGAGTAAGTTTCCATAAAAAAAGAACTTTAGGGTTCTTTGAGGGGCAGTACCAGCTTTTGAAAGATAATTCCACATTTTTGTGGTGAATCCATGTAATACCCCACAAATTGAGAATCTCCTTCCAAACAAGCTGAGTAAAGGAACAATTCATGAACAGATGATCTCTATCTTCAAAGTCTTTTTTACATAGAATACACCTGTTGACAATATTAATTCCATGTTTCTGTAAATTATCCAAGGTCAATATTTTGTTTTGGAGAAGGTCCAGAAAAAGAATTTGATTTTAGGGATGAGCCCCTTAATCCAGGCTCTCGTCCAAAATGGATTACTACCATTTCCCTTAGAGGTGAAAATGGAAGAGACTTTAAACTGTCCGCTTGGCTCTTTATGCCAAACAATTTTATCTTCAAGGTTAGGATATAGAGATATAGTATTTAGGGATAATTGAATTTCCTTGAGATCTTGATCATAATCAATTAGATTAACCCAAGAGTTGTTCTGCCAGTAATGATAAACCATAATTCCCACTCTTTGCTTACATCTTTCTATAACCTCTTTATCTTGGATTTCTTCCTGTAAAGGTTTTCCTTTTAACCAAATGTCTTCCCAAAACTTCACCTTTTTACCATTGCCAACTTTCCATGAACTTCCTTCTTTTAGAATATGTTTTGTTCCCTGGACTGCCCCCCATATGGCAGAAGGGTGAGAAATGTCCAGAGTAGAAAAGAATTCAGGGAGTGACTTAGCCTTAAATAAGTACTTGTGCTTCCATATTTTACTCCATTCTTTTTTTTCCTGATAAACCCTCCACCCTTGTTTAGCTAATAGGGCTATGTTCATACTTCTAATTTTCCTTATACCAAGTCCACCTTCCCTGACAGGTTTACATATGTTATCCCATGCTATAAGAGGCATTCTCCTTTTTTCCTCAGTACCTGACCAAAGAAAGTTTCTCTGAATTTTTTCAATAGCTTCTGCAAATTTGGTAGGGATTTTGAAGAGACTTAATGCATACGTAGGTATGATTTGAAGACTTGATTTGAGTAGTATAAGCTTTCCACCTTGGCTTAGAAGACTGCCTTTCCATCCCGCTAATTTCTTACTGAATTTATTAATAAGACCTTCCCCGAAAGCTTCAGGAACTTTCAACCCTAAAGGGAGACCAAGGTAAGTAGAGGGAAGAGCACCTATGGAACATTTAAGGATCCTTGCTATTTTGTTCTGTCTGTAAACTGGGGTATTCATAAAGAATACAACACTTTTGTTCCAGTTAATCAGCTGTCCTGAGGTAGAGGAATACAGCTTTATAGCTTCCTTTAGAATTCTAGCTTTTGAAACTTCAGACTATCCCATGAAAATAGTATCATCCACAAATTGACCGTGGGAGCAAATTAAAGGATGCGAAGAGGGTTTTAGACCTTTAAATGTTCCTTTATAGACTAAATCCCCTAGGTATCGCCCCATACTGTCAGCCATGATAATGAACAGAATAGGGGAGATCGGATCCCCCTGTCTTAATCCCCTGGACGGGTTGAAAAAATAAGACAAACTTCCGTTTACCAACACAGCTATAGAAGTTGTAGATATCAGTTGTTTGATAATTTCAACCACTCTTTGTTCAAAGCCAAAGGCAATAATGCTATTTGAAAGGAACAACCAATCCACCCTGTCATATGCTTTAGCTATATCCACTTTCATTAGGAACCCTTCTGTGTTGGAGCTGGACAGTGAGTGAATATTCTCATGCGCCGTTATAACAGAGTTGAGGATTTGTCTACCTAGAATGAATCTATTTTGCTGATCAGCAATTAATGAAGGGATTACTTGAATTAGTCTTGTCGTAAGAACTTTGGAAATTATCTTATAGAATGAGTTACACAAACTAATCGGTCTGAACTGATCAGGGCAATCAGCTCCAGCCTTCTTAGGAATAAGGCACAAAAAAGTGGCATTAATTTCCTTTAGCATTTGTTTAGCTCCAAAAAACTCTTTCACCACATTGTTGACATCTTTCCCTATAATTTTCTAGAGCTTTTGAAAGAAAAACATGGGGAATCCATCTGGTCCAGGTGCTTTATCTCCTCCTAAAGATTTAACAGCCTTGAAGATTTCCTCCTCCTTAGGGATAGAACATAACATATTATTCTACTCCTTTGAGATCAGTGGAGGAATCACTGGTAGGATATCAGCATGGCTTTGCAAGTTGATGTTTCTATCAGCCTTCATCAGGGAAGAGAAAAATGAGATCATTTCCTCCATTATTTCCTTTTCCTCTGTTATCTTCTGATCACCTTTTTTCAAGTGATGAATATGAGTTTTCACTCTGTGTTTCAAGGTGGAAAGGTGAAAAAACTTAGTATTTTTATCCCCCTCTTTCAACCATTGCACCCTATATCTTTGTCTCCAAAAGGTTTCCTCCTTAGTTATAATATCTTGATATTGTATCAATTGATCTCTTTCTTCTCTGTGGAATTCTGGGGTATATCCATTTTGCTAAATTTTTTCTTGTATTCTACTAATCTCCTCCTTAATGGTCTTATTTTTCTCAAAAATATTTCCAAAACAATCCTTATTCCATTTCTTAACTTCCTTTTTAACATTTTTGAGTTTGGAGGCAACTTTGAATAGGGTTGTTCCCTCAATAGGCTTATTCCACCACTCTTTAATTTTAATTTCGAACTGTGGATGCTGCATCCACATCTTTTCAAATCTGAATGGATGATTCTTTTTTTGGTTCAATTTGACCACTGTGAGTATAAGAGGGAAATGATCCGAGCCTATTCTATGGCTTGCTTCTAGCTTACAAGTATAGTCTTTCTCCAATCAGGGGATATGAGAACCCTATCAAGCTTAGCCTGTATACATTCCTTGTCCAATCTCTTGTTGCTCCAGGTATACTTAATTCCATGCAAGTCCACATCCATGAAACCTTCTTTACTTATAAACTCCATGAGATCAAATCTCCCTTCCATTTGAATAGTGTTACCACCCAATTTCTCATAATCATAAAGTGTAACATTAAAGTCTCCCATTATAATCCATCGCCCATATTGATCTTTGCTTCTGAGATTTGAGAGAATATCCCACACCTTTTTCCTATCTTTCCTAGCATTAAGAGCATAGATATTTACAACATACCAGCATTCCTTTTGGTCTACACTGGTAATATAAACAACCAAAAAAAATTTACTTTCCATCAAAATAGACCCAGTATATTGATTTTTTTCCATAACATAACGGTTCCTCCCGAAGCTCCTTCAGAGCTACTGGCCTTAATGGTGTAATTTTTGAATTCTTTGATCTGTTCTGCTTTCTCTTTACTCATTTTAGTTTCTTGAAGTAGAAGGAAGTCTGGCTTTTGCTCTCTGACAAAATTCCTAACTAAGTCTACTTTATAGAAGCTATTTAGCCCCCTTATATTCCAACTAAGAATTCTCATTTATTTTTATTGGTTAGGAGACATTCCCATAAAGTCACCTGCTTTCCATCTGCTATATTAAGCTTACTTTCCAGCTCTCTATTCTTCTTTGCAGATTTTTTCCCTGGTTTATCTGTTAATCCTACATCCGGTTTAATTTTGACTTGCTTTTCAGATCCTTTTCCTTCTTTACTCCTAAGGGGACTATTTACTTTCACACCACCATTTCTCATCATTATGTGATTAGTATTGTTCTTTTTCACTCCTTTTATCTTTTGGTTTTTTGAGTTTTTTCCAACCTCTTTCATTTCTTCTGTCATTAGAATCTCTTTCACTGGAGTGTTATTTTCAACCCTTGAAACCTCCTGCTTTTCCCCCATCTGAACTTCACACAAGTCTCCCTTTCCTTCTTCTATTTTGTTCACCTCTTCAGGAAGTACTTCTCCTTCCTCTAATCCTTCAATGTCCTTTACCTTTGAAAATTGATATTCTAACCTTTGGGTATTCTGGTTTAAGAAATTAACTTTTCCTTCTATTAGAAGATCTGATTTGTTGTCCTCTGAACCCTTCCCTTTCTCTTCCATAAGGGGACTTAATTTATTTAAAAGGGGATCTATTGTTCCTAATAAGTTAAAGTCACCCACTTCTTTTGTTGTAGAAATTGTACCCTTTTCTATGTTTTGGTCAGCTAAGGCATCTTGAGACTCCCTTATCTTTCGACAGTCTTCTTTTACCTTCCATATTTTCTTTTGTTGAATCCTTATATTTTTCCTTTCCTGAAGATTTCTAGAAAGAGGTCTACCCCTGTAGGGACAATTCTTAACCCAATGCCCCTGTTTCTTGCACACAAAACAAGAATTTGGAAGGTCTTCAAAGACAATTTCTTGAGTTTTCTTACCGAGCTTAGAGATTAATTCCACTTTTTTAGGGAGATGGTTCAGGTCTGCCACTTTGACATAGATTTTGGTGCTTTGGAGTTTAGTTCTTGAAGCCGTGGCATTATCCACAGCCACTAACTCACCAAATGAATTAGCAATTCCATTGAAAATGTCTTCATGCCAGAATTCTAATGGAAGCCCAGGTAGTCTTGCCCATATAGGGGTTGTTAAGAAAAATGAGTCTGATAAATCCATTTCTGGTTCCCATTTCTTGATGGTAAGAATACTTTTTCCAAAGGACCAGGGTCCTTCACTCAGAATCTTGTTCATATCTTCTTTACAGTTAAAGATGAAAGAGAAAAAACCATTCACCATTGGTGTAATGTCTACTTCTCCACATATTGCCCATTTTTTCCTGATCATAGATCTAAGAGAATATATATTTGGTCTTACTCCTAGAAACTTACCAACTAGGGTGAGATCCATAGAAGATACAAAAAAGTCAAGTAGAGGATCTGGGATGAAAGTTTTAAACTCACCTTTCTCCCAGCATGATTTAGATATCACCGGTGGGAAAAGGGATTTACCTGTCAGTTTTTTCCCAAACAACGATGACCAGGTCCTTTGTGCAGGGGTCCCTATCTATCTTTTAGAATTATTTTCTATTTTATCACCAGATTTATCTTTCACTTTCTCCATGACTTGTTCTAATGCATTTTTTGATGATGGGTCTCTGGCCCCACTATAAGACTCAATGGCAGATGAAAGCCTTCTTGTGTCTACGTTATTTAGTAGACCTGGCCTTCCACAATTTCCTTCTTCCTCTGCTGTCCCTCCTGAATCCGTTCCTCCTACCAGATTTTCCCCATCACTGTTCTCGCTCATTCCCATTTCAAAAATTTCACCATTCTTATTTAATAATTAATAATTAAGAGTTCTTTCCTCATCCATAGGTTACTCTTGGTTGCCTATGACTTATTCATACCTATCAGCTTCTACTTTATTGATATCTTACTCTTATTTGCTTGACTTCTCATGAACCAGTGTCTCACTAGGAAGAGGAACAATATCTAAATCATATTCATTTTTTATAATAGAATATACATCCCATTTTATATTCTTAAACACATTTCATATTCATAGATAATATTTCCATAAGTCCTCATCATTCTCATGGCATCCTTCTTGTAGGGGTACAACCATAAATTGGAGTTATTCAAACTATATAGCCTCATCAAGGGGAAAGAATGGAAAGATACCTTCCTCTTGTTTTATATAACTAAATTATGTAATAAAAATTATATCATGACATGGCTCTATAATAATTTAATTTAATTTTAGAACTTTAAACAAGTCTCTTATTTAAACTTCACCTCATTCTAGTTCACTTAGGCCATGTTCAAGATTGATAGTAGCTAATGTAGAAGTAGTCACAACATAATTTGAAAAGGATTTATAAGATGTATCTTTTTAATCATGTTCATGGGTCTCAAATCAACCTTTTTCCACATCTAATGGATCCTTATAGGCTTCTTATTCTTCTATGGTAACTTGATCATCTTTTACTCCATTAATTTCATCTTCTTCCTCAATTTCAAAGACTCATTTGGATCTATTTTCACCACATGGTGTTCCAATGATGAGATATTCTTCACATAAACTTGAAATTCCATACTCATAGCCTTATTTGGAGTGATTTATATCTACAAATTGGATTTATTTATCAAGAAGAGGCTTCTCACATTCATAAACTAATTTTGAGTTCTCATTCTCAATGTGCTTGTTCTTCTCTTCCCTCCATTAATCAATGAATCCCTCTAATTTGGAATGTTTTTTATTTCAATATTGTTAAAAATGACCTCATTATTAATTTTAATATGAATTTTAATGGACTTAAAAGATGGAAAACTTTGAGGTTTTTCAAGCTTCTCAACAAGTATCTCTTGTTTAGTTTGAATTCCTTCTTGAACTAACTACCAAGATGGAAAGGATTTAGGCTCTTGAGGAGGGATGGGAGAGACTTGAACAAGTTTATATTATTCTTTGATCTTTATTCCCTACTATATTTTTGTTCCACTTTGTATATCCCATTATTTCACCACTTGATTCCAACTTAGAATCTTAAAAGACCTATTGGAAGGTTTTTGAGGAAGAGGAGTAGAATTTTATGCCAAGATAACTTAATTACAAAGAAAAATAAAGCTATCGAATTATGATTTGTCTTGTTTATCAATAATAGGCTACCTAAAAAAAACCTCTTTCTTATTTAAAATGTTCTCTTGGATTGATTTCCAAGATGGGAAGGATTGAGGGGTATGTGTAGGAGTTGGAACACTTTGAATCTCACTTAAAATGGTCTTTTGAGGAAGAAGGGATGTTACATAAGAGGAGTAAGGTGGTATATATTAAGGAACTTGGGACTAATATAATTTAACCTAGTATCACTCATGAATTCTTAGCTTATCCTCTATGTCTTGAATTAGTCCAATTATGTCCATCATATCACTTATGAGTATTTTCCAATTTTATCTCTCAATATGTTCCAAATATTTCTTTATCATCTTTAATTTATTCTCTCACATTATAAATGATATTAGTAAGAACATTTTGACCATACTCCCTTTAGGTGTTAATCCACATCATACACCTTTCATAACCTAATAGGATTTGATTGAAACTTAAGATGGACTAATTTTAAATGTGGCTATGTTGACTAGGGGTAACATGGTATTTAGAATGATGATTAGGTGAATGAGAGGGTTGCCAAAGAGGTGGAATATCTTGGTATTATTATTGAGTCAAATAAAGAGGGTAATACATTTTATAACAAGGCTGATAAGGTGTAATATACTACTGATAAGGGTTAACAAACTGATTACAAGGATGAAATTGAGTTTGATATAGCTCTTTAACTTGTGTAAAAAAATCAACATAAAACCCAGCCATGAAACCTCATGAGAAAGGTAGAAATGAAAGAACACTTGATTAAAATGGTAGTTGGGATTTTATAACTAGTTTAATGCATTCAGATTCACCAATGATGTTTGTTGAACTACCTCCAAAGGCTAGTGTATTAAATAAAAAAACCTAAAACTCTTCCATTGATTATAATCTTGTCCCATCAGGCATGTCATGACTATTATAGATAAAATTTTCACCCTTGAGAGGGTGATTCAAGCCCTCTCAACTTGACTTATGTAATGATATTGATCATAGGACGTGAGTGACCTTTAGGTGGATCAAACCTCTAGGTTATAGGGATATCTCCCCTTGATGTATCAATTAGGATCTACTATAATACTAATTTATATGGAAAATAAAAAAAGATAACATGAAAACAAAGGAGTGATACACAAAATAGTTTATCTCTAACAACTAGATACATGTGCACTTATAGAATAAGAAAACTAACCTTACATACACTACTCCTAATCTAAATCTCTCACATAAGTATTTTAATGTGAAGGTGGTGATATATGCTTAGGATAGGAAAAATAATCAATAGGTCTTAGAGGACACTAGTGAATAAACTAGTTCACTAAACCTTTGCACCACACTTACAAACATCACATGGCCTACAAAATAAGCTTTTAAACTACATTTAGGTGTTATAAAAGGACAAAATTCCAATGAATACAAGTTAAATCACTTGACAAGATCAACTATTCATACTCACACACTAAATGCAGTAATATAATGAGGTAAAACTAGTTGTTTCTCATTGATCAAATTCATATAAATGGGTAGGGCTTTTCCATACCCAAGTCGAGGATACATACAAATCCAATCAACACTAAATTTATAGAGAAATAGGATTAGAAGAGAGAGGGGCATATAAGTGAGCCATTAACAAGTGTGAAATGAGAGTTACAACAAATAAAGGAGTTAAATATAGTTTCAAAAGGTCTCTAAAGACATTTATAGCTCCCTTTAAGATGTTTCTTCTTCCAAGTGGAGTAGGAGTATTCATATTTAATTGACAACTTATCTTCTTCAAAACTACCCTTCTCTTAGCTTGAAGAGCTACAAGTGGCACTCCTTAGTCATCAAGTCTTATTGAGTTACACATTTCTCTACTCTTTGACACCTTTCACTTGTTTATGAGTCTTCATAACTAATGCTATAATGATGATCACAACTTCTTAGATGTCTTGAAGCCCAATTGGTTTCACTACACCTATCCTTGCCCAAATGTCTCAAAACTTGATTTCAACTTATTAGTGCAACCTATCTTCATGTATGGTATATACTAGTCATAAAATACCTAAAAAAACTCATTTGGATCCATAAAATACTCACTTAGGCCTCATTTTTCACCTTAAGCTTGTATTTTATCTCAACTCCTTATATTCCTAAAAACATGCAAAGATCCTTATTTAGGATATTTCATGGATGATCATGAAAACATAATCATGTATTTTAGTAACTAGTATGTACTTATAACTCCATGAAAAATTTCATGACCCAACTATGAGTGGAAGTACACTTATTCACCAATTTTCTCTCTCCATTAGGCCTCCATTAGCCCTTTAGGACTAGAAATAAAGTTTTGTCTCCAATATTATCCCATAAATATGAAACAAAAATTGGTTTGATTAAATTTTATGGATCCAAAACCATGCTTCATGTCAAATTTGGTGTTATGAAACCTTGTGTAGATAGGTAAACCATGAAATGGCCAAAAATAACCTAGTCTTCATAAGCCTTCTTCATATTGGCTTCAATAATTAGACATATAATAGCACTTATAAGATGGAATGTATGTGTTTTTATAGTTTTTGAGATGGGAAATAGCACAATCGACCTTATCCTATTGTTTTCATTAGTCTAGGATCTTTTATACCCTATTTTGAGACTAAAACCTCATAAAAGTAAAACATTTAATGCGTCTATAAAATTATAGGTATCAAAAAGTGTCATGGTGATACTCTTAATAGAGTAAGGAATGATTAAAAATTAGTTTTAGGTGTAATAAAATTAATCTTGGGTGTCTAGAAACACTTTCTCTCTTATCAGATCAATTCTAGCCTCTAAGCAACCAAAAACATACTTATCATCTTAATGATGATTCATAAAGTATATACCATTTACCAATAAAAAATTTCCACAAATAAAAAGTGTAAATTTCCCCCTAAAATACCATAATATATTTGTATCCCATGCATCTTGTATTTACTTTTCCAAACATGAGAAGGTGCCTCTCAAGTTAGAAAGAATGCATTTAGGGAGGTCAAGAGAGAGATTCATTAGTGAAAAGAGTCATAGTGCTTATTTTTGGTCTCAAATACTTTATTTTTTTATATATAATCCACCTTGACCTATTGAAATAATATTATTACCATTTTCCTTCATTATACCTCCTACATCCTTCATTAGCCCATACTAGGGTTTATATGCCAACTAATGTAGATAAACCTATTTGATTGTTATTATTTTATTCTCCACTATCAAATAATTATTCCTTGAATTTATAATCACTTTCATTGGGCCTATATTATTTATAATTTCTTCAATGCATGCCACCTTTTATAATTTTCATACACAAGACTATAACATCATTAAACCTCTTAATTTAGTTCGTAAAATCTCTCTATTTTGAATGGTTCATTTAAAAACCTATGTATAAATTTATAATATTTTATGAGGGTATTAATGATCTATATTTATATCATAAAAAAATATTCTTCATATATTATCCTCAACACACAACTCTTCACCATTTGTTACAAATATGTCTGTGTGTGTGAGTTTAAGATTATAAGCCCTAAACAATATTATCAAAGCTTAAAATTATCTTTATTGTACATAAAATTAATATATAAGTTATATTATATCATTTAGGAGTCATTTTCATACAAATTTATCCTTCCCATAAACTTTGTCCCTCAAAGAAAAAGTAGTTTCTCTTGACTAAGAGTATACAAGCTAGACTGTAATTGAATAAGTTAAATGATTATGAGATTAAGATGGGGTGATTTATATAATTTTTTAAGTTATTAAATATATTATTTTTGGTTTAAAAAAACCTATATAATCACCAAAATTTCACCTTAAATGCATATTTTAGACATTCTCTTTTAAAATTGAAGCTGAGGTTATCTTCCCCAGTTGGCATGTAGGTATTCAAGATGGTTTAAAACTTTGTTAAGCCTAAGGATGGATTAAAATGAATGGATTATATATTTATTATTATATATCCACTTCATTAAAATTTTACCATGGCTTATCACTTCTAGATTACATTCTTAGTTGGCTAAAACACCTGACAACATGCAAGTTTTCTTCTAATCACATACACAACCTGTGTATACTTATCTAGACTTTCTAGGTTTGATTAGTCATTTTAGAACCTTAAATACCTATTAAAATAATTTTATTCCATTAATAACCTATATTAACATTTTTATATCATGTTTTAATGCAATATCAATACATTTTATGTGAAAATGAGACCTATAGGTCTGTAGACATGTAGGTCTACATTTTATTGCTCGAGGCCTTCCATATAATGAATATATATGTCCATATCCAATATTTACTCATTTAATTATATTTTTAAATTTAAAATGGATTTAAAATATATTATGTACTTTTTAAACAACATGCATTAATAAACAAACTTATTCATAAACTTATCATGAAGTTATAACCCTACCTTGGAGGCTTATAATAAAATAAGTTGTTGAGATTATGAGAGATTTAAAGATTTAAATGTATAAATATTATATTTAATTAAAACATGAGATTATTGAGGAGTTATGGAGTTTTTTTATAACATCTAAAACCCACTTGTATGCATCTAACCTACTATAGAAACCTCAAAACCTCAAGTGCAATCATCTAACCTAACCTATGGAGGTATTTTTCTCTCTTTAAAATTCCACACATGGTATCCTAATGAAAAAAGGTTTGATATGGTTTTATATAACCATACATACCTCTAAAAATGCATAACATGCTCTAAATAGCTCTAAATTACATGAAAATTACAAAAAATAGAACCTATGGGGTTTAAGTGAGGTTTAAAACCACATGTCAGTCTTAAAAATTGTTCATAAATATGGGGGAATAAATATAAGAACTAATTTCATGGATTTTAATCTCATTAGGACCTCTTATTTTTGAATAATATCAAACTGACTCTCTCTCTCTCTCTCTCTCTCTCTCTCTCTCTCTCTCTCTCTCTCTCTCTCCTTTGTCTATATTGAGCATATTAATTTGCCCTTTGCTAGTCTGACAAAAGGCCAATGGAGTTTTTAAAGAAAAACTTGGAATATTAGGACCTATACTAACTTTTTATCCATTTATATGTCCTATGAGAGGTAAATAGACACTTTTAAGATGTATTTACTTGAAATTGAATCTTCAAGTCCGTAAAATTACCTATAAATGAAAGATTTTCTCTCGTTTGGGTGTTGAACCTATAAAAATACTATAATCTAACATTTAACATATTTTCAAGTTAAATAACCACTTTATAAGCTTTTAAAAGTTTGATAAATTGTTATTACATCTAGTTTCAATTTGTCACATGTATGACTTTGACTATATGCACTCTTCCCTTGTATGACACTTCACCTTAAACTCCACAAAAGAACCTTAACTTCTAAAAACAAATTTAAGGTACTCATAAAATTTGGTCTAAGAATTATATGACCTTGAGAGGTAATTATAAATCTATTACACCTTTTGTAACAACCTCTTTACACCATGGAGTGACTAGACTAACATAAGATTTAATATAAGGCATTACGTTAATATTGTCAAATTAACCTTAAATTATGCTAATGGGACTTTATAAAGACCATTTTAAGACATCATAAATCATGTAATGGGTTATTAAAAAAGTCATGAGGCATGTCAAGCAAGGTATTTATGAACTTGGTTTATGATAGCAAAAATTTGGTTAACACTACCTCCTTAAATTCCTTGAAGCTAGAGCCATCACTTTCTATATAAATTATAGAATGATATTATTCACCGTGGCATCATATTTATATTAATCCAACAAGGAAAAATAAATAAATGGGAAAACATTTCCCTTAGATGAATATTCCCTAGTAGAAGACACTTATGTGGAAGACACCCCTCTTGAGAATACCTTCACTGATGACTATTCTAAGGAAGATTTTGGACTAACAAAAAATGAGAAAGGACCTCATAAAATCCTCCTCTACCTTTGATAGGTCAACTCCCCTCAAATTACATTCTACATTATCTCAAGCCTCATCAAGCAATAAATATAGAACCATGACCATTCCATCAAAAGGAGTGGTCAGTCCTAGAAGTAGGGACTTTAATAATTTGATAGACAACAACACTAATCAAAGAAGGAAATTGGATATTTTATTAGAGAAATTGGAAGGAATAGGGTTATCCATTTTAGCCTTCATAAAAAAATAGAATAAACTGAAGGTAGAAATAATCAAGCTCAAACAAGAGCTAGATAGGGAAAATTCAAAGAACATCACTTAGTTAGAAAGAGGGGAATAGTGGGGTGGGGCAAGATCTCATCGAAGACATCCAACCTTCCCTAAAATCAAAGAGAAGAATTTAAAAAATTCTTTAACTAAAGGTAAGATAGATCATCCTAAAAGGCCCTTATAAATGTACCCAAGGAAGAATCAATTAGGATCTATTACTGGAGAAGAACAAGGATAATGAACAAGCCACTTCAAAAGAGAAATCCATCTCAAAGAAGGCTTAATGATATTTTTGGGTACCTTCAATTTATTATTTTGTCTATTATACTTTCCTGCTAGTCATAATAAGTTAGTTTTTTTGGTTGGTCTTCTAATTATCTACCCATGGGGATTATTTTATGAATTTGTCATATTTTATATAAAATTTTGGTTGTTGGATCCATGTAAAACCAAATTTACTTTACTTATCAAATAAAAAAATCCTAATATCATTCTATTTTCTTATTTAAATTTAATACATGATATAAAATATTGATTTAAATAATAATTTTTATTCTATTTTCAATATAAATAATGTTTCAATGGTTTTAAAAGTTAATTGGATGTGTTATTTTTAACCAAGTAATTTTTATGTTTACTTGCATCATGGTATGAGGGGTATTTCCCCAAATACTCAAAATATTAGAGAATAATATAAATGGACTTTAGTTTACACACACCTCATGGTATACCAAAAACAACTAGGCATTTCATGTTTTACACTATATGAATCTAGTATTTTTCATTTTAATAATGCACCAATAAACAATTATCCAATAGAATTTACTCTCAAGATACCTTATAGATAAGATAGTGTGGCCATGCGTACAGTTGAATCATCCATGGTTAGTTCCTTTGCATCCATATGCACTATATTATAAGTAGGATTAATATGTTTGAGAGCCTAAATATCAATTAAATTCTTTTTAGTTTAACTCCCTATCTTGATATTTGTAAATAGTTAGGATAAATTCCATATTTCTTATTTTACAAAATGTATCAACCATATTGATACATTTCTATGTTGTGTTTATGAATTGCACTGGCCAAGCCAATACAATTATTTGTGTTTTTAAACTACATCATCTATCCCAATATAGTGTAATTTTCCCAATTTTAATTCAAAACTATATCTTCTAGGCCAATACCATCTATTTCCTTGAAATTGACTGTGCCAACTAGCCCAATTCTATTAATATTTTCTCTTCCTTTATGGAGTAAATATTTTATCATTTTGAAGATAAAACCATCAATAATATATGGAAATAAATAATTCTCATAAAATCCATATGCCTTATAAATTTTCCATGAATCAAGAATAATATACAACAAATTATCATGTGCCTTCAACTTAGACAATGAGTTTGAACCACTAAAAAATGATAATATCATTGAATGACATTACACACCTTAATATTTTATAGAGGTGGAAGATGAATTTGATCTCTAGTATACTGATGAAATGATCAGGTACCTTAATTACCATCTTGATCATAAGGAAAGGGCCCTATGGTGATTTATCACATAATGATGGAATCCCATGTGGAAATCCTTCCTTCCCGTGCTCCTTATTTTTATACTAGACTTTCATCAATTCAATATATGACTTCCTCATTCCCCTCTCCATCCACCATGCCTAGTATTTATACTAATCTAGTGGGCCATTTATTTAATGTGTTTACTCAATGCACCCACATTAATACCACATCTAGTGCATCCAAACAAGCTAATAATTTTTTTTTACCTATATTCAATACATTATTATTCATCATCAAATATTATTAAAACCCATGAACCAAATGGATAACTTTTAATCCAAAGTAATGCCTATATGATGTAAATGCAAAATCAACTTTTGAAATTACAAAATCACCCTCAATAAATTCATTGGGGAGTGTTGAATGTAAATTATTCCCCTACCCCCCACATATATTATCACATTAATCTCATTCTAAAACATCCACTATGAAATAAATATATTGAACACCTTATAATTAACCTTTGGCCCTTCAAATTTCAAACATTGATATAAGTGAAATCACTCCTTTGATCACCTATAATGGATGCAATGATCCTACTTTGCATTTCAAATCCTTTAGAAATATCAATAAAGACTAGATTAATCTTAATACCTTTATGGCTACAAAAATACTATCCATAATACTTATCTATGATGCTCTATATTGGTATAACCAAATCAATTCAAATTCTATCTCTAGTCTATGTGATGTAGTTAATGCATTTATTCATTATTTTCAATGAAAAGGTCTGCCTAAAAATAGCTTATCCCATTTCAATAATTAAAAGTAATCAAATACTGAGACAACCCAATAATTTATCAATCCTTTAATAACTTTAGCTAATAAAATTGAGCATCACATGTTAGAAGACAACATCTTCCATTTATTTAAAAATTATCTTCATCCTAAACTTAAATAGAGATTCAATACTCTCTCTCCAAAATTATCAAAATAAACCCTTGATAAATATATACTCCAAGACTTTCTCATTAGAAAATTTGAGCCTTCCCACCCTAATTTTTTAATTCATGTGATTATAAAGTCTAAAAACTAAAAAACATCGATGATGATGGCATCTTGGACACATAAGAGTCCACACAAACCATTAGTGCTATTCTACCAAGAATCTCTAACAAAGTGACCCTTTATAAACCTATTAAGGTAATTCCCTTTTAGCCTCCTCTTTATTCTTCATAATTTAATAAATTTTAAGCTTATCACCCTGTTTCTCTAGTTGAGATTAAGAAATATATTCTTAACCCCTCAGCTAGAGATTTTGATACTTCCTTAACTAGTGCTCATTGGCACAATATTAAAAAAAATTGGATCCATGAAAATTAGGGACACTCCCATGAGAATTTTAAATCAATTAAACACCTTGATTTAAAATTCCTACTTCATTAAAAATTTTAATCATGAATCTATGGTATAAGAATGATAACAATATTATGACAAAGTAATAAAATCTTATGATTCCAAAGTCAAGAGTAATGTATTTCACCAAGATAATTATCACCTTACTATCTACTCTAATCCATTTCCTAACCTTAATCAAAACCAATATCTAAACAATCAAAATAAATGTTCAACTACCAATGTTTTTAGAGATACGGTTAACCTACACTCATTTAATGATGTGGAAAACTTAGTTAACATGAAAAAAATGAAGCATGCATTATCATATATTCATGTTTATCCTTATCAGACTCGTGTTACTTATCTTACTTAAAATATATATCAAGATAATTCTCTATACTATTTTTTGGACATCAATCCTATGGAAATTATGATATCTATAACCTTATATAGCTCAACTGATTTGGTCAACCTAATGAAATTTTACTCATTTACAATTGTAATATAAAACACAATGCATTATTTTGTGTTTATAATTGAATCAACTAGCTTGATGTAGTCTATTTTTATATCACTCTCTATTCCAATTGTACTAGCCAACCCAATATAGTATTTTATGTCTATATTAGATGATATCACCCAATTCAATAATTTTTGTTTACTTAATATTTTTAATTTATACTAGATAGGATAGGCTGATATAGTATGTTAGAATCCTAAATTTTTATGATAATAAATTAGCTAGGTTGATGTAGTTTAATTCTAATTTTTTTATGCAACAAATAGTATCATCTTGGTTGATACCATTAGCTTAACCTACCTAAACTATATAAATAGGGATGATACTTCATACTTTATTTCTTAACTAGATTAATATTGATCCACTCATTTTATAGTAGATATTATTAAGAATTCTATACTTTTTTCTTAGTCTTGTCGATCTAACCTTGGATTTTATGAATGGGGCCCCACGTAATAAATTTATAAGTCCCCATATCAATTGAATTTCATGAGCTCATAAGGACTTATCCATTTCATTAAAACTTATTTTTGTAGCTCTTATTTTCATAAAAACTCCTCAACCACCACTTATGGGGAAAAAAACCACATTTCCTAATTTTGAGAATAATATTTTACAAGAGTGAAAATTTTATATTCAAGTTAATCAAACTATGGATTCTTATATTTCACTAAAATTTCATATAGCCTACATGATCCTCATGAAATTATAATTAGTGTATATGATCCTCATTTGGTCATTAGTGTCCAAGTTGGTGATACTTTTTTCAATTATGCCTTGATACATGAAGGTTTTGGCACCTATTTCACTTAGGTAAAATTCATATAAATACTTGGATCCTTTATGTTTAATATTAGGGCTACCCAAATTATGTGCCAAGGATATGATAAAAGATAAATTCTTTCATTCAGATGTATTTGGATTCATATCACAGTCCCAAACATCATGGTTATAATTAATATTATGATATTTAACTTCCTACTATCATAACATATCTTACTTGAACATCTTTAGATTCATCAAATTGAAATAAATGACCTCCTTTGCATGTTAGCATGTTAAATTTCCTCACAGTAGTGTTATACACAAGATTTAAGGTGACACAAATCCTTGGAATTTAAAAAAATTCCAAGAGTGTGATGTCTTCAAGATACCTACCCTCAAAAAATTTCCTAAAATTCCTTTATTAAAATATAAATGCTTTAACTATCAAATAAATCATGATTAAGGTTACAACAATCACTAAGAGCTTGTGGGAAAAATCCTTCTTAGCCTATTATATTCTAATGATGACAATGTGTTCCATGATTCTATGTCTATACCTAAGAATTCAACTTCTAACTTCACATATAGTGATATAGTGGTCAAATTTATCAATATCTATCTTACTACACTAGACTATGATGATGTTTATCCCTTGAAGACCCATACTTAACTAAATTAGCCCAATCTAAAGATGATGATGTCATCCATTATTTTCGTTCCCTTCATTGCTCTTATGTAAAAAATACATCTTAAAACATTAATTTAATTGACATTATTTGTCTTAAATGTAATTTATCTAACATTAATCCTCCTTCAATTAATGTCCACAAATTTGAAATTGAGAGCATTTCTACTTCTATCATGCATACCTCTATTGTTACATTTGATCCGCTTTAGAGCATAATTTAGGATAGATCCATGACTGGACCATACCAGTTTGCTAGGTTTTATAATATTTATAAAATTTATTCCTCCATATATTTTATCTAAAATAACATGGCATGCATTGAGGTTTATTCCTAAATAAGTAGTATCACCTTTTTGTTCCTTCCACAAAGTTTATGGTTACTCCCATCATGAGTGAAGAACATACTAAATATTTAAATTTTAAATCCAAGTTCCTAAATCTACCTCTCTATGCATTACCAATGAATTATTTAGTGAGGTTACATATAGTCCCTATTATGATTATCCACCTATTTTAGATATGGTACCATACTGACCCACCTAAGAATATGCACTCTAATGTCAGTTTCTATAGCCATGTAAAATTACCATTGAGAAAAATTATGCACTTATGACCATTATTTTACACACTTAACTCTAGACATATCTTAAGGATAATTTTAATCATTTCCAACCACCTTTCAAACTATTATAGTCTAATATACAACCCTTGAATGCACTCATACCCATTCTTATCAAGCTTAGACATTTTTTTAAGCCCTATGTAACCAAAAACATGATCAAAACACTCATAGTATAGGAGTGACCTAGGGGACAAGAACACACTTATCAAGTGTCCACCTCATTATTTTCATAGTGAACTCAAACTATCACTACTTAGTTACAAAATTCACATATGATTCTTATAACATGTACATTCACTAGCTAGCTCACTAGGGTAATTGTATACATAGTTTTTATCCTTCTTTTCCCATATATTATCTTACTCATAAATCAATAATTTAGATTTTATTACATCTTAAGATATATATCACTCACTAAAATTATGATATACTACTATTTATCTCATGTATTAAATATACTCAAATTAAAAATTAGCTTTTGTTGATCAAAATACATAACCATGCATGATTTTTATATTTTTTTCCTAGTTTACTATTTTGTATACATCTCCCTATTTGATTTGAGGACATTTGAATATGTTATTACCACATGGATCTCAGTATTTATATCTCTAATTGTATGACTGTGAGGACATTTGAACATGTCCTTCTGTGTATCTTCTTTCCATGTGTGGAATTTTGAATATGTCCTTCTATGTGGCTCTAAGCCTCCATTATTATCATGTATGTATGTGAGGTTATTTGAACATGCATTTTTATGTGTCTTCTATTTGAGTGAGTGACATTTAAACACATCCCTTATTTTTATCCCCTTGGCCTCCTATTATGTGATTTGTGTGGTGTTCATATACTCTTTGATTATGTGTGTCATGTCCATATCACCTTAATTGATTCTTTGATTAGGTTTTGATGCCATGATGGACATCATGCATTCATATAACCCTTCTAATGCCATGATAGATATCATACATTCTTCCCTAAGTAGTTTTATTAAACATTATATACTTATTCGATCATTACATGAGTGATTCATTATCACATTTATCTAGACACACTGTTAATGATTTTTTCCACATATATATGTCATTATTATTATGCTCAGTTTACATACATGATGATGCCATGTTTTTCCATGATGTAATTATTACTTAGATTTACTTTTTTTACATCATAAAAACCTAATACATAACCTTTTATTTTGAGTTAAGTTCTTGGATAGGGTCAAAACTCACCTCAAAATAGGGGCATTTATAGATATTTGTCTTAGATCCCAACTTTCCCAGAATATTACACATATGAGATTTAATAATAGTTACCTAGTTGACATAGTTTTATGATAAAAAAAACACACATAAATCCACTTTTTATAGGATAAACACATTAGATAGGAGAGAACTACTTTAGTGTCCTTCCTAAATTTTTAAACCAAATTCCTATAACATAGGCATTTCCATAATTTCTCAAAACCTCGGTTTACTTAGATTGTTACTCAGTAGTTTCATAGTCTCAAATTTTAGATTTACTCAAACTTACATAGTTTTGTAATAGATTTGCTTAGTTTTTTGGTAACCATGTATGACATGTTGGTATAGGTTATCACTCAATATTTATTTTGAATCATATATATTTTACTTAGTCTTAGAATATATATGCACCAAATATTAGTTTCGGGCATGTGTACGATACATTACTTCCTCATTGCTTAGTTTTGTATATGGAATAAAAATTCATGTCATTATCCATGATTTATACATAAGATAGATATTGTACTTAGTATTTTAACTAGGTTTACAATATAATTAGACCTTATTCCATATGTAGTGGTTGGTTCACTAGTTTCACTAGTATTTGCACTAGTATCTACACTAGATTTTGCACTAGAAATATCTATTAGGATTTGTACAAGGATTCTAAATTAATTCACTAATCTAGATAGGTGATGATGGAGTCAAAAATAGCTTAATTTATTAATCACACCAACCTTTTTATGAATATTAGGGCATATATAGTCTAATCCAAAATATTTAATGTTAACACACAGTCCACCATAATCACCAATTTTTACACTAGTTTTTATGACAAAAAATCACAATGGTTCGCATACCAAATCAAGTGTATTCATTATTTATCACTCTCATGTTTCTTATCTTCCACTTTTTGAGTGTCCATATTAAGTAAAGAATAATATTACATATGTATCATTTTAGGTTTTAATGGACCAAAGTTCATCATTTAGGCCTAATATAAGACTTCTTTCCACATTAAATTTTAAGTACACACTCTTTTTCCTTTTACTCTAGTAATTCCAATTTTACTACATTACTAGAATAAAAGTGGTGGAAATGTAGACGTGTTAATTCACATTTAGATAGAATTGTGCACTTGTGACCACTGGATTACACACTTATCTCTAGAGCTATCTTAGGGTCCCTTTTGTTTATTTTATACCACATTACGCATTATTATAAGCTGATATATGATCCATAAATTTATTCATACCTATTATTATCATCCTTAGACATCCTTTAGACCTTGCATAATTAAAAACATGATAAAAAATCAATAGGATAAGATCACCCTAGGGGATTGGGCCATAATGCTCTCGTGTCCTTCTCCCCTCTCCTATTTGCCCACTAAATAACATTAATTTTAAAAATGTAAAGTTATAATAAGGACATCGGATGTCCCTAATGAAACCCATTCAAAGGGTTTTCAATGATATGACTATGTAAACAATTTTCAAACCATTTTTCGCACAAGACGCATCCACATCAAAAATAATCAAAATCACACTTGTACAGTGATATAAAATTACTTATTTATTCCAATTATGATTTCCTATAGACTAGTAGCCAACATTTCAAGTTTGAATACATTTTAAATGTCATAATTAATGGTTAAGTAACCTAATTACACCAACATCTAGCATATTTCATTAGTTATTTACACACAACCATAGCATAGGATAAATACGTAAAGTTTTATCCCACTTTAAAGTATTGTTATGTAGGCAGTGCTCAACAAATGGGATGTTTAAGTCTCACCCAAATTCAACCACTGACCACTTTTTACTCATTTATTTGCGTTGGTCTTCACATGTCAAGGAAATAAGGGTTTGAAGGAAAATTAGTCACATATTTGATGTAGGGGCATCATGGGAGTACCAAAGAAAGTGCTTTGGAGTCATGTTGGTGCATGAAAATTTGACTTTATGTCCATTAGAGTTTTTTCCTACCTTTTTCCAAATTTGAAATTTTAAATATGTAAGAAGGATTGTGAGTATTCTAGTGGGCCTATATGAGTGGAAAAAGGTATGTAATTATTGAAACAAAGTTATAAGGACCTTGGTGGTCTTATGAAGGTCATAAAGATGATTTATAATTAATAATTCATTTTTAAGGTGAGTTGGTAGTTTTTTTATACACCACCCTATGTGGGTTTCAAAATGTAGAAGAGTTTCTTTATCAAGAAATAGTTATTAATCATGTATTTAAGAGTTTAGTTCATATATAAGGATATATCTATTGTATGGTCCGTAGGAGTGTGAATATAAAGAGAATAGGGTAGACAATAAATGGAAAGAAGATGGTCTACCAAGAAGGAAGAATTAGGATTACATGAGTTTGTGTTTTTGTCATGAACCAAAACTTCATGTGAATCTAAATGTAATAGATGACTTGTTTTTAGTATGAATTTTAAGGTATTCTATATTGAATATATATGCTCATAACTAAGTGTAAGAACATTCAAGTTTAAGTTTGTTTACCCTATATTTGATATATATGCTAAGCCTAAAAAATGTGAGTAGTCATATGACCTTATGAAGGAATTGATAAGGAAATAATGAGGAATCTTGTGTTTGATTAGTATCTTGAAGTGTTCAAATCATATTTATATTGAGTTAATAATGGAGAATTATAAATCTAATCAAAGAACCCCTGTTTCCTATATAGAAGGTGTTAGAGGAAATTCTTGTGTTATTTGAGATGCCTGCAAACTATGTATTTTGGTCAAGGATTGAACAAATTGAAGTGGTATTTTTAGGAAAATTAGAAAGATAATTTAACCTTGTGAGTTTTTAAGGCTTTCAAAATAAACAAGAATTCTTGATTCATAATCAATACTTAATAAACCTTTTTATCTATGATAGATTCTGTGTGAGAGGATAATATAAGTGTTTTATGGCAAGTAATGACCAAAAAGATTGGTTATAATAAAATTGATTGGATTTTTAAGTCCTTGTAATAAGTTTAGATAGATTTTGTATCTTCCCTTTGGTATTGTGTTATAATTACTTATACTACATGTAGATAGACTATTTATTTACCATTTGTTTTAGATTAAGGTAAAAACAAGTTTTGAAGGGGCCCTGAAACCCTGTACAGATCATGAAAGATAAGCATTACAAACTGCCAAAAGAGGCAAACCCATCAAAAAATAGTAACTAAACTAGGTTTTACATGGACCTGAAACCTAAAAAATAAACTAGTTAAAGTTCCCCAAATTTTACAAGGACCTAAAACCTAAACAAAACCAGGCAAAAAACTTGAAAACCAATGCCAAAATGGCGAAGGCAGAACTGCCATACCCATCATTTTTAATGAGCAGGGCTCCTCCATAGCTTAGGGTTTCTCCATTTTTCCCTTTGTAGGGCACCGTGGCTCAAACACCAACCACCGAGGAAATAGAGTTTTCCCCATGCAAACACTATTTTATTCGCATACCAAATCAGGATGGGCGTCCAACTCAGGCAAGAGATCCCACCCAAGTTCCATCCTCAGTACAGAAGACTGAAGCAAAATAAAAAACATGTAAAATGATAGATCTCTACACTAAGCACCGCATACCAATGTACTGCCCAAAGTAGATAGCACCACCAATAAGGAAACTACCCCCAGACCCATCGCCACCACCACCCAACCCATCCACCCTAGTGTCTGCAAAGATCACCCCCTTACTCAGAGGAATTACTACCATGGCATTCTAGATATCTCCAAAAAAAACATTGATCCACTCAAAATAGGGTAATGGTCAGCATGGTGGCCACCAAATGGAAATCTGAGGTAACAATATAGATCCACGCAAAAAATATTGAGCTTTCAGTGCCATGCTCCTGTACCAAAGATCTCACCATCCTCAGGTTGAGATCTAGTCTTCAGCGAGTGAGGAAGCATCTGCAGAGGTTAGGGAGTATTGATATAAAGTGAATTTAGATCCTATGGTGGTATAATGGTACATTTAAAGAAACATATAGAGTGACACAAAATAATAAGGTGGTCAATATATGCTTTTTAACCCTATTTCAGTATCCTACAAGTAGACTAAGTTATCAGGGAACTATAAAAATGGAGTTTTGAGTCTAAAGGAGGTTTAGATAAGAAGTTATAATGATCTAGGAATATGGATAATAGTCATAAATACCCTAATCTATTAATTTTAATCCTTTAGAATAAACAAGAATCAAATAAACCCAAATAGTCAACTCTTGGCTGAGACAAAGGTTTGCAAACCCTAAAACTAGGGTTTTGATGTTTACATGAAAATTCCACTAGTATAAATTCAAAAACTTTGGTTAGTAGATAGGTTAAGGAATGATTTAAGATATTTTTGAAGTTTTTGGTTGATAAGGTATGTGAACATATATATAGAAGGTTCTACAGGTGAATTAGGCTTCTAAAGGCCAAATAGGCCTAAATAGTACGTTAAAAGGAATGAGGAAAGCGAACAAAACAAAGAGTTGGATCTTAAAAATACATGGATAGGTGGTAAAATGAAAAGGGTATCGAAGTTTGGAAAATTTTTATTGATTAGTGTCTGTATATCTTTATACAAGGAGAAAAATAATAAGAAAAGGGCTACAAAGTTTAAAGGAAAGACTGGGCAAAATGGTCTAAAGTTGTTTAAATACATAGTGGATGATTGAGGATGATCTAAGAGATATAATAGTTTGTATAGATCATATATAAGGGCATATAATCCTAAATTATTATGATTAACATAAAGTAGTGATTGCATATTGCCTAAAGAGACCATTGTGAATGAATGAATGAAAGAGGAGATTCATGAATGAGTGAAAAGGAATAATGTTAGAAGTGTAGGATGATAAATGATTAAAAATGAGATTAAATGTTTTATGTGTCTTCAATTATTGATAATCAAGGAATTTGTGTTTTCTATTCCATTTGGACAAATAGGCCTAGTGTTGACTAACAAGAGTTACAAGTTTGTAAACAAGAGTAAGTACATGTAGGTGAAGGATATAGGTAGAGTTTGGCAAGGAATGGAGTATATTTTCATAAATATTGGTATCCATAAGTTATCATGACCTCCCACACCAAATATAGGCTCTATAAATGAAGGCACAAAGAACCTATAAACCTTAATTTTCTCACTACAAATAGACAGGAGCTCCCAAGGTTTGACGGGAGTACCACCCCTCTCTTTTCCTCTTCTCATCACCATTATCTAGGCCTAGACCCAGTTATAGATTAATTATTATAGTCACTAAACCTATTTATAAATTAATTTTCAGACATGATTCCTCTTGGAGGCATAATTTATAGCTAAGGTTTTATTTTCTCCTTACACTGATATTTTTAGTAAGTTTATAGAATATAGTAGCTCCAAATTAGTGAATGCTATCGTTGTTATATTATTCTCCTAATTTTACATAGTAGTGTTATCATCTAGGGTTTTCACTTTGAATCCCAAATTTGATCAAATAGTTTCATAAGGTATAGGGTCACTTAGCCAAATATTATAAAGAATAAAAGACATTTTTAGCACAACATAATCCACAAGGCCTAGTTACCACCATAGATATTTGATTACATTTATTTTTTACTCAATGGAATTTTTGTTACTTCCAAGTAATAAACACACACTCTTTGACCCATTATAAATATATTAATTACTATAAATATGCCATTCATCCTAAGATAATATATATTTATAATATATAGAATATGCTTCTATATAAGATAACACCAAAGTATATCCCCAAACAAGGGGATATTTATTGTATTTAGC